>CM068387.1:29302816-29668123 GCA_034770075.1 Aralia elata
GCCTAATAACAACTTTGAAATTTTTTTCCACATAGAGAGATTTGTAGAGGATGTTACAAGCTAGAATATGGCTCTAGAACAGACTCATTCTGAATTAGAATGAGCGAGTTATGAGGGTTGGAAGGAGGGGGTCAGGACTGTTTGAGCAGTGGCTGGGCGCAGCTGGCGCGTGCGGCTGCTGGGCCACTGCAGCCGCAGGATGGGGCGCGCTAGGGCTGTTGGACTGTCTGACATGAGGGCTGTGCATGGGCATGTCGCCGGTGTAATACCCCGAATATTTATGAGGCTTATAAATGTCATCGTATACGTTTAGAATTAGAACGTATAAACCTAAAACTAAGTATCGAGAAGTTTAAAACCTTAAGCCCTAATAAGTTTTTAAATTTTGTAACATATGTGCTTAATAAAGATCGAAATGATATTTCGAACCAGGTGTTTTGTGATTTTATAGTGTAAACGATGAATTAGGTCAAATAAAATTTTTTGTCAAGCTGCTTAGTCGTGCTTCCATTGACAAAATAATTTGTCGTGCTTTCCACGATTTCACCAAGAAGCATCCTGACAAATTATTTTTGACAAGTTGTTGTGTCGTGCTTGAGAATGACAAAGTGATTTGTCGTGCTTACGGTAACAAGCTGCATTGTCGAGCTTGGAAGATATTTTCATTGAGGAGCTTAGAAGATAGGTTCAATTGCAAGTTGCATTGTCGAGCTTGGAAGATATTTTCATTGAGGATCTTAGAAGATAAGTTCAATTGCAAGCTACATTGTCGAGCTTGAAAGATATTTTCACTGAGGAGTTTAGATTGCAAGTTGCATTATCGAGCTTAGAAGATATTTTCATTGAGGAGCTTAGAAGATAGGTTCAATTGCAAGCTGCATTGTCGAGCTTGGAAGATATTTTCATTAAGGAGCTTAGAAGAATATTCTAAGAATATGCTAGGGTGCAAAGTGTAATAAGTTGAACCCCTAACGTGCAATTAGCGAAACTATGTTTTCCTATAAATAGCAAGCTAAGTTCATTCATTCCTTACAATGTTCAAGAGCAGTTCAAGAGCAAAAACACTCTATATTTATATTCTGAGAGATATTATGAGATAAAAATTACTTTCGAAGCATCGAAGCGCTACGTGATTAGAAGTAAAGCTAGCAACTACAAGAGGTATACTCTCATAGTTATAATTTTCATGTAAATATACTTTTACAAGCAGTTCTAATGTCCAAATTATTTTATGTATATAGTACACAAGTCCTATTTACAAGCAATTATAATGTCTGATTTATTTCTCTTATAAAGTTAAAAATATACTTTTATAAGTAGTTACTATGCCCGATTTTATTCAGGTATTTAGTAAGAATATTCATTTTATAAGCAGTTATAATGCTGAAATTATTTCAAATATAATAGCCGAATATTCATTTTATAAACAGTTATAATGCCCGATTTATTTTAAATATAGTTGCTGAATATTCATTTTATATATGCAGTTATAATGCTAAAATTATTTGATGTATAATAGAAGGAGTTTTATTTAGAAGCGGTTATAATATCCGAAATAAAACTTAAAAGATTTAATCGTTAAACGCTTATTTGTCTACATGAACTTATAATCGTATAGGGTTTACGACGAACGTTTAAACCGTTATATTTATCTTTAAAAGATATATGAGGCAAGTCTTCTATTCCTTTAAACTATGTGCAAGTATTCTAACAATGTGTTATTTTTATAAGCTATATATATGTGGTTTATACGCTTTCTGTGATAACGTGATATAAACTGTTGATTATTTGTAATATCAAATTGATATATGTGATATGTCAAGGCATGTTAAAGTTTATATAAAAGCATAAACTGTTTATGTGTTATTAGTTAGACTTGTTGAGCTGTAGTGCTCATTCTTGCGAATAAACATTTATTTGCAATTATGAAGATCATGAACGTAAAGAAGAAGCGTAGACTAGGTTTCATGTTTTAATTACTTGTTATTGGTATTAAGTCATAATGATTGTTGTAATACAAACAAACAAACCTTGTAACCGAATGTTCTATCAACGATATTATTTATTATTATGAAATGGTGTTATGTCTTTACTTTGATATAACTTAGAATTGTTAAAGATCTATTAATCTTAATGAGGGTATTGGTAATATGGACTGATCATGTTATGTCGATACTCTGAACTTCAGATAAATAGTAAAACATTAATACAATGTTGATAAAGAACTATACATCTGAGTGAGGGTATTGAATGATATTGGGAGTTCTGTAAGCACTGAGGTTACACTTAATGAGCGCCGGTAAGGTGCCACCTTTACCAGAATGCGCCCCTTGGTTTCAAGAACAATCTTACCATTAATACTGTGAATTTCAGATAGATAGGAATTATTAATATGAAAGAGATGTCCATTGTTTATAAGATTATGTATCTAAGTGAGGGTATTTGGCACACTAAAAGTTCTGATTAAGAAATGAAAGTTAGGTCATCTAATTGCGCACCAATATCGATTTATCTTTATTAGCAAGCCCCCTTCAGATCTGGGAACTATCTCTAGTGCTGGTACTGTGAATCTTGGATCCATATAAAGCTTATAAATGATAGAATATTTAAATCATAAGGTTAAAAATTTGAACGATATATATATATATATATATGGTGTTATCCATATATACGAATGAACTACAAGTTGATACTTATAGAAGGAATGAGACTGAGATCAAGTTTAGATCTAGGGATTTAGATAAAAGAAATTTATGATTTTATAGTCTGTAATAGATTTCAACCAATATGATTATGGGATCATTGGTTAAGTAACGATAGAAGTACGAGATAACATTGAACCCTTGTTCGAGCGGCCAGCGTCCGAATTCGGGGGCGTCACAGTTGGTATCAAAGCAATAGATTATAGTTTCGAGGTAACGAGTACCTTAGAGTATAATTTAATGGGTTAAGATTAAATGGACTTGTGAAGAGTTCGTAGATAAGTAAAAGATATGCAGAAATTAAAATAAATCAAGTGTTATCTTATTAGAGTTATGTGTTTGGAATTATATTTAAATTATATTATTTTGCATAAAACCTGAGTAAGTAGAGGAGTAAACTCATAGAAAACTGTAAGTTATATGGATTAAAGAAATTCATAAGATAGTTAAGAAATGAGTAGGGATTTCAATTGGAAACTTATGTTGTTAGCTGAGTTGAACGACTCTCTTGAATGGGCAGGAGTTTAATATGCGTAAATGAACCGATCTAACTACATTATTGGTACAAATGATTCATGGTCAGTGTTTTCAAAGCGGGTTACACACTGAATGAGATCATTTGGGGATAGTGTGGATGAGACGGGGAACTGATTCATTAGTTCTTGGGTGGATGAAACACTCAGCTGATTATCATGATAATAGATTGAAATCTTGTGTCAAACTATTCCTTGTATATATTCTGAGAAGGTGATTCTTTCATCATATGTATATTGATTAGTTATTAGTTGTTATGTCCAACTATAGTTTTAAAGATAATTGTATGTTAGTTATTGAGCAAACGAACCCTTGTATGGGCGGGGGCTATGATGTCAGTCGAACCGACTTATGAGATGCGGCTACGAAATTTCATAAAGTGGTGTATTAAAAATGATTAATATGCACTAAGATCTTTCAATCCCGTGTTGGTGAAAAGGAGAACTGATATATTTGTTTGTATTTGGTTTTACAACCAATCAGGTTACTATATTACTATATATTTGCAAAACTTGTGTTGTGGTTAAAGGAAAAATGGAAATAATTGAGAATTAGGGGTATTCCAAAATCTTCTAGCTATGCTAGACATTCATGCGTATATTCACACTTGGGTGCCTTTGAAAAAGAATTGTTCAAACGATTGAACTAAAAGATTTTTGAACCTATGTCTATGCTAATTTTTCAAGCTAGACATGGTTGATTCGAAAAAGATAAAATTATTTTTATCATCAACACACGGTAGCCTGAGGTGTGAAGATTAACACATTGTTATCTGTGTGGACATGATAAAGTCATAAAAATTGATTTAGCTATGTTATTCATAGGTCTATGCTAATTGTTTTGGCTAGACAGATTTAATATGAAAAATAAAAATGAATTTTTCATTAACACACTATTTAACCTGGTGTGGTATGATAAATGATGAGTCATCAACGTACTCTTGCAAGGTGCGGTATACAGTCATAAAATTAATTTTCAAAAGTTTTAAATGGTTTAAAGATTAGTCAATGCCAATTGTTTTGGCTAGACAACCCTTTTAATAAGAAAAAATTTGGAACGGACATATGATTCCGGTAGACGTAACATACCGCATCTTTAAAACTATTATGTTATACGTGGTAGGATAGGCTGATCAACTAACGTACTGACTATTGTGTTTTTCAATCCTGGTGATTGTTAAACTTGTGGGTCATATAGTACCCATAGAATATGAAACAGTTCAAGGTATTGATTGACCCTCGGTATAAATTAGAAGAATTCTCAGTAAGAGAAGAATAAAACTGGAAGTCGAGTATGATTAAAGGTTTAAAACCTAGTGTAAGGAAAGGTTTAGATTGAACATTTTTACCCAATTTAAGTATTAAGAATTTGATGTGAGAAAGGATGAATTAAGAAAATTCATATTGAAGACTAAGTTAGAGATAATTTCGATGACGAAATTTTTATAAGAGGAGAGAATGTAATATCCCGAATATTTATAGAACTTATAAATATGATATTGAATGGCTAAAGTTAGCTGTAAAGTTAATTTCGAGGACGAAATTCTTTTAAGTAGGGGTGAATGTAATACCCCGAATATTTATGAGGCTTATAAATGTGATCGTATACGTTTAGAATTAGAACGTATAAACCTAAAACTAGGTATCGAGAAGTTTAAAACCTTAAGCCCTAATAAGATTTCGAATTTTGGAACATATGTGCTTAATAAAGATCGAAATGATATTTCGAACCAGGTGTTTTGTGATTTTATAGTGTAAACGATAAATTAGGTCAAATAAAATTTTTTGTTAAGCTGTTTAGTCGTGCTTACATTGACAAAATGATTTGTCGTGCTTTTCACGATTTCACCAAGAAGCATCCTGACAAATTATTTTTGTCAAGTTGCTGTGTCGTGCTAGAGAATGATAAAGTGATTTGTCGTGCTTACGGTAACAAGCTGTATTGTCGAGCTTGGAAGATATTTTCATTGAGGAGCTTAGAAGATAGGTTCAATTGCAACTTGCATTGTCGAGCTTGGGAGATATTTTCATTGAGGAGCTTAGAAGATAGGTTCAATTGCAAGCTGCATTGTCGAGCTTAGAAGATATTTTCATTGAGGAGCTTAGATTGCAAGCTGCATTGTCGATCTTGGAAGATATTTTCATTGAGGAGCTTAGAAGATAGGTTCAATTGCAAGCTGCATTGTCGAGCTTGGAAAATATTTTCATTGAGGATCTTAGAAGATAGGTTCAATTGCAAGTTGCGTTGTCGAGCTTGAAAGATATTTTCATTAAGGAGCTTAGAAGAATATTCTAAGAATATGCTAGGGTGCAAAGTGTAATAAATCGAGCCCCTAACGTGCAATTAGCGAAACTATATTTTCCTATAAATAGCAAGCTAAGTTCATTCATTCCTTACCATGTTCAAGAGCAGTTCAAGAGCAAAAACACTCTATATTTATATTCTGAGAGATATTATGAGATAAAAATTACTTTCGAAGCATCGATGTGACACCCCCAAATCCAAGTACTTAATTTCCACAGATTTGGTGCTCACTATCTCATTCATTCACATTTAACTACCCATAATTAAGAACAATTAAATAAACTTAAAGAAACCATCTACCCAAAATGGGTTACATCACCAAACTATTAAACAATCAAATCCCAGGTTATCTTAACCTTAATACATCAAATGCGAAATAAAACATAATTTAAACAAGTCTTTGATACAAATAAATATCAAGTGGATAATAAATCTTTTGCTACTTTGGCATCTTGCCCTTGCCTTTACTCGTAGACGGTTTGTCCTGCTTTTCTGGCTTAGCTGCAATGATTAATGCAAGAGTGAGCAAACAATTGCTCACAAGTACGATAACAATAATATTTAAATGAAATGGATTTCAACTGAGGAATAATAGTTTCTCTGAATCTCAGTCAATAAATGATCAAAGTCTAAAAGCTCGTTTGAATGCTCGATTCAAAGAAAAATAGATTTCAAGATTTAGAAATTATATTTGAGGGTCACAAGACCTCGAACTATGTCCTAGGTTAACAAGTATCTCTACCATAACCTTTAACAGTCATATAGACTATGGACCAACATCTCGTACTCAGGGGGATTAGCCCTTTGTACAATGTATTGTGCACAAACATTTTAACGCTGTCGCGTAAGTAATCCCCTATATTAGGGTTGTTCATCTCAGTTTATCGTCTGAATCCATACCAAAAGGAACTTGGCTTGGAACAAGAATAGAAAATATTCTAAGTCTTTGAAATCGCTCATCAACTAAGGACTAGCTGAATCAATAAGGGTTTGCTAGTCTACTTCATCAAATAAGCTTGCTCAATAGAAACTATACTCGAAATTTGAATAACAAACAACGATTGGAATAACGCTTAAGTACGTAACATAATAGTAACCTTGCTTAAATATCAATAAGCTAAGGTCAATAAGCTTGCTTAATATAAATAAACTTGCTTTGAATAAATTAACAAGTTAAAAGGAAAGAACAACTTGCTCAACGTAAAAGTATTGAATTGAGATAAGGAACTTGCCTCAAGCGTAGATTACAAATTTAAGTAATTCACGATCCTTAAACAACCTATACATTAATTATAAAATGGTAACATAATTAGTTACAGAATAATATACAATTTAGGCTTGCTCTTATCTTATTTTATTATAACACTTCGGTTATCACTCAATAATACTAGCTTAATAACCAACATGACCACTCATTGGTCATTTATAAATTTTAAAACTTGTTTATAACATCATAGAAGAATTATAAAAAATTAAAATATAAATAAAAATTTTAGTTACTGTTTCCCTCGCCGGGGCGGCAAAAATCCTTAACAAAATCTCGCCGGGGCGAGAGGCTCGCTGGGGCGAGAGGCTCGCCGGGGCGAAGATTTTTTAACAAAACTCTCGCCGGGGCGAGAGACTCGACTGTCGTCTCCTACAGTCGCGAACCAGTGAAAACTTAGGCCAAATTTGGCCAAAAGTTTCCGAATTCTACCATCCAGTAAACAAATTAAATATACCCAGACATCATATATGATACAAAACATTTACCCAACATGTTTCTAACCAATCTAAGCATTATAAAACACATAATCAACCAATTTAAAACCAAAAATTCACTGTTAAAACCAAATATTCAAGTTTTAACCATTCTCATGAAATTAAACTCTATAAATTCATTTTTTAACCAATTAAAATCATTCTTCTTGCATTATTCTTATTTTCATCATATAATCATAAACACTTATTAATTCACCGATTAATAACCAAATTGAATCATCAATTTTCATACAAATATGCCATACATGAAATAAAGCTTTGTAAAAACTAAGAACTCAATTCTAAAGCATGTTTTCATGGATTAATTCTTCAAACTAGTTTATAATCATCATATAATCTCTAATACATGCTTACTAACAATTATAACCAAGTAATTCATGTATTTAGCATATAAATTCATATACAGAGAAATAAAACACAGTAAAGAGTTTATACCTTCTAATTCTTAGAAAATTTGATTAAATTTCCTTGGTTTTAAAAATTCTTTCTCCAATCTCCAAGCTTCTCTCTCAATTTCTCTCTTTTCTCTCAACTCTCAAAGCTCTCCTCTATCTCTAATTCACAGAGCTCTCAATTCTAACTCTCTCAATACTCCGTTCCTCTGTTTTTTTAACAACTGACGTAAAATAAAACTGATGGAATAAAATAAAAACTGATAATTTAAAAGAATAATAACGTATACTGACATTAACTTATCAGTTACACAATTCAAAAGCCTCTAAGGCTTGTTTGGTAATACAAAAATTAAAACAATCTATTATTCTAACTAAAGGTCATAAGGCCTTGTTTGGTAAAACACAAATAAAATAACCTATTATTCCCAAACAAAGATCATAGGGCCCTGTTTGGTAAAACTGAATTAAACACTTTCTCATTTATTTTAATAAATCATTATAACATAAAGTTTTAAATATCACACTTTTAATTTAATTGAACTTATTAATAAATTCAATTAAACCTTACTAACTAAATTAATAATTTCATTTAACAAATAACAATAGCACCAAATAAATTCTCTCATTCAAATAAATCATTTATTCAAATAAACCTTTTCATCATCTAATTTAATTATTAAATTAAATTAGAATAAACATAACAAATCACATTCAAATAATATTTAACATTATTAAACTTAACATATACCCACTTTACAAAAACTTAATAAATTATTTATTTAGCTTAATAAATTAATAAAAATATTTATATAATTCAATAAATATTTTTATTCAATTATAAAAATTGCATTCGTTACATCTTTCCCTCCTTAAAAGGATTCTGTCCTTAGAATCACAACGCAATTAAATCATCCGTTACATTTTTCCCTCCTTACAAAGATTCTGTCCCTAGAATCGCAATATAAAGACTAAACAAATAATTGGGAATAATTCTGCATCATTTTCTATTCGGGTTCCCACGTTGCTTCTTCAGCACTATGGTTCCTCTAGATTACCTTAACAGAAGGTATCACTTTATTTCGGAGAACCTGCTCTTTCCTATCGACTATCTGTACAGGTATCTCCTCATAGGATAAATCTTTTTCAAACTGTATTGGTTCATACTCTATTACATGTTTATAATCGGGCTTATACTGTCGTAGCACCGATATATGGAAGACATTGTGAATGTGGCCTAACTTAGGAGGTAAAGCTACCTCATAAGCTACCTCACCCACCCGTTTCAGCACTTCAAAGGGTCCAATAAACCGCGGACTGAGTTTACCCTTTTTACCAAATCTGATCTTTCCCTTCTAGGGACATACTTTCCCGACTTCAAATTCGCGGTTTTGTCGGTGTTGATCAGCATACTTCTTCTATCTGTCTTGAGCGGCTATCAGTATGGTTCTTATCACCTTGACAATGTCAGCAGTTTGTTGTACTAGCTCGGGTCTCAATAGTCGTCGTTCACCCACCTCATCCCAGCATAATGGAGTTCTGCATTTCCTTCCGTATAATGCTTCGTAGGGCGGCATGCCGATACTAGCTTGATGACTATTGTTGTAAGCAAACTCGACCAGAGGTAAATGATCATCCCAGTTGCCTTTAAAATCCATGACGCACGCTCGAAGCATATCCTCCAAAGTTTGAATTGTTCTTTCACTCTGGCCATCGGTTTGAGGATGGTAGGTTGTACTCATTCTCAACTGCGTTCCCAAGCAAGCTTGCAGACTCCTCCAAAATTTTGAGGTGAAACGTGGATCTCTGTCTGACACTATTGATACTGGAACACCGTGCCTTGAGATAATCTCCTTGACGTATAATTTTGCCAGCTGGTCCAAAGTGAATCTGATTTTGATCGGCAAGAAATGCGCTGATTTCGTCAATCTGTCAACTATGACCCATATTGCGTCATAACACTTCTGAGTAGTTGGAAGCCCTACCACGAAGTCCATCGTGATATGCTCCCACTTCCATTCTGGTATCTCCAAGGGCTGTAACAAACCACTTGGTCGTTGATGCTCTGCTTTAATTCTCTGACAAGTGAGACACTTCGCAACACACTTAGCAACCTCTCTTTTCATGTTTGGCCACCAAAAATGTTGGCGAAGATCCTGGTACATCTTTGTGCTACCCAGGTGAATCGAAAATCTTGAACTATGAGCTTCGTTCAAAATCTCTTCTCTGATTGCCAATACTGACGGTACCCAGATTCTGCCTTCAAATCTCAGCAACCCTTCAGTATCGATTTTATATTTGAGCTCTTCACCTTCAAGCACTCTTTTCCGTATCTTAACACACTCCTTATCGTGAAGTTGCGCTTCCTTTACCTTTTCTACCAAAGTTGGTTGAGTTTCTATCTGGAACAATTTTTCATTAGACTCTGCCAAACCCTGCACCTATAACTCCAATTTAGCCATTTCCGCTACAAGTTTCTCCTGAGCAGTTAACAAAAATAGTTTCTCCCGACCTTTTCTACTCAAAGCGTCAGCAACCACGTTAGCCTTCCCTGGATGGTATAGAATTTCACAGTCATAATCTTTGATCAATTCTATCCATCTCCTCTGCCGCATATTCAAATCCTTCTGCGTGAAAATATACTTCAGACTTTTATGGTCTGTATATATTTCACACTTCTCCCCATAGAGATAGTGCCTCCAAATTTTTAAAGCAAACACTACGGCTGCTAACTCCAAATCATGGGTCGGATACCCTTTCTCATATTCTTTTAGTTGGCGTGATGCATATGCAATAACCTTACCATTCTGCATCAGCACACAACCAAGTCCTTTATGCGATGCGTCGCTATACACCACAAAATTTCCTGTATCATCTGGCAAAGACAACACAGGCGCAGAACTTAGTCTCTTCTTTAGTTCTTGGAAACTCTCTTCGCACTTCTCCGTCCAAACAAACTTCACGGATTTTCTTGTTAAATTCGTTAACGGAGTGGCGATCCTGGAGAAATCTTGAATAAAACGTCTGTAGGTGTGACACCCCCAAATCCGGGTTTCCTAACCTCGAATTCAGTGCTCACAATACTCAACGACAAACATACTTTCTAACTAAATGCGGAATAATAAACATACATTGTTTATTGAAATAATAATAAAGTCTTAAAATCTTGGTCCCAAGGTTCTTTAACCTTAACATAAAACGTACCCTTAATACAATAAAAGGTTCACTTAATCAAACAACATTCAAGAATAACTAGTACATAAGCACTATCGGGCATCAATTCTTGCACCCTCCCTTTTCCTTTGTCTCCTTTAGACGTTTCTGCCTTAGCTGAAATGAAGATCATGATATAGCAAGGGTAAGCAACTAGTTTGCTTAGCAAGTTATACACAGGGGAGATATATCATGAATAGAAGGAAATTTCGCTTTCAATGTTCAACCACAGTATAGGATTGTGAAGAATTATGAATTATCAGTCAACAGTTGAATATTCGAATAATTGAATGCCAATTACTGAGTGGTTTGAAATAACCAAGGACGTTTTCCAAGGTTCTCAGCATGTAAGCTGGACCTCTTAAAAAGTTTTAGTAATCGAGGGGATCAGCCTCTCATACCCCGTGATTTATGCATAAACACTTAATAACCAGCAATGATATCATGCCTTAAACAAGTTTATCCTTTTTCTGAGCCAAGAGTTCTTACCATAGCAATTTAATAAGAACAGCTTTTAAAATACCATTGTCTTAACCAATTTAGACCTGCTGGATCTAGCTGATACAAATAGCATAGATCTATCTCATAAACAATTCATGCTTGAAAGAACTTTAATTAAATTTACAGTTCAATCATAATAGGATAGGAATTCAATTACACAAGGTGCGAATATCAATAATCAGTATAGATGTGAATAATCGACAATAATTATTCACTAACATGCTTCGAAAATAGTAACTCGAGTTTGAGTTAGGGAACTTGCAATAATGTAAGAAGTTTAGGGTTAGGAACTTGCCTGTTTGCTCAGCTACAAATAATTCTAGCTTTAACTATTTGGCCTTGAAGAACCTAACATAGATAATGTCGGTCTATCAATTAGTACTGCGTAGTTGTACGCCGATACGCTTACTTATGCTATTTATTTAACAATTAAGCAGTTCACATAACACACATAGATTAATAAACTATTGCATATCCTATAGGACACTTAATTGACTTTTAGGTTGATGGTTTAAATAAATCAACCATGAATCCCTTAAGTAATAAACACTGATTGAACCCTTAAATAATTAATTATAATTGTTTAATTAATTAACATTACTTGTTCTTAAGTAATATTCCTTTATTAACCCTTAGACAATTTATCAAAATTGTTCAGTTAATGCGTCATTTAAAAACTCTTTATTTTATTAACCTTATCCTTATTTATTTACTATTTAATATTTGTTAAATAGTAATTAATTAATGATCTTTAGTTATTAATAATAGTAATTAATAACTAATTATATTTACTTATTACTTAATAACAATCGAATTATTAATCTTATTCGTCTTTAATTATTATTTAAGATTAAATAATAATTAATTAGGTTTATTTATTATTTAAGCTAATCAAATAATAAATAATTAATTAGTGAGTAAGAATTATCTTTAGTTATTATTAAATATTAACTAATTAAGTTTACTTAAAGTTAATCAAATAATTTAAAATTCTTAATCATTGCTTAAAAAAAATAAATAAATAATTTATTATATATGAAAAATATAATAGCCTATAAGGCTATTATTTTATTACTTTATTCCTACTTAATTAAACATTTAGTAACTTTAATATTAAATGATAAATAATTACTTATTAACTTCATTCATACTTAATTATTATTTAATATTAATTAAATAATAATTAAATATTTGTTATCTTTATTTATCACTTAATGACAAATAATTAAATTATTAACTTAATTCATACTTGATTATTATTTAATAGTAATTAAGCAATGATCAACTATTTATTAACTTTATTTATTATTTAAGGATAAATAATAAATAATTAATCTATTAATTTTATCCATACTTGGTTATTAATTAATAGTAGTTAAACAATAATCAAATATTTATTAGCTTTATTTATTATTTGAAAATAAATAATAAATAATTAACTTATTAACTTTATTTATACTTGATTATTATTAACCAAGTAATTATTATTTGATATTAACTATTAATTTAATACTTATTCTTTTTCTTATTATTTATTGACAATTAATAAATAATTATTAACTTGTTGTTACCAGTTGGCCCAACAAATCCCTACCCAAAGCTGGGTTCGATTCCCAGCCACACCAAACATATATATATTTTTACAGAGTACTGCCATAGAAGGTATACCCTCCTGTTTCAAAGCTTGCAAAACACACACTAGAATTTGTAGGCCTAGCAACTTGCCAAACAGCCACAATTCAGCCACACACATAACAAAACATTAGTGTTTATAGGTCTAACGGACTGCCTAACATGAGTCTAGCCGTCACTGAATCAACAAAATGGGCAAGCTAAGAAATGAACCTCATAGACATTATAACAAACGTATAGTATGTATCCTAAGCACCACACTGACCTAGTCTCAGTACAAACCCATCAGCCAGAACCTCACGGTCCTCTAACACACAAATTCTCAAACCGAAGTAACACAACCCAACATAAGGAAATAACACAGTTTTCGATTACAGAAGGAAAAGAAAACGATTTCAACAACCATAGAAATTCCAAAATTTAATCTAATACAAAGAATAATCCAGTTTAATACAGTACCCAGAATCAATTTACCCAATACAGGGGGACGATTCAATCCCATACATTACTAAGAATTGGTGAGATCATGGAACCGTTATTATACCTTAAAATCGAATTGGGTTGGTTTGGGGTTCTAGCTGCCGTCCTCCTCCATCTTCCAAAATACGTGACGAATTCGGACATACAGCAACCCGTCTCCCCTGTTTTCCTCTTCCTTTCGATTCACTGTTCTCTCTTTAATTGACACTCAGAAAATCAGCAGCCTCGTTAAGGCTTATGGGTCCTAATTTATAGAGGAAATTTGTCTAATTCATTGGGTAATACCCCTAGTGGCGACCCAATTAACCAACGGTAGGAGGGGGTGAGTCGGTTGTCTGCGTCATGCTCCATCCGTGCCCAGCTGTTCAGCACCAGTCACGTCGCCGCGCGCTTGAACCCTTTGGTCCCTTCGACCGCCGCCCGGTCCTTGTCCGTTCCTAGCCGTGCCGCCGGTCCTCTCACGCTAATCGTGCTGTCAATCGCCCCTTTCTCCGCTCCCGTTGCTCTGCTCGATTGAGAGGCTAGGACTGATGTGAGGTGTTAGGTTTAGGTAGGCTCGGCACTCCTACTCCTTCTTCTCGTTCCCATCTGGTTTGGTTGAGACTCAGACCTTAGGCTCTGCATCCCCCAATTTCTTGTCGATTTCTGTCTGGTTCGAAGGATCGAATCCTTGCTCGGTTATCCCCAACCTAAACCCACTAATTTCCCATTTGCTCGGCTGTTTGGTTTTTGAGGGTTTGCAATTGATTTCATTTGGTTTGACACTGAATTAGCCCCAAATGTACCACTGGTATGGACCCGTTTGCAATGGTTCGACCCGGCTGGAATAACCAGAAATGGATCGACCCGATTTATTCAAACCAACTGGTTTTAGGGATTGGGCTCAAAAATTAAATAAAATGGGTTCTGCGCAAACCGGAAAATAAAAGAAAAATGAACCTAGCCCAATAGGAATAAAAAGGAATTTGGGTCCAAATTAGAAATAAAGAGATGGGCTAATATAAATAAAAGATTAGTGATCCACTTTAAATTAACCACATTATATTCTAATATTTAAAGTGAATAATTAATTCAATTAATTATTTAAAATATATGTCTTACCAAAAATTTCTCATTCGGATTATTACATTCGATAGTGACAAAATTATTTATTGAATTTTCTTCCCAATTTTCGTGCAATTAAATTCTTAGGGTTAGCCCACTAATTTAAATCAAACTATTAATGAGCCCTTTCTAATGCAAGAAAATTATTGGACCATATAATTATTTAATTAAATAATAATTCTTACATGGACCCAAATTAAATTCATAAAATTATATAAAATGAATTCTATTTATCAAAATAAATTTGATACAATGTTTGAAAATTCCTGGACATTACATCCTCTCCCCCTTATAAAAATTCCGTCCTCGGAATTTCAATCTAAGGTTATTCAAATAACTGAGGGTAATTTGCTCTTATCTGCTCTTCGAGTTCCCACGTGGCTTCTTCCACCGCGTGGTTCCTCCAGAGAACTTTAACAGAATGAATGACTTTATTTCTCAGCTTCTGTTCCTTCCTATCAAGTATTTGGACAGGAACCTCCTCGTACGATAAGTCCTTTTCGACTTGAATTGGTTCGTAGGAAATGACATGTTTGTAGTATGGCTTATACGGACGCAACACTGATACGTGGAACACGTTGTGAATGTGCTCAAGTTCAGGAGGTAATGCTACCTTGTACGCCACTTCGCCTATTCTCCTTAATATTTCAAAAGGTTCTATGAACCTAGGGCTCAGCTTGCCCTTCTTCCCAAAGCGGATCTTCCCTTTCCAGGGAGATACCTTCAAAAATACATAGCTGCCAACTTCAAAGTCTCGCTTCTGACGATGTAAGTCGGCATACTTCTTCTGACGATCCTGGGCTGCTACTAACCGCTGTCTTATTACTTTAATGATTTCCACGGTTTGTTGTACCAATTCTGGTCCCAACAATCTCCGTTCACCAACTTCATCCCAACACAACGGCGTTCGACACTTCCTCCCATATAGCGCTTCGTACGGTGGCATACCGATGCTAGCGTGATAACTATTATTGTAAGCGAACTCTACCAAGGGCAAATGATCGTCCCAGCTACCACCTAAGTCCATCACAACTGCCCGGAGCATATCCTCTAAGGTTTGAATTGTTCGCTCACTCTGACCATCGGTCTGAGGATGATACGCCGTACTCATTCTCAACTGTGTCCCCATCCTTTCCTGCAGACTTCTCCAAAAATTTGACGTGAAGCGCGGATCTCTGTCAGACACAATAGATACCGGCACTCCATGTCGCGATACTATCTCCTTCACGTAAAGTTTCGCCAACTGTTCCAATTTGTACCTGATCCTGATCGGTAGAAAGTGGGCAGACTTGGTCAAACGATCTACGATCACCCAGATGGCGTCTAGACCCTTTTATGTTGTCGGGAGTCCTACCACAAAATCCATAGTGATGTGCTCCCACTTCCACTTGGGAATCTCTAAGGGTTGCAACAATCCGCTCGGCCATTGGTGCTCTGGCTTGACCCTCTGACAAGTTAAACACCGGCTGACGAATTCCGCAACTTCCCCTTTCAAATGCGGCCACCAATAATGTTGACGAAGATCTTGATACATCTTGGTGCTACCCGGATGTACCGAAAATCTCATATTATGGGCCTCTTGCAATATTTCTTCCCTTAAGTCTGGTACATAGGGTATCCAAATCCTTCCCTCGAACCTCAGCAGACCTGTGCTGTCAACCTTGAACTTCAACGTTTTTCCTTCCGACAGTCGCTTTTTAATGCCAATGCATTCCTCATCAAATTCTTGGGCCTCCTTTATCTTATCCAGTAGAGTCGTACATACTGTCACGGTGAACAATTTTTTGTCCGCCTCCATTGGATACTGAACTTCCAGTTCCAGGCGTCCAAAGTCCTTTATCAGCTCTGCCTGAGTTGTAAGCCTCATCAATTTCTCTCTGCCTTTCCTACTCAGGGCATCTGCCACTACATTTGCTTTGCCCGGATGGTACAAAATTTCACAATCGTAATCCTTGATCAATTCTAACCATCGGCGCTGCCTCATATTCAGCTCCTTCTGAGTGAAGATATATTTCAGACTCTTATGATCTGTATATATCTCGCACCTCTCTCCATATAAGTAGTGCCTCCAAATCTTCAAGGCGAATACTACTGCTGCTAACTCCAGATCATGAGTCGGGTATCCCTTCTCATAGTCCTTCAGCTGGCGTGAAGCGTACGCAATGACCCTGCCGTGCTGCATTAGTACACAGCCAAGGCCCTTGTGTGACGCATCACTGTATACTACAAAACCCCCAGTGTCGTCCGGTAATTCCAACACTGGTGCTTGGCTAAGCCTCTTCTTCAGCTCCAAGAAACTCTCCTCGCACTTCTCTGTCCAAACGAACTTTACCGTCTTTCTGGTCAGATTGGTCAACGGTGATGCTATCTTTGAGAAATCCTGGATGAACCTCCGATAGTATCCCGCTAACCTTAGGAAACTTCTGATCTCCGTTGGCTTCTTTGGCTGCTCCCAGTTGATAATGGCTTCCACCTTTGCTGGGTCTACCGAAACACCATTACTGTCAATGACGTGTCCTAGAAACTGCACCCTCTGCAACCAAAATTAACACTTTGAAAACTTCGCGTACAGTTTCTCCCTTCTTAATGCCTCCAAGGCAATCCTTAGATGTTCAACATGTTCTTCCTCCGTTACTGAATACACCAAGATGTCATCGATGAATACTACCACGAACTTGTCCAAATACTGCTTGAACACTCTGTTCATCATATCCATGAATGCCGCTGGTGCATTTGTCAGTCCAAATGACATAAGCAGAAACTCGAAATGTCCATAACGAGTTCTGAATGTCGTCTTCGAGATATCCTCCTGCCTCACCCTTAGTTGATGATAGCCCGTCCTTAAATCAATCTTCGAGAAGTATTTTGCTCCCTTGAGTTGATCAAACAGATCGTCTATCCTGGGCAGCGGATACCTATTCTTAATTGTAACTTTGTTCAACTCACGGTAGTCGATACAAAGCCTCATCGAGCTATCCTTCTTCTTTACGAACAGAACTGGCGCTCCCCATGGTGACACGCTCGGTCTGATATAGCCCTTGTCTAACAGTTCCTGCAATTGAACCATCAATTCTTTCATCTCTACTGGTGCCATTCGGTAAGGCGCCTTAGATATCGGTGTCGTCCCGGGTACCAAGTCGATTGCAAATTCTATCTCTCTATCCGGCGGCAGTCCCGGAAGTTCATCTGGGAAGACATCAGCGAATTCCTTTACAACGGGTATCTGACTCAGTTCACCCTCGACCCGTCGAGTATCTACCACGTGAGCCAAATAACCTATACAACCCTTCTTAAGCAATCTCTTCGCTTGCATCATCGTCAGACAACAAGATTGTCTCGGCGATTTACTACCATAGTACACCACCTTCGACTTACCCAGAGTCTGCAGGTGTACACACTTTTTCTTACAGTCAATGACCGCCCCGTGGCTTGCTAACCAGTCTATCCCAAGGATTACATCGAATTCTCCAAGACGAATCGGTAACAAGTCCACGTTAAGCTTAAACCCTCTCACATCAGCACAACAATTCTTATAAATGTAGTTTACGGGGATCATCTCTTTGTTCGCTACTTCTACATTCATCGGGTGTTCTAACAGTTCACTAGGCAAATTAAGTCTTTGAGCAAATTCATCAGAAACAAAAGAACATGAAGCTCCCGAATCAAATAGCACATAGGCATCTATGTTGTTGATTGGAATAATACCTGACACCACCTCTCTGGATGTCACAACATCTTGTACTGTCATGTTGAAGGTCCTCGCTGTTGGCTTATTTGGCTGGGCTGGTCCTCCACTGGTTGCTCTCGAGTTGTTGCCCCTATTGCCATTTCCGCCATCCATGTTTCTCTTCCGGGGACATTCCTTGCTCCGATGTCCTATCTCTCCATAATTAAAGCAACCTCCCTTCTTTGCCTTAGGACAATTGGGCGAGATATGCCCTTCTTGTCCACAGGTATAACAAACCATCTTTCCCTTCATGCACTCTCCCGAGTGACCCTTTCCGCAATTCCCACACACTTGCCTTTTCTGCTGTATGCTCCCTTGCTGCATTTCAGAATTGCTACCCCCACTGCTCCATTGGTGCTTCCTGTTGTTGCCACCGCCACTGCTAACATTTACATTCCCTCCTTCTACCTTCTTCTTGTTCCTGTCTCGATTATATTTTGAAATCGCTTCACTCCCACCTTCAGCAATGAGAGCTTTTTCCAACAAGGTTGAGAACGATGTAATTTGCAAAACCGCTACCTTGCTGTAGATCCACGGCTTTAATCCATTCTCGAATCTCCTGGCCTTCCTCACCTCAGTATCCACCTGATGTGGGGCGAATCTAGCCAATTCATTGAATTTTGCAGCATACTCTGACACTGACAAATTTTCTTGCTTCAATTCTAGAAACTTGATCTCCATTTTCGCCTGCGTACTTTCAGGAAAGTAATTCTCGAAAAACAACATCTTGAAAGTTTCCCACGCCACGACTCCAGTTCCAGCTTTGTTCTGATTGGCTTCCTACCAAAAGTTAGCCTCACCTTTCATTAAGTAAGTAGCAAAAACTGTCTTCTGCTCCTCAGCGACTCTGGCGATGACAAAGGCCTTTTCAATCTCCTTTATCCACGACTGGGCCTCTATCGGGTTCGCTGTTCCTCTAAACTCCGGAGGCCCTACTGCCTTGAAGTCTTTAAAATTGGCTAAGTGGTTGCCTGCCTGGTTTCCTGTAGTAGTGGTTTGATTCCGCAAGGCTTCTGCCATCATGTTCACAAAATCTTGCATTGGGTTTGGTGGAGTTCCCTCTACATTGTTAACTGACTCTTCAATCCCTTAGTTTCGTAGGATTCGTCTGGGCGGCATTATCTGTTTAAGCAAACCCTAACACGTTACTCGGGCTTCCTTAAAACATAAGTATTCAGCATGTAATACAATAATCACATGACTCTTGTGTGGGAGTTTTAGATTACCCAACCTCGGAAATTCTGCTTTCCCGATTAGTGATTTAAGTTACTAAGATACCGATTCAGTTTTACTGAATTAACATAATCATTGCATAAATGGTATATCAAGTAAAATTCTCAAGCACATACCATAGTACTGCATCTATATTCATATACCGACTTTAGCGTCTTACACGTTTATCACATGCATATTGTCATAATTGCTACCATCCCATTTAATATAACAAAAGGTGGGATTCACTTAAACCATTCTTTCCTAACTACATAATTGGGAAGTACATCCTACATAGGAACTACCTCGCACCTGCTGAGGTTAATACAAACTCTAGTAAATCAAATGGTAGTACCAATAACACTGCTCAAGGCATAACCACCCACTTCTAACTATCCCTTAAGAGACACAAGGTGAATACAATTTAACGCTTGCTCTCGCTACTGGAGGGCAGATCCATCCATCTGGTGTCGAACTGCATCCAGGCGATGTCTAAGGCTCGTTCCAAATCAACTATCTTCGCATCCTTAGCCTTCACCTCACCTCTCAATTGTCCTAACTGTAGCTCTCTCAGCAGCAGCCTCCCTCGCAACTCGGCTAACTCAGCTTGGGCCTGGTAAGCAGCGTCCTTGTACTGCTGTTCAGAAATCTGGTGGATGTGGTTCTGCGCCTCTAATTGTTCAGCCTTAACCTCTAGCTCGGCGTTCCTCGCCAGCAAACCTCCTATCACCTCAGGCTCTATGGGCTCCTGGTCAACTGAATAGCTAACTTGACGCTCGTCCGACATCCTACAAACACCACACAATAAATCCATATCAGTATCACAATAAAATATATTCATTGATAAAATGAAATGATATTTTATTCGGTACAACTAGAACTCGATGAATCTCCTCAACTCATCACTTACATACTCTATATGAGTTTTCTACTAAGGTTATAACCTAGGTTTCTCATTCCTAACGTTTATAACCTATAGCTTTGATACCAACCTGTGACACCCCCAAATCCGGGTTTCCTAACCTCGAATTCAGTGCTCACGATACTCAACGACAAACATACTTTCTAACTAAATGCGGAATAATAAACATACATTGTTTATTGAAATAATAATAAAGTCTTACAATTTTGGTCCCAAGGTTCTTTAACCTTAACATAAAACGTACCCTTAATACAATAAAAGGTTCACTTAATCAAACAACATTCAAGAATAACTAGTACATAAGCACTATCAGGCATCTATTCTTGCACCTTCCCTTTTCCTTTGTCTCCTTTAGACGTTTCTGCCTTAGCTGAAATGAAGATCATGATATAGCAAGGGTAAGCAACTAGTTTGCTTAGCAAGTTATACACAGGGGAGATATATCATGAATAGAAGGAAATTTCGCTTCCAATGTTCAACCACAGTATAGAATTGTGAAGAATTATGAATTATCAGTCAACAGTTGAATATTCGAATAATTGAATGCCAATTACTGAGTGGTTTGAAATAACCAAGGACGTTTTCCAAGGTTCTCAGCATGTAAGCTAGACCTCTTAAAAAGTTTTGGTAATCGAGGGGATTAGCCTCTCATACCCCGTGATTTATGCATAAACACTTAATAACCAGCATTGATATCATACCTTAAACAAGTTTATCCTTTTTCTCAGCCAAGAGTTCTTACTATAGCAATTTAATAAGAACAGCTTCTAAAATACCATTGTCTTAACCAATTTAGACCTGCTGGATCTAGCTGATACAAATAGCATAGATCTATCTCGTAAACAATTCATGCTTGAAAGAACTTTAATTAAATTTACAGTTCAATCATAATAGGATAGGAATTCAATTGCACAAGGTGCGAATCTCAATAATCAGTATAGATGTGAATAATCGACAATAATTATTCACTAACATGCTTCGAAAATAGTAACTCGAGTTTGAGTTAGGGAACTTGCAATAATGTAAGAAGTTTAGGGTTAGGAACTTGCCTGTTTGCTCAGCTACAAATAATTCTAGCTTTAACTATTTGGCCTTGAAGAACCTAACATAGATAATGTCGGTCTATCAATTAGTACTGCGTAGTTGTACGCCGATACGCTTACTTATGCTATTTATTTAACAATTAAGCAGTTCACATAACACACATAGATTAATAAACTATTGCATATACTATAGGA
The DNA here is from genome assembly GCA_034770075.1 of Aralia elata. NCBI lineage: Eukaryota > Viridiplantae > Streptophyta > Magnoliopsida > Apiales > Araliaceae > Aralia > Aralia elata. The sequence continues at coordinate 29,324,539 of CM068387.1, forward strand.
CACTTAATTGACTTTTAGGTTGATGGTTTAAATAAATCAACCATGAATCCCTTAAGTAATAAACACTGATTGAACCCTTAAACAATTAATTATAATTGTTTAATTAATTAACATTACATGTTCTTAAGTAATATTCCTTTATTAACCCTTAGACAATTTATCAAAATTGTTCAGTTAATGCGTCATTTAAAAACTCTTTATTTTATTAACCTTATCCTTATTTATTTACTATTTAATATTTGTTAAATAGTAATTAATTAATGATCTTTAGTTATTAATAATAGTAATTAATAACTAATTATATTTACTTATTACTTAATAACAATCGAATTATTAATCTTATTCGTCTTTAATTATTATTTAAGATTAAATAATAATTAATTAGGTTTATTTATTATTTAAGCTAATCAAATAATAAATAATTAATTAGTGAGTAAGAATTATCTTTAGTTATTATTAAATATTAACTAATTAAGTTTACTTAAAGTTAATCAAATAATTTAAAATTCTTAATCATTGCTTAAAAAAAATAAACAATTTATTATATATGAAAAATATAATAGCCTATAAGGCTATTATTTTATTACTTTTATTCATACTTAATTAAACATTTAGTAACCTTAATATTAAACGATAAATAATTACTTATTAACTTCATTCATACTTAATTATTATTTAATATTAATTAAAGAATAATTAAATATTTGTTATCTTTATTTATCACTTACTGACAAATAATTAAATTATTAACTTAATTCATACTTGATTATTATTTAATAGTAATTAAGCAATAATCAACTATTTATTAACTTTATTTATTATTTAAGGATAAATAATAAATAATTAATCTATTAATTTTATCCATACTTGGTTATTAATTAATAATAGTTAAACAATAATCAAATATTTATTAGCTTTATTTATTATTTGAAAATAAATAATAAATAATTAACTTATTAACTTTATTTATACTTGATTATTATTAACCAAGTAATTATTATTTGATATTAACTATTAATTTAATACTTATTCTTTTTCTTATTATTTATTGACAATTAATAAATAATTATTAACTTGTTGTTACGCGTTGGCCCAACAAATCCCTACCCAAAGCTGGGTTCGATTCCCAGCCACACCAAACATATATATATTTTTACAGAGTACTGCCATAGAAGGTATACCCTCCTGTTTCAAAGCTTGCAAAACACACACTAGAATTTGTAGGCCTAGCAACTTGCCCAACAGCCACAATTCAGCCACACACATAACAAAACATTAGTGTTTATAGGTCTAACGGACTGCCTAACATGAGTCTAGCCATCACTGAATCAACAAAATGGGCAAGCTAAATGAACCTCATAGACATTATAACAAACGTATAGTATGTATCCTAAGCACCACACTGACCTAGTCTCAGTACAAACCCATCAGCCAGAACCTCACGGTCCTCCAACACACAAATTCTCAAACCGAAGTAACACAACCCAACACAAGGAAATAACACAGTTTTCGATTATATAAGGAAAAGAAAACGATTTCAACAACCATAGAAATTCCAAAATTTAATCCAATACAAAGAATAATCCAGTTTAATACAGTACCCAGAATCAATTTACCCAATACAGGGGGACGATTTAATCCCATACATTACTAAGAATTGGTGAGATCATGGAACCGTTATTATACCTTAAAATCGAATTGGGTTGGTTTGGGGTTCTAGCTGCCGTCCTCCTCCTTCTTCCAAAATACGTGACGAATTCGGACATACAGCAACCCGTCTCCCCTGTTTTCCTCTTCCTTTCGATTCGCTGTTCTCTCTTTAATTGACACTCAAAAAATCAGCAGCCTCGTTAAGGCTTATGGGTCCTAATTTATAGAGGAAATTTGTCTAATTTGTTGGGTAATACCCCTAGTGGCGACCCAATTAACCAACGGTAGGAGGGGGTGAGTCGGTTGTCTGCGTCATGCTCCATCCGTGCCCAGCTGTTCAGCACCAGTCACGTCGTCGCGCGCTTGAACCCTTTGGTCCCTTCGACCGCCGCCCGGTCCTTGTCCGTTCCCAGCCGTGCCGTCGGTCCTCTCACGCTAATCGTGCTATCAATCGCCCATTTCTCCGCTCCCGTTGCTCTGCTCGATTGAGAGGCTAGGACTGATGTGAGGTGTTAGGTTTGGGTAGGCTCGGCACTCCTACTCCTTCTTCTCGTTCCCATCTGGTTTGGTTGAGACTCAAACCTTAGGCTCTGCATCCCCCAATTTCTTGTCGATTTCTGTCTGGTTCGAAGGATCGAATCCTTGCTCGGTTATCCCCAACCTAAACCCACTAATTTCCCATTTGCTCGGCTGTTTGGTTTTTGAGGGTTTGCAATTGATTTCATTTGGTTTGACACTGAATTAGCCCCAAATGTACCACTGGTATGGACCCGTTTGCAATGGTTCGACCCGGCTGGAATAACCAGAAATGGATCGACCCGATTTATTCAAACCAACTGGTTTTAGGGATTGGGCTCAAAAATTAAATAAAATGGGTTCTGCCCAAACCGGAAAATAAAAGAAAAATGAACCTAGCCTAATAGGAATAAAAAGGAATTTGGGTCCAAATTAGAAATAAAGAGATGGGCTAATCTAAATAAAAGATTAGTGATCCACTTTAAATTAACCACATTATATTCTAATATTTAAAGTGAATAATCAATTCAATTAATTATTTAAAATATTTGTCTTACCAAAAATTTCTCATTCGGATTATTACATTCGATAGTGACAAAATTATTTATTGAATTTTCTTCCCAATTTTCTTGCAATTAAATTCTTAGAGTTAGCCCACTAATTTAAATCAAACTATTAATGAGCCCTTTCTAATGCAAGAAAATTATTGGACCATATAATTATTTAATTAAATAATAATTCCTACATGGACCCAAATTAAATTCATAAAATTATATAAAATGAATTCTATTTATCAAAATAAATTTGATACAATGTTTGAAAATTCCTGGACATTACAGTAGTATCCTGCCAGACCTAGGAAACTCCTTACTTCTGACGGTGTCTTCGGCTGATCCCAGTTCATGACAGCTTCCACTTTCGCTGGATCCACCGAAATACCGTCTTTATCAATAACATGTCCACGAAATTGAACACGCTCCAACCAAAATTCGCATTTTGAAAATTTTGCATACAATTTCTCTTTCCTTAACGCCTCCAATGTCACCTTCAAGTGTTCCACGTGTTCTTCTTGAGTTTTGGAGTAGACCAGATTGTCGTCTATAAATACCACTACAAACTTATCCAGGAATGGTTTGAATACCCTATTCATTATGTCCATGAATGCTGCAGGCGCATTCGTTAAACCAAATGACATAGCCAAAAACTCATAGTGACCATATCTAGTTCGAAACGCCGTCTTTGGTATGTCTTCTTTTCTCACCTTCAATTGATGGTATCCACTTCGCAAGTCTATTTTTGAAAAGTACCTTGCTCCCTTCAGCTGATCAAACAGGTCATCAATCCTTGGCAACGGGTACTTGTTTTTGATCGTGACCTTGTTCAACTCTCTATAATCAATGCAAAGACGCATTGATCCATCCTTCTTCTTAACAAACAATACTGGCGCTCCCCATGGCGAAACGCTCGGTTGAATATACTTCTTGTCTAGCAGCTCTTGTAGTTGCACCATCAACTCCTTTAATTCTACCTGAGCCATTCGATACGGGGCTTTTGATATAGGGGCCGTTCCCGGTGCTAAATCAATTACAAAATCGATTTCCCTATCTGGCAGTAATCCTGGAAAATCATCAGGAAACACGTCCGCAAAATCCCTAACTACTGGTAACTCCTCCAGTTTTGCACCCACCTTTCGGGTATCAACTATTTAGGCTAGATATCCTACACATCCTTGTCTCAACATCTTTCTGGCCTGCACCATCGTTAGACAACTCGTTTGTCTAGGCGACTTGCTTCCATAAAACACTACCTTTGACGGAGTCATAAGGTTTACACACTTCTTTTGACAGTCAATAATTTCCCCATGGTTGAACAACCAATCTATTCCCAGAATGACGTCAAACTCCCCAAGACGAATTGGGATTAAGTTGACAATCATCACATGACCCTTAATATCTACCTGACAGTTCTTGTGGACAAACTTAACAGGAATCACCTCCCTATTCGCAATTTCTATATTCATAGGGTAATCTAATTCTTCCTGGGGTAACCCTAATTTCTTAGCAAAATCATCGGATATAAATGAGCAAGTAGCACCCGAGTCAAACAATACATAAGCATTAACATTATTGACTGGAATGATACCTGACACTACATCCTTTGACTGCACAGCATCCTGCACCGTCATGTTGAATGTTCGAGCTATAGGTCGGTTGGGCTGTGCCGGTCCTGTGATAGTAAGGTTGCCACCACCGCTGCTTCCTTTTCCTACACTGGCTCCACCTGTCGTTGCTTTCTTAGGGCAGTCTCGGGCAAAATGATCCTTTGACCCGCAAATGAAACATGCGCCCTTCTTCGGATTAGGGCAATTTGGTGAAATATGACCCTCTTGTCCACAGTTGAAGCATACCCTCTTACCCTTCAAACAAGCACCCATACGGCTCTTTCCATAGTTGTTGCACACCTCCATCTTCTTCTTCTGATTACCCTGCTGACTTCCCGCAGAGTTACTATCATTCCATTTCCTCTTCTGGCTACTTCCCCCATGACTACCACTTGCCTTGTTTTCATTTTCATTCTTCTTCTTCCTCTGCTCCTGATTATACTTGGACAGAGCATCACTACCTCCTTCAACGATTATTGCCTTTTCTAACACTGCCGCAAATGAGTTCTGTTGAAATAACGAAACTCGACTATATAACCAAGGCTTCAATCCCTGCTCAAATCTCCTAGCCTTTCGCTCATCCGTGTTAACCTGATACGGCGCAAACCTCGCCAGCTCATTGAATTTTGCAGCATATTCGGGTACCGTCGTGGTACCTTGCTTCAGCTCTAGAAACTGCACCTCCATCTGATTCTGAGCACTTGTTGGGAAATAGGTCTCAAAAAATATTTCCTTAAATCGTTCCCACGGAATAATCCCTTGGCCACCTCGAGTCTTGTTCGCCTGCCACCAGTAGCTGGCTTCTGATTTCAGCATAAAGGTTGCAAATGTCGTCTTCTGGTTCTCACTGACCCTGGCGACATCGAATACTTTCTCCATCTCCATGACCCAAGTCTGTGCTTTAATCGGATTCATGGAACCGTGAAACTCCGGAGGTCCAACTGCTTTGAAGTATTTAAAGGTCGTAGCCTGAGCTTGGGGTTGATTCGCGAATGCTCCAGTTAATAGATTCACTAACTGCTGCATTGGGTTAGTGTTGGCTTCTTCGTTGTTTATAGATTCCTTAGGAGTTTGTTGACGGGTTGGTTGTCTTCTTGGCGGCATTCTACTGTTAAGAATTCTCGTTATTAGACTATTGCTCAATTACTTAAACATTTAAGTCTCAACTTAAACATTTATAAACAACACTTAAACACATAACACATCTGATAAACTTTCGCATTTTATTCATTTACTGCTTTAAAACATAATAAAGATAACATCGTGGTTATTTACATCAAATCATCTATCCTGAAATCACAAAGTTCCAGGATTACATCATTATTCTATCCCATTATATAAACTGGGATTAACAACGTATTAACTCATAAATTTCATAATAACATAACTAATCATAATTTATGATGACATCCCACGACGCACAGCTTCCTGGCATTCTTGCTCCATAATACGAGTCACCATCCTTCGATCCACCATATCTGGATGACGATGAACTCGATCCAGAGCTCTATCCACTGTGGAGTGAAAAATATACTCCATATCATCAATCTTGGCCTTCTTTGACCGCACCTCACACTCAACACGATCTGCGCGGTTAGCCTCCCTCAACCAAGCAGTCTCAGCTCTCGCCCGCTTAGCTGACTCCTCTTTCAACTCATCTTGTACAATCTCATTCCTGGCTATCAACTGTCCTCGTCGATACTCAGACTGTGCTAGCCTTTGCTCAGCCTCTGCAAGACGTGATGAAAGGTCTTGGATCTCAGCATCCTTTTGCTCTAAAGTGGCTTGACGTTCCGCAGCCTGTTCCTCTAACTCCTCCTTTTCACTCTCTACATGAACCAGCTTCCACTCCACGTCTCCAAGACGTATATCTAGCTCCTCAATCTCACTGTTCTTCTGCTCCAAAGCAGACTGTCGTTCAGCCAGCTGCCCCTCTAACTCCTCCACTCTGTCCTACAACTCTATGTTGCGATCATACACCTGCTCGTACATCTGAACACCCAAAGTAGATAGTGATATCTCTTCAGGGTCCTCCTCCTCCTCCTCCTCAGGGTCCTCCTCAGGATCAGTCTCAGGCTCATACTCGTGGCCTGTAACTGTAATCAATGGGGATGGCTCCCTCTGCACTAGCTGCTCATGAACTACGTGAATATCTCGGGGCTCCTCCTCCCTAGCCTGGCTGGGCTCTCCTCTATCAGTCATCCTGGCAACAAGATTTTAAGTTTTAATCACTAATCAATAATACTCGCGAGCACATAAGTTTGTTATCAAATAAGCACATAGCACATAATCATTTTATTAGCTTTTATGAATTTCCGTAATCCATTCCTTAAAACTCGATAAGAGTTTATCACCTCTATATTCTCTATCTTCTAAAAGGCTACTACCCTAAGGTTTTCCCGACCTAAAGGTTCATAACCTATCAGCTCTGATACCAACCTGTGACACCCCCAAATCCAAGTACTTAATTCCCACAGATTTTGTGCTCACTATCTCATTCATTCACATTTAACTACCCATAATTAAGAACAATTAAATAAACTTAAAGAAACCATCAACCCAAAATGGGTTACATCACCAAACTATTAAACAATCAAATCCCAAGTTATCTTAACCTTAATACATCAAATGCGAAATAAAACATAATTTAAACAAGTCTTTGATACAAATAAATATCAAGTGGATAATAAATCTCTTGCTACTTTGGCATCTTGCCCTTGCCTTTACTCGTGGACAGTTCGTCCTGCTTTTCTGGCTTAGCTGCAATGATTAATGCAAGAGTGAGCAAACAATTACTCACAAGTACGATAACAATAATATTTAAATGGAATGGATTTCAACTTAGGAATAATAGTTTTTCTGAATCTCAGTCAATAAATGATCAAAGTCTAAAAGCTCGTTTGAATGCTCGATTCAAAGAAAAATAGATTTCAAGATTTAGAAATTATATCTGAGGGTCACAAGACCTCGAACTATGTCCTAGGTTAACAAGTATCTCTACTGTAACCTTTAACAGTCATATAGACTATGGACCAACATCTTGTACTTAGGGGGATCAGCCCTTTGTACAATGTATTGTGCACAAACATTTTAACGCTGTCACGTAAGTAATCCCCTATATTAGGGTTGTTCATCTCAGTTTATCGTCTGAATCCGTACCAAAAGGAACTTGGCTTGGAACAAGAATAGAAAATATTCTAAGTCTTTGAAATCGCTCATCAACTAAGGACTAGCTGAATCAATAAGGGTTTTGTAATATCCCGAATGTTTATGAGTTAGCAAATCATGATATTAAATTATTATGATGATTGTGGCATACAATGATCCTTAGAAAAGGAACTTTATGGGTTAAGCATAGGATAATACTCAGAGATTAAATAGGTAATATGAAACCTATGTTATAGTAATACGTTAAAATTTATTCAACGATAAAATTTCGGAAGAAATTAGACGAAAACCGAGTAAGAGGTTTGATATTTGTGATTCCGAGGACGGAATCCTTATAAGGAGGGAAGGATGTGACAACCCGGATTTTCGAGAATAATTATAATAAGAATTTAATATAGAATAATTCTTATTATGAGTCGCGTTTGAATATATATGTGTTAGATATATTTATGTGATTAAATAGATGAGCTTAATATGTATATATATAAATGTGAAATATATACATAGATTCGGAATGAATGAGTTAATAGTTAATTATTGCAACGATCGCGAGTCATGGGTAGCTTGATAATTCGAGCTTATGAATATTATTGAATAAAATAGACTTTTATTGATAATATTATGTGGTAAGTGTTTAAAGGTTATATTATAACCTAGACTATGTGTAGACGATGATTAGTAAGTATCAAAGTTTTCGTATTAGCTAATTTGGCGGATTCGAGAAATATCGCTAGAGTACTATTTATTGGATTAAATAAATAGTTAAAGGATAATATTATTGGACGAGTTATTTATTGTAAAGACGCTAACCCAAAATATGGGTGAGATATATGTACGTTGATGTATATGATTATGGGGAGTTAATCGGAAAGAGTAGCGATCGCGAATCGTGAATACCCTTGTAATTTGGGTTTATTAATAGTATTAACGGATTAAATATTATTTTTCGGTGACGTGTTTAAAGGCTATTTTATAACCTGGATGATGTCAATGTATGAAGTTTTATGCGTTATTGAATCGTAGGAGTGAATAATTGATTTTGCGAAATATCGCAAAATTACTATTCACGGGGCACGTTTCCCGAGGCACTATTCACGCCATAAAATTTTTGTGTCTTTTTCGATGTTGAATAATTTCATAAATACGTGTATGCGTACGAATAATTTTTTCAAGTGTCAGAAATTTTATTTGAGCTGATACGTGATTTTATCCGTATCCGAAATGTATTATATGGGTGTTCCGAATAATTGGACAAATCCCTTAATAATTATTTTTACGTATCCCAATATTTATGGTAATGCCCATTTTAATTTTGGGTAGGGTTATTTACCAGTTTTGGTACAAAAGTGGGAGTTTTCGGGTATATTTTTGGTGTATTTGGGTATTTATTTTGGCTTGTCACTCCAAGAGGGAACCAATCCCTCATTTTGGACCAATAAAATTGCAAGGAGGGAGAGCTATTGCCGGCAATGTTGAAAAATTGGCCACCTTGAGCCATTAAACCACAAACTCATTTTTCTTCCCAAATTTACTCCTCCACTCTCCCAAATAATTTAACAACTTCATTCCTCTATTGCAAACCATCAGCTCCCCATTCAAACCCATTTCAAATTCTGCAGAGAGAGAGAGTGAGAGTGAGAGAGCTCGCCGAAAAAAGGAGGAGGAGTCGCCGGAATTTCGCCGGAAAAAGGAAGGAGGAAGAAGAAGGAGGCACGGGAGGAAGAAGAAGAGAACCCAAGCAAGGAGGACCTTCAAAATAAATCCTAGCCGAGCTTCTTAATCATCTAGGAAGGATTTATAGAGGTAAACACCAATCAAATCCTTTCCATTCGATTTCTTATTGAGTTTTTCAAGTTTTTCTTAGTTTTGAGCTCTTAAGCTTGTGGATCGGATTTGTGGCGATTCTTGGTGTTTTTGTTTGTGGTGATTGTTTGTAAATGTTGTTAAGAGGTTATATAAGTCATTAATAACATCAAAGTGGAACAAAAACGCAATAAATCCGTACCTATGCTTAAGGAGGATGAAGAACATGAAGAACAATGAACTTTGGACATGAACTTGGACATTTGGACGATTTAGAGGACTTTGTAGCTATGATTTCGTGTTTGTTGTGTTTATTTGTTGTTGTCATATTGTAGTTCCATGGGTTATGAGTTTAACCCAGTTGGAATGGAGTAAAAAGGGATTAAAACAAAGATTTGGTGATAATTTTCGTAAAGAACACCAAGAACACGAAGAACACGAAGAACACGAAAATATAGCATTAGTTGATACTTTGGCCTAAGATTTGGCCATGTTAATGTTAATGGATAGCTCTAAATTTTTTATATGTTTTAGCCCTATGTCTTAGGAGTCCATAGAGTCCGGAATGGACCAATTTGAACGTGTATTGAGGGAGTTATGGTGATTGGAAGCAAGATAGGTCTAGAACACCAAAACAGAGCATTCCGGGAAGCAAAACGCGTTGGGGACTCAGGCCTAGCGCCAACGGCGCTTGGCTGGGCGCTGTAGGCGCTGGCCACGGGGCCAGCTACTGCATAGGAGCGCTGTAGGTGCTGGCCATAGGCCATTGTGAGCGCCAACGGCGCTGGTAAGGAAACTGTGCAAAACTGCTCTGACGTCCTTTAGTAAAATGGGCATAACTTTCACATACGAACTCAGATTGAGATGATTCAAGATGATTCGGAAAGAGAACGAGTAGACCTACAACTTTTGTTCTTTAAGTTTTTCCATTTGAGGTCGGGATCAATTCCCAAATTGACCATTTGTATGACTGATGTGTTTTTGGGGGCAATCGGAGAGTGTCGAGCATGCGCGTAAGCACGCGTAATGCTCCCGACAATGTTAAATGACGTTCTAAGTTTTATAACATGAATGTTATGATTTATAATGATACTTAACATTAACCAATGAGTATTAGATAAATTGAATGGGCATGTTAGGCGTACGCAAATGCAGGTCGCCTAGGCGTTCGAATAATCAAGTTTAGCGTATAGACGTGCAAGCGTCGTAACGTCGTAACTAGTGTGTATAATCTTGTTTAATATTTTGTTTCTAATAATAATGAAACATGATAGTGTGTTATAAACCAATGCATGAGCATGCTAAGCACATACAAAGGAGGCGAATTAGGTGTGTGACGTGTAAACGTCGAAACGCCGTGTAAAGTGTTAATGAACTTGAATAATGTCTCGATTCAAATGAAACGAACATTATAAGATATGGGATGGGGTTAATATAACCAATAAGTATTGATGGTGATAAGGGTCGTAACGTTTTCAAACGACGCGACGCCGAGTAACGTTTTAGAGTTAATCGCGTTATTAATTTATAATGCGCGAACAATATGAGATAAGAGTTGTTATATTGTAAACCATTATATGAAGCATTTTTAGTGGCTAATTGGTATTTTATTGTTAAATAAATTGTGTAGGATATTTGAAGGACGAGCCATCATAATTTGGCAAGGAACGCTTAAAGGCAAGTTCTTTCAGTAACTTGTTAACTTGTTTAAATGTATTGATGTACATGACTTGATTACTAAATCTTTCACTATTATGTGGATTATATGAGAGCATGATTAAAGTGTGCATAACGTGCAATTATGTGACTATATTATTCTATGTGGAACTTGAATTATTGCAAATATACAATGTGAGATGCATGAAGTATGCTATGAGATACATGATGCATATATATGGATGAATTGCATAAGATTTATAATGCACGAGTAAGATGCATAGTATGAGAATCATGATGCATGGATAAAATGCAAACTTATGTGTTACGTGAAGCATGAAATGTGAAAACTGTCAGTTCTTGCTGAGCCGTTGTGCTCATTCTTGCAAAAATAAAACTTTTGCAGATTTACGATGCAATGCAATTATCTTGATATCGTGATGATAAGGATTAGAGGCGCATGGAAACAGGAAGATTGCTAAATGTCCTTTTACTGTAATTATTTAGTTATGATGACGGTATATGATGTACGTGAATTTGGCTACGTAAACCCTGAGTTAGAAATGAAGGTTATCCATTATAGTATTTATGATGTGATTATGTTAGTTACTTGTTAAAGTAAACTACAAGGATGTCGATATTGTATAAAGGACATTTTTATAACGAATGTATTGGTTATTGAATAACCTTACGAATATTCAGGGATTGGATAAAGTCAGAATCTGAACCTTGCGTTCACACATGAGATATTGTAAAGGATCATGGTATTTATTCAACCTTGGTCATAAGTGTTTTATTTAAGGTCTTCGTGCCTGGGATTAGATGAGGATATGTTGTTATATTATTGTAATTACATACATGTAGTAAGCCCATGTTGTATGGGTAGTACCGTGACGCACCGGACCCGGGTTCAAGGTAAGACCCGAGTTTCGGGGGCGTTACAGTTGGTATCAGAGCTGATAGGTTATAAACCTTAGGTAAGAGTACCTTAGGCTATAACTGTAGTGAAGGAAGATGATAATGATGAAGATAGATAAAACTCAGATAGAGTTTAATTGATAGTAAATGAATTTAGAAAATTCATAGTAAGAGTTGAGATATATATAAGACGATTCAAAGAAGAATCTCGATGCATTATAAAATATGAGAATTAGGAGTTACCTGACTCCAGTGATAAAGATGATAAGTGTTGATAAATATACGAGGTCTATAAGACAAAGATGCAATAAAATCATATATTATGATTAAAGAGAAGAGTATAGAAGGTCGTGGGATGAAACGATCGTAGGATAAGGAAGATCGTAATGTAAAACGACTGTAGAGTAAGATCACGATGTGATTGGATTAAGTCATAGAATGACAGATGATCAATTGAATGATTGAAAATTTTAGCTGAATGCTATAGATAGATGGTACTATGAGATAGTACGAGTAAAACTCAGAAAGAGTTATGGGTGATGAAACACGAATTAAATTCTTGTTAAGCAACGAGTAAGCTAGGATTGGGGGTGATTTCAATTGAGGACTCATGTTAGTGGCTGAGTTGTACAATTCCTTGTATGGGCGGGGGATTCGTGCTTGGTTTGAGAACCACTTAGCTTCCTATATCGGTATAGTGGTTGAGTTGAACAATTCCTTGTATGGGCGGGGAATTTGTGCTTGGTGTAACAACCCCTTAGCCTCCTATATTGATTAGTGGCCGAGTTGATCGATTCCTTGTATGGGCAGGGGATTGTGATAGGTTCGACAATCACTTAGCTTCCTATATTGATAATCGTTGGAACCTAGTATCGCGCTATCGCTATACGTATGACGAGAAGGTGATTCTTTTCTCATATTTATATTTGATAGTTAGAGAATATTAAGATTAGGTGCGAGTTCTTTAAACTCACACGTATGGTAAGTTCGTGACTCATAATCATATGGTCTGATGGAACCCCTCAGCGAATGGACGATTTTGGTCTGACTAGGATAAGTTTCTAAACCCATATGATTGTGGTAAGTTCCTGAACTCATATTGTGTGGTAAGTTTGATGAACTATATTGGGGTATCGAAAGGTTGTGGATTTAGAACTGTGAATTCTCAAAATGATGAGCATTTATGGAGTTAGAAATAGATAGAATTATTAAATAGTGGAGAAATGGGAGAAATTGAAGTTGATGAGGAGACATGGATATTCCAAATCTTCTAGCTATGCTAGATTTCGAAATTTATTGACTTCGTGCTGACATTTGCACTTTTGCTCTTCGAAAAATGTATGGAGCCAGATTTCTGGACCAGGGATTTTAAATGTACTATTATTCATATGTCTAAGCTAATAGTTTCGGCTAGACAAAGTTGATTTGAAAATATCAAAATGTATTTTTAAATTGTCATCAATGCATCATGAAACCTGGTGTAGAATGACAGATGATGGAGTCATCAATGCAGATTAACCTAGTGTTGGATGTGATCATAGGATCGTCAACCCACTAAGGTATGATGTAGTATGTCAAGGTCAGAAAATGACGGAATCCTAACACACTGTTGCAACAGTGCAGTATTATGACGTCATAAAATGATTTTTGTTTTCTCTAAGGTATAAAAAAAAAAATTGCATGCCAATTGAGTTGGCTATAATGATTCGATTGATGTCCGAATTATTGATGCAAGTCTAAGCTATTTGATTCGGCTAGACGAATGTTGCAATGTGTTTATGAAATTCAAGCATTATTTGAGAATTTATGCCAAACCAAATTGTTTTGGTGCGGATTCTTGAGCTGGGGGAAATACCCGGAATAGGGGAATATAAGTGTCGGTTGTCTGGCACGGTCAAGATTTAATGTTATGCATACACATGGTGTACGAGAGGTCGATTCCCTCAAGTACAACTGGCGGAAAGCAACCCTTAATATGGATGCTATAAGTGTCGGGTATCCGATGCAGTCAGAGTTAAATGTTATGCATATACATGGGGTATGAGAGACTGATCCCCTCGAGTACTACTGACGGACTAATTCCTTGACTATGTTCATGGTCTTTATGAGGTAGATTACCTTTTCTTAATTGAAATCGGTAGGGGTAGTAATACCCGTAAACCTCAATGTTCATGTTCTTTATGGCCCCCAACAGGGGTAGATTACCTTTTTCATAATTGAAATCGGTAGGGGTAGTAATACCCGTAAACCTCTATGGTCATGGTTTTTATGACCCCTCAGCATAATATGAAAGTTTTTAAGGAACATTTTATTTCCTATTTGTTCAAGTTACTTCACAATTATTAAACAATTGTTGAAGGTTCCTATTATTTGGGAAACTGATTTTGGAAAGAGTGATTATCCCAAGGAGAAGTAGTCGTAGAATGCGACAATTTTAAGTGAATCCTTGAAAGAGGATAGTGTAAAGGTTAGATTGAAAACCTAGTTTTGATGGGTAGAATAAGCAAAGATGAATGCATTGAAATTTCGAGGGCGAAATTCTTAGAAGAAGGGGTGAATGTAATATCCCGAATGTTTATGAGTTAGCAAATCATGATATTAAATTATTATGATGATTGTGGCATACAATGATCCTTAGAAAAGGAACTTTATGGGTTAAGCATAGGATAATACTCAGAGATTAAATAGGTAATATGAAACCTATGTTATAGTAATACGTTAAAATTTATTCAACGATAAAATTTCGGAAGAAATTAGACGAAAACCGAGTAAGAGGTTTGATATTTGTGATTCCGAGGACGGAATCCTTATAAGGAGGGAAGGATGTGACAACCCGGATTTTCGAGAATAATTATAATAAGAATTTAATATAGAATAATTCTTATTATGAGTCGCGTTTGAATATATATGTGTTAGATATATTTATGTGATTAAATAGATGAGCTTAATATGTATATATATAAATGTGAAATATATACATAGATTCGGAATGAATGAGTTAATAGTTAATTATTGCAACGATCGCGAGTCATGGGTAGCTTGATAATTCGAGCTTATGAATATTATTGAATAAAATAGACTTTTATTGATAATATTATGTGGTAAGTGTTTAAAGGTTATATTATAACCTAGACTATGTGTAGACGATGATTAGTAAGTATCAAAGTTTTCGTATTAGCTAATTTGGCGGATTCGAGAAATATCGCTAGAGTACTATTTATTGGATTAAATAAATAGTTAAAGGATAATATTATTGGACGAGTTATTTATTGTAAAGACGCTAACCCAAAATATGGGTGAGATATATGTACGTTGATGTATATGATTATGGGGAGTTAATCGGAAAGAGTAGCGATCGCGAATCGTGAATACCCTTGTAATTTGGGTTTATTAATAGTATTAACGGATTAAATATTATTTTTCGGTGACGTGTTTAAAGGCTATTTTATAACCTGGATGATGTCAATGTATGAAGTTTTATGCGTTATTGAATCGTAGGAGTGAATAATTGATTTTGCGAAATATCGCAAAATTACTATTCACGGGGCACGTTTCCCGAGGCACTATTCACGCCATAAAATTTTTGTGTCTTTTTCGATGTTGAATAATTTCATAAATACGTGTATGCGTACGAATAATTTTTTCAAGTGTCAGAAATTTTATTTGAGCTGATACGTGATTTTATCCGTATCCGAAATGTATTATATGGGTGTTCCGAATAATTGGACAAATCCCTTAATAATTATTTTTACGTATCCCAATATTTATGGTAATGCCCATTTTAATTTTGGGTAGGGTTATTTACCAGTTTTGGTACAAAAGTGGGAGTTTTCGGGTATATTTTTGGTGTATTTGGGTATTTATTTTGGCTTGTCACTCCAAGAGGGAACCAATCCCTCATTTTGGACCAATAAAATTGCAAGGAGGGAGAGCTATTGCCGGCAATGTTGAAAAATTGGCCACCTTGAGCCATTAAACCACAAACTCATTTTTCTTCCCAAATTTACTCCTCCACTCTCCCAAATAATTCAACAACTTCATTCCTCTATTGCAAACCATCAGCTCCCCATTCAAACCCATTTCAAATTCTGCAGAGAGAGAGAGTGAGAGTGAGAGAGCTCGCCGGAAAAAGGAGGAGGAGTCGCCGGAATTTCGCCGGAAAAAGGAAGGAGGAAGAAGAAGGAGGCACGGGAGGAAGAAGAAGAGAACCCAAGCAAGGAGGACCTTCAAAATAAATCCTAGCCGAGCTTCTTAATCATCTAGGAAGGATTTATAGAGGTAAACACCAATCAAATCCTTTCCATTCGATTTCTTATTGAGTTTTTCAAGTTTTTCTTAGTTTTGAGCTCTTAAGCTTGTGGATCGGATTTGTGGCGATTCTTGGTGTTTTTGTTTGTGGTGATTGTTTGTAAATGTTGTTAAGAGGTTATATAAGTCATTAATAACATCAAAGTGGAACAAAAACGCAATAAATCCGTACCTATGCTTAAGGAGGATGAAGAACATGAAGAACAATGAACTTTGGACATGAACTTGGACATTTGGACGATTTAGAGGACTTTGTAGCTATGATTTCGTGTTTGTTGTGTTTATTTGTTGTTGTCATATTGTAGTTCCATGGGTTATGAGTTTAACCCAGTTGGAATGGAGTAAAAAGGGATTAAAACAAAGATTTGGTGATAATTTTCGTAAAGAACACCAAGAACATGAAGAACACGAAAATATAGCATGAGTTGATACTTTGGCCTAAGATTTGGCCATGTTAATGTTAATGGATAGCTCTGAATTTTTGATATGTTGTAGCCCTATGTCTTAGGAGTCCATAGAGTCCGGAACGGACCAATTTGAACGTGTATTGAGGGAGTTATGGTGATTGGAAGCAAGATAGGTCTAGAACACCAAAACAGAGCATTCCGGGAAGCAAAACGCGTTGGGGACTCAGGCCTAGCGCCAACGGCGCTTGGCTGGGCGCTGTAGGCGCTGGCCACGGGGCCAGCTACTGCATAGGAGCGCTGTAGGCGCTGGCCATAGGCCATTGTGAGCGCCAACGGCGCTGGTAAGGAAACTGTGCAAAACTGCTCTGACGTCCTTTAGTAAAATGGGCATAACTTTCTCATACGAACTCGGATTGAGATGATTCAAGATGATTCGGAAAGAGAACGAGTAGACCTACAACTTTCGTTCTTTAAGTTTTTCCATTTGAGGTCGGGATCAATTCCCAAATTGACCATTTGTATGACTGATGTGTTTTTGGGGGCAATCGGAGAGTGTCGAGCATGCGCGTAAGCACGCGTAATGCTCCCGACAATGTTAAATGACGTTCTAAGTTTTATAACATGAATGTTATGATTTATAATGATACTTAACATTAACCAATGAGTATTAGATAAATTGAATGGGCATGTTAGGCGTACGCAAATGCAGGTCGCCTAGGCGTTCGAATAATCAAGTTTAGCGTATAGACGTGCAAGCGTCGTAACGTCGTAACTAGTGTGTATAATCTTGTTTAATATTTTGTTTCTAATAATAATGAAACATGATAGTGTGTTATAAACCAATGCATGAGCATGCTAAGCACATACAAAGGAGGCGAATTAGGTGTGTGACGTGTAAACGTCGAAACGCCGTGTAAAGTGTTAATGAACTTGAATAATGTCTCGATTCAAATGAAACGAACATTATAAGATACGGGATGGGGTTAATATAACCAATAAGTATTGATGGTGATAAGGGTCGTAACGTTTTCAAACGACGCGACGCCGAGTAACGTTTTAGAGTTAATCGCGTTATTAATTTATAATGCGCGAACAATATGAGATAAGAGTTGTTATATTGTAAACCATTATATGAAGCATTTTTAGTGGCTAATTGGTATTTTATTGTTAAATAAATTGTGTAGGATATTTGAAGGACGAGCCATCATAATTTGGCAAGGAACGCTTAAAGGCAAGTTCTTTCAGTAACTTGTTAACTTGTTTAAATGTATTGATGTACATGACTTGATTACTAAATCTTTCGCTATTATGTGGATTATATGAGAGCATGATTAAAGTGTGCATAACGTGCAATTATGTGACTATATTATTCTATGTGGAACTTGAATTATTGCAAATATACAATGTGAGATGCATGAAGTATGCTATGAGATACATGATGCATATATATGGATGAATTGCATAAGATTTATAATGCACGAGTAAGATGCATAGTATGAGAATCATGATGCATGGATAAAATGCAAACTTATGTGTTACGTGAAGCATGAAATGTGAAAACTGTCAGTTCTTGCTGAGCCGTTGTGCTCATTCTTGCAAAAAGAAAACTTTTGCAGATTTACGATGCAATGCAATTATCTTGATATCGTGATGATAAGGATTAGAGGCGCATGGAAACAGGAAGGTTGCTAAATGTCCTTTTACTGTAATTATTTAGTTATGATGACGGTATATGATGTACGTGAATTTGGCTACGTAAACCCTGAGTTAGAAATGAAGGTTATCTATTATAGTATTTATGATGTGATTATGTTAGTTACTTGTTAAAGTAAACTACAAGGATGTCGATATTGTATAAAGGACATTTTTATAACGAATGTATTGGTTATTGAATAACCTTACGAATATTCAGGGATTGGATAAAGTCAGAATCTGAACCTTGCGTTCACACATGAGATATTGTAAAGGATCATGGTATTTATTCAACCTTGGTCATAAGTGTTTTATTTAAGGTCTTCGTGCCTGGGATTAGATGAGGATATGTTGTTATATTATTGTAATTACATACATGTAGTAAGCCCATGTTGTATGGGTAGTACCGTGACGCACCGGACCCGGGTTCAAGGTAAGACCCGAGTTTCGGGGGCGTTACAGTTGGTATCAGAGCTGATAGGTTATAAACCTTAGGTAAGAGTACCTTAGGCTATAACTGTAGTGAAGGAAGATGATAATGATGAAGATAGATAAAACTCAGATAGAGTTTAATTGATAGTAAATGAATTTAGAAAATTCATAGTAAGAGTTGAGATATATATAAGACGATTCAAAGAAGAATCTCGATGCATTATAAAATATGAGAATTAGGAGTTACCTGACTCCAGTGATAAAGATGATAAGTGTTGATAAATATACGAGGTCTATAAGACAAAGATGCAATAAAATCATATATTATGATTAAAGAGAAGAGTATAGAAGGTCGTGGGATGAAACGATCGTAGGATAAGGAAGATCGTAATGTAAAACGACTGTAGAGTAAGATCACGATGTGATTGGATTAAGTCATAGAATGACAGATGATCAATTGAATGATTGAAAATTTTAGCTGAATGCTATAGATAGATGGTACTATGAGATAGTACGAGTAAAACTCGGAAAGAGTTATGGGTGATGAAACACGAATTAAATTCTTGTTAAGCAACGAGTAAGCTAGGATTGGGGGTGATTTCAATTGAGGACTCATGTTAGTGGCTGAGTTGTACAATTCCTTGTATGGGCGGGGGATTCGTGCTTGGTTTGAGAACCACTTAGCTTCCTATATCGGTATAGTGGTTGAGTTGAACAATTCCTTGTATGGGCGGGGAATTTGTGCTTGGTGTAACAACCCCTTAGCCTCCTATATTGATTAGTGGCCGAGTTGATCGATTCCTTGTATGGGCAGGGGATTGTGATAGGTTCGACAATCACTTAGCTTCCTATATTGATAATCGTTGGAACCTAGTATCGCGCTATCGCTATACGTATGACGAGAAGGTGATTCTTTTCTCATATTTATATTTGATAGTTAGAGAATATTAAGATTAGGTGCGAGTTCTTTAAACTCACACGTATGGTAAGTTCGTGACTCATAATCATATGGTCTGATGGAACCCCTCAGCGAATGGACGATTTTGGTCTGACTAGGATAAGTTTCTAAACCCATATGATTGTGGTAAGTTCCTGAACTCATATTGTGTGGTAAGTTTGATGAACTATATTGGGGTATCGAAAGGTTGTGGATTTAGAACTGTGAATTCTCAAAATGATGAGCATTGATGGAGTTAGAAATAGATAGAATTATTAAATAGTGGAGAAATGGGAGAAATTGAAGTTGATGAGGAGACATGGATATTCCAAATCTTCTAGCTATGCTAGACTTCGAAATTTATTGACTTCGTGCTGACATTTGCACTTTTGCTCTTCGAAAAATGTATGGAACCAGATTTCTGGACCAGGGATTTTAAATGTACTATTATTCATATGTCTAAGCTAATAGTTTCGGCTAGACAAAGTTGATTTGAAAATATCAAAATGTATTTTTAAATTGTCATCAATGCATCATGAAACCTGGTGTAGAATGACAGATGATGGAGTCATCAATGCAGATTAACCTAGTGTTGGATGTGATCATAGGATCGTCAACCCACTAAGGTATGATGTAGTATGACAAGGTCAGAAAATGACGGAATCCTAACACACTGTTGCAACAGTGCAGTATTATGACGTCATAAAATGATTTTTGTTTTCTCTAAGGTATAAAAAAAAAAAATTGCATGCCAATTGAGTTGGCTATAATGATTCGATTGATGTCCGAATTATTGATGCAAGTCTAAGCTATTTGATTCGGCTAGACGAATGTTGCAATGTGTTTATGAAATTCAAGCATTGTTTGAGAATTTATGCCAAACCAAATTGTTTTGGTGCGGATTCTTGAGCTGGGGGAAATACCCGGAATAGGGGAATATAAGTGTCGGTTGTCTGGCACGGTCAAGATTTAATGTTATGCATACACATGGTGTACGAGAGGTCGATTCCCTCAAGTACAACTGGCGGAAAGCAACCCTTAATATGGATGCTATAAGTGTCGGGTATCCGATGCAGTCAGAGTTAAATGTTATGCATATACATGGGGTATGAGAGACTGATCCCCTCGAGTACTACTGACGGACTAATTCCTTGACTATGTTCATGGTCTTTATGAGGTAGATTACCTTTTCTTAATTGAAATCGGTAGGGGTAGTAATACCCGTAAACCTCAATGTTCATGTTCTTTATGGCCCCCAACAGGGGTAGATTACCTTTTTCATAATTGAAATCGGTAGGGGTAGTAATACCCGTAAACCTCTATGGTCATGGTTTTTATGACCCCTCAGCATAATATGAAAGTTTTTAAGGAACATTTTATTTCCTATTTGTTCAAGTTACTTCACAATTATTAAACAATTGTTGAAGGTTCCTATTATTTGGGAAACTGATTTTGGAAAGAGTGATTATCCCAAGGAGAAGTAGTCGTAGAATGCGACAATTTTAAGTGAATCCTTGAAAGAGGATAGTGTAAAGGTTAGATTGAAAACCTAGTTTTGATGGGTAGAATAAGCAAAGATGAATGCATTGAAATTTCGAGGGCGAAATTCTTAGAAGAAGGGGTGAATGTAATATCCCGAATGTTTATGAGTTAGCAAATCATGATATTAAATTATTATGATGATTGTGGCATACAATGATCCTTAGAAAAGGAACTTTATGGGTTAAGCATAGGATAATACTCAGAGATTAAATAGGTAATATGAAACCTATGTTATAGTAATACGTTAAAATTTATTCAACGATAAAATTTCGGAAGAAATTAGACGAAAACCGAGTAAGAGGTTTGATATTTGTGATTCCGAGGACGGAATCCTTATAAGGAGGGAAGGATGTGACAACCCGGATTTTCGAGAATAATTATAATAAGAATTTAATATAGAATAATTCTTATTATGAGTCCCGTTTGAATATATATGTGTTAGATATATTTATGTGATTAAATAGATGAGCTTAATATGTATATATATAAATGTGAAATATATACATAGATTCGGAATGAATGAGTTAATAGTTAATTATTGCAACGATCGCGAGTCATGGGTAGCTTGATAATTCGAGCTTATGAATATTATTGAATAAAATAGACTTTTATTGATAATATTATGTGGTAAGTGTTTAAAGGTTATATTATAACCTAGACTATGTGTAGACGATGATTAGTAAGTATCAAAGTTTTCGTATTAGCTAATTTGGCGGATTCGAGAAATATCGCTAGAGTACTATTTATTGGATTAAATAAATAGTTAAAGGATAATATTATTGGACGAGTTATTTATTGTAAAGACGCTAACCCAAAATATGGGTGAGATATATGTACGTTGATGTATATGATTATGGGGAGTTAATCGGAAAGAGTAGCGATCGCGAATCGTGAATACCCTTGTAATTTGGGTTTATTAATAGTATTAACGGATTAAATATTATTTTTCGGTGACGTGTTTAAAGGCTATTTTATAACCTGGATGATGTCAATGTATGAAGTTTTATGCGTTATTGAATCGTAGGAGTGAATAATTGATTTTGCGAAATATCGCAAAATTACTATTCACGGGGCACGTTTCCCGAGGCACTATTCACGCCATAAAATTTTTGTGTCTTTTTCGATGTTGAATAATTTCATAAATACGTGTATGCGTACGAATAATTTTTTCAAGTGTCAGAAATTTTATTTGAGCTGATACGTGATTTTATCCGTATCCGAAATGTATTATATGGGTGTTCCGAATAATTGGACAAATCCCTTAATAATTATTTTTACGTATCCCAATATTTATGGTAATGCCCATTTTAATTTTGGGTAGGGTTATTTACCAGTTTTGGTACAAAAGTGGGAGTTTTCGGGTATATTTTTGGTGTATTTGGGTATTTATTTTGGCTTGTCACTCCAAGAGGGAACCAATCCCTCATTTTGGACCAATAAAATTGCAAGGAGGGAGAGCTATTGCCGGCAATGTTGAAAAATTGGCCACCTTGAGCCATTAAACCACAAACTCATTTTTCTTCCCAAATTTACTCCTCCACTCTCCCAAATAATTCAACAACTTCATTCCTCTATTGCAAACCATCAGCTCCCCATTCAAACCCATTTCAAATTCTGCAGAGAGAGAGAGTGAGAGTGAGAGAGCTCGCCGGAAAAAGGAGGAGGAGTCGCCGGAATTTCGCCGGAAAAAGGAAGGAGGAAGAAGAAGGAGGCACGGGAGGAAGAAGAAGAGAACCCAAGCAAGAAGGACCTTCAAAATAAATCCTAGCCGAGCTTCTTAATCATCTAGGAAGGATTTATAGAGGTAAACACCAATCAAATCCTTTCCATTCGATTTCTTATTGAGTTTTTCAAGTTTTTCTTAGTTTTGAGCTCTTAAGCTTGTGGATCGGATTTGTGGCGATTCTTGGTGTTTTTGTTTGTGGTGATTGTTTGTAAATGTTGTTAAGAGGTTATATAAGTCATTAATAACATCAAAGTGGAACAAAAACGCAATAAATCCGTACCTATGCTTAAGGAGGATGAAGAACATGAAGAACAATGAACTTTGGACATGAACTTGGACATTTAGACGATTTAGAGGACTTTGTAGCTATGATTTCGTGTTTGTTGTGTTTATTTGTTGTTGTCATATTGTAGTTCCATGGGTTATGAGTTTAACCCAGTTGGAATGGAGTAAAAAGGGATTAAAACAAAGATTTGGTGATAATTTTCGTAAAGAACACCAAGAACATGAAGAACACGAAAATATAGCATGAGTTGATACTTTGGCCTAAGATTTGGCCATGTTAATGTTAATGGATAGCTCTGAATTTTTGATATGTTGTAGCCCTACGTCTTAGGATTCCATAGAGTCCGGAACGGACCAATTTGAACGTGTATTGAGGGAGTTATGGTGATTGGAAGCAAGATAGGTCTAGAACACCAAAACAGAGCATTCCGGGAAGCAAAACGCGTTGGGGACTCAGGCCTAGCGCCAACGGCGCTTGGCTGGGCGCTGTAGACGCTGGCCACGGGGCCAGCTACTGCATAGGAGCGCTGTAGGCGCTGGCCATAGGCCATTGTGAGCGCCAACGGCGCTGGTAAGGAAACTGTGCAAAACTGCTCTGACGTCCTTTAGTAAAATGGGCATAACTTTCTCATACGAACTCGGATTGAGATGATTCAAGATGATTCGGAAAGAGAACGAGTAGACCTACAACTTTCGTTCTTTAAGTTTTTCCATTTGAGGTCGGGATCAATTCCCAAATTGACCATTTGTATGACTGATGTGTTTTTGGGGGCAATCGGAGAGTGTCGAGCATACGCGTAAGCACGCGTAATGCTCCCGACAATGTTAAATGACGTTCTAAGTTTTATAACATGAATGTTATGATTTATAATGATACTTAACATTAACCAATGAGTATTAGATAAATTGAATGGGCATGTTAGGCGTACGCAAATGGAGGTCGCCTAGGCGTTCGAATAATCAAGTTTAGCGTATAGACGTGCAAGCGTCGTAACGTCGTAACTAGTGTGTATAATCTTGTTTAATATTTTGTTTCTAATAATAATGAAACATGATAGTGTGTTATAAACCAATGCATGAGCATGCTAAGCACATACAAAGGAGGCGAATTAGGTGTGTGACGTGTAAACGTCGAAACGCCGTGTAAAGTGTTAATGAACTTGAATAATGTCTCGATTCAAATGAAACGAACATTATAAGATACGGGATGGGGTTAATATAACCAATAAGTATTGATGGTGATAAGGGTCGTAACGTTTTCAAACGACGCGACGCCGAGTAACGTTTTAGAGTTAATCGCGTTATTAATTTATAATGCGCGCGAACAATATGAGATAAGAGTTGTTATATTGTAAACCATTATATGAAGCATTTTTAGTGGCTAATTGGTATTTTATTGTTAAATAAATTGTGTAGGATATTTGAAGGACGAGCCATCATAATTTGGCAAGGAACGCTTAAAGGCAAGTTCTTTCAGTAACTTGTTAACTTGTTTAAATGTATTGATGTACATGACTTGATTACTAAATCTTTCACTATTATGTGGATTATATGAGAGCATGATTAAAGTGTGCATAACGTGCAATTATGTGACTATATTATTCTATGTGGAACTTGAATTATTGCAAATATACAATGTGAGATGCATGAAGTATGCTATGAGATACATGATGCATATATATGGATGAATTGCATAAGATTTATAATGCACGAGTAAGATGCATAGTATGAGAATCATGATGCATGGATAAAATGCAAACTTATGTGTTACGTGAAGCATGAAATGTGAAAACTGTCAGTTCTTGCTGAGCCGTTGTGCTCATTCTTGCAAAAATAAAACTTTTGCAGATTTACGATGCAATGCAATTATCTTGATATCGTGATGATAAGGATTAGAGGCGCATGAAAACAGGAAGGTTGCTAAATGTCCTTTTACTGTAATTATTTAGTTATGATGACGGTATATGATGTACGTGAATTTGGCTACGTAAACCCTGAGTTAGAAATGAAGGTTATCCATTATAGTATTTATGATGTGATTATGTTAGTTACTTGTTAAAGTAAACTACAAGGATGTCGATATTGTATAAAGGACATTTTTATAACGAATGTATTGGTTATTGAATAACCTTACGAATATTCAGGGATTGGATAAAGTCAGAATCTGAACCTTGCGTTCACACATGAGATATTGTAAAGGATCATGGTATTTATTCAACCTTGGTCATAAGTGTTTTATTTAAGGTCTTCGTGCCTGGGATTAGATGAGGATATGTTGTTATATTATTGTAATTACATACATGTAGTAAGCCCATGTTGTATGGGTAGTACCGTGACGCACCGGACCCGGGTTCAAGGTAAGACCCGAGTTTCGGGGGCGTTACAGGTTTGCTAGTCTAATTCATCAAATAAGCTTGCTCAATAGAAACTATACTCGAAATTTGAATAATAAACAACGATTGGAATAACGCTTAAGTACGTAACATAATAGTAACCTTGCTTGAATATCAATAAGCTAAGGTCAATAAGCTTGCTTAATATAAATAAACTTGCTTTGAATAAATTAACAAGTTAAAAGGAAATAACAACTTGCTCAACGTAAAAGTATTGAATTGAGATAAGGAACTTGCCTCAAGCGTAGATTACAAATTTAAGTAATTCACGATCCTTAAACAACCTATACATTAATTATAAAATGGTAACATAATTAGTTACAGAATAATATACACTTTAGGCTTGCTCTTATCTTATTTTATTATAACACTTCGGTTATCACTCAATAATGTTAGCTTAATAACCAACATGACCACTCATTGGTCATTTATAAATTTTAAACCTTGTTTATAACATCATAAAAGAATTATAAAAAATTAAAATAAAAATAAAAATTTTAGTTAATGTTTCCCTCGCCGGGGCGGCAAAAATCCTTAACAAAATCTCGTCGGGGCGAAGATTTTCTTAACAAAACTCTCGCCGGGGCGAGAGTCTCACCGGGGCGAAGAAAATCAGTTCATTTCTCTCGCCGGGGCGAGAGACTCGACTGTCGTCTCTTACAGTCGCGAACCAGTGAAAACTTAGGCCAAATTTGGCCAAAATTTTCCGAATTCTACCATCCAGTAAACAAATTAAATATACCCAGACATCATATATGATACAAAACATTTACCCAACATGTTTCTAACCAATCTAAGCATTATAAAACACATAATCAACCAATTTAAAACCAAAAATTCACTGTTAAAACCAAATATTCATGTTTTAACCATTCTCATGAAATTAAACTCTGTAAATTCATTGTTTAACCAATTAAAATCATTCTTCTTGCATTATTCTTGTTTTCATCATATAATCATAAACAATTATTAATTCACTGATTAATAACCAAATTGAATCATCAATTTTCATACAAATATGCCATACATGAAATAAAGCTCTGTAAAAACTAGGAACTCAATTCTAAAGTATGTTTTCATGGATTAATTCTTCAAACTAGTTTATAATCATCATATAATCTCTAATACATGCTTACTAACAATTATAACCAAGTAATTCATGTATTTAGCATATAAATTCATATACAGAGAAATAAAACACAGTAAAGAGTTTATACCTTCTAATTCTTAGAAAATTTGATTAAACTTCCTTGGTTTTAGAAATTCTTTCTCCAATCTCCAAGCTTCTCTCTCAATTTCTCTCTTTTCTCTCAACTCTCAAAGCTCTGCTCTATCTCTAATTCATAGAGCTCTAAATTCTAACTCTCTCAATACTCTGTTCCTCTGTTTTTTTAACAACTGACGTAAAATAAAACTGATGGAATAAAATAAAAACTGATAATTTAAAAGAATAATAACGTATACTGACATTAACTTATCAGTTACACAATTCAAAAGCCTATAAGGCTTGTTTGGTAATACAAAAATTAAAATAATCTATTATTCTAACTAAAGGTCATAAGGCCTTGTTTGGTAAAACACAAATAAAATAACTCATTATTCCCAAACAAAGATCATAGGGCCCTGTTTGGTAAAACTGAATTAAACACTTTCTCATTTATTTTAATAAATCATTATAACATAAAGTTTTAAATGTCACACTTCTAATTTAATTGAACTTATTAACAAATTCAATTAAACCTTACTAACTAAATTAATAATTTCATTTAACAAATAACAATAGCACCAAATAAATTCTCTTATTCAAATAAATCATTTATTCAAATAAACCTTTTCATCATCTAATTTAATTATTAAATTAAATTAGAATAAACATAACAAATCACATTCAAATAACATTTAACATTATTAAACTTAACATATACCCACTTTACAAAAACTTAATAAATTATTTATTTAGCTCAATAAATTAATAAAAATATTTATATAATTCAATAAATATTTTTATTCAATCATAAAAATTGCATTCGTTACAATCGAAGCGCTACGTGATTAGAAGTAAATCTAGCAACTACAAGAGGTATACTCTCATAGTTATAATTTTCATGTAAATATACTTTTACAAGCAGTTCTAATGTCCAAATTATTTTATGTATATAGTACACAAGTTCTATTTACAAGCAATTATAATGTCCGATTTATTTATCTTATAAAGTTAAAAATATACTTTTATAAGCAGTTACTATGCCCTATTTTCTTCAGGTATTTAGTAAGAATATTCATTTTATAAGCAGTTATAATGCTGAAATTATTTCAAATATAATAGCCGAATATTCATTTTATAAACAGTTATAATGCCCGATTTATTTTAAATATAGTTGCTGAATATTCATTTCTATATGCAGTTATAATGCTGAAATTATTTGATGTATAGTAGAAGGAGTTTTATTTATAAGCGGTTATAATACCCGAAATAAAACTTAAAATATTTAATCGTTAAATGCTTATTTGTTTACATGAATTATAATCGTGTAGGATTTACGACGAACGTTTAAACCGTTATATTTATCTTTAAAAGATATACGAGGCAAGTCTTCTATTCCTTTAAACTATGTGCAAGTATTTTAACAATGTGTTATTTTTATAAGTTATATTTATGTGGTTTATACGCTTTATGTGACAACGTGATATAAACTGTTGAATGAAAAGTTATTTGTAATATCAAATTGATATATGTGATATGTCAAGGCATGTTAAAGTTTATATGAAAGCATAAACTGTTTATGTGTTATTAGTTAGACTTGCTGAGCCGTAGTGCTCATTCTTGCGAATAAACATTTATTTGCAATTATGAAGATCATGAACGTAAAGAAGAAGCGTAGACTAGGTTTCATGTTTTAATTACTTGTTATTGGTATTAAGTCATAATGATTGTTGTAATATAAACAAGCAAACCTTGTAACCGAATGTTCTATCAATGATATTATTTATTATCATGAAATGGTGTTATGTCTTTACTTTGATATAACTTAGAATTGTTAAAGATCTATTAATCTGAATGAGGGTATTGGTAATATGGACTGATCATGTTATGTCGATACTCTGAACTTCAGATAAATAGTAAAACATTAATACAATGTTGATAAAGAACTATACATCTGAGTGAGGGTATTGAATGATATTGGGAGTTCTGTAAGCACTGAGGTTACACTTAATGAGTGCTGGTAAGGTGCCACCTTTACCGGAATACGCCTCTTGGTTCCAAGAATAATTTTATCATTAATACTGTGAATTTCAGATAGATAGGAAATATTAATATAAAAGAGATGTCCATTGTTTATAAGATTATGTATCTAAGTGAGGGTATTTGGCACACTGAAAATTCTGACTAAGAAATGAAGGTTAGGTCATCTAATTGCGCACCAATATCGATTTATCTTTATTGCCAAGCCTCCTTCAGATCTGAGAACTATCTCTAGTGCTGGTACTGTGAATCTTGGATCCATATACAGCTTATAAATGATAGAATATTTAAATCATAAGGTTAAAATTTTGACCGATATATATGTATGGTGTTATCCATATATATGAGTGAACTACAAGTTGATACTTGTAGAAAGAATGAGACTGAGATCAAGTTCAGATCCAGGGATTTAGATAAAAGAAATTTATGATTTTATAGTCTGTAATAGACTTCAACCAATATGATTATGAGATCATTGGTTAAGTTACGATAGAAGTACGAGATAACGTCGGACCCTTGTTCGGGCGGCCAACGTCCGAATTCGGGGGCGTCACAGCTGGGCTGTTTTCGAACATCGTGCGACGCCGTGCAACGCCGAGCGACGTGCATCAACGCCGAGTGAGGTGATGCATGTCGAGGGACGCCGAGCGACGTGGTGCACATCGGGGTGAGTTAGGCGACGTCGAGCGGCGTTGTGCATGTCGGATGTGTCGTCGTACCGTTTCGCGACGACATGCGACATTTTTGACATTGTTCTAAAATATTCTAACTTATAAAATATAATAATTATAAAAGGAATAATAATGAATATAGACGATGTAGAGGGTCGTTAAGAGGGTCATGGTATTCCCGAACGCCGCAACACCGTAAGACGTTTTTGAAAGGTGTCGCGCTATTTAAATTAAAAAATGCGAATAACATAAAATGAATAATAATATGGCGTAAACCAATATATGGAGTATTTATGTGACTAATTGGTATGTTAGTATTAATTAAATGTGTAGGACATTTAAATGACGTTTTTAGAGTATAAATTATAGAACGCATTAGACAAGTATTTTAAACTTTTTCACAAGTATTTAACTTTCACAAATTATTTTATTGTGCTAGTTTTCAGCTTTATTCAAATATTGAATTGAAATTAGAATTTACGCAATATTTATATATTGTGTGAACTCTAAATTTATCCAATTCTTTTGATAAATTGTATAAGTTATTCAGCTATGCATTTGCATATTGTTAGATATTTAAAGTTTCATATTACTAAAAGTAGTATGTCCTCAAGCCAATTACATATGATGTGATGAGCATTTACTTTGTAATCTTGTTCATTTATTAATAAAAGAATTCATTTAATTTAAAAATTAATTGGTTGAATTAATTAAATGTGATAAACTCATAGTCATGATGATGACCACGTTAATGAGATCTAAATTCTAGATAGCTCAAAAACTAGAATGTTTCTAATCGTTGGATCACTAATGTGGGATTACTGATTCCGGATAGATTAGTACATACTATGCTTGCTCTGTTGAAGAGAATGATTGATCTCATAATTATTTGTGTGGAGATACTAACGCAAGTATATAGGTGCTTATTGGAGAATAAATTCACTGAATATGACTCGCTTAAAGAATACCTAATGGAGGTTTACTTATCTGATAATAGGAGTTCCTATAGTAATAGTCATACAAGTGATCCTTAGACTTGAGATCATCATAATACCTTGTGTATTCTAAATTATACTTTGTCATATTCTTTAATACTTCAGAGTATGTTATAGGGTATGTTTGGGTATAATAAAGTGTACATGGAGGTAGGTGAATGATCGACAAAGGATCTATCACTTTTAGTAAAAGGAGAGAATATCCTATGCGATTTGATGAATGACAACTCCAAAATCCTTGGTCAAGGTGAATGGAAATTAGAAAGGAGTTTCTAATTTACATTAATCGGAGTTGTGCATCTTAGAATCAAAATACATATGATTAAATAAATAAGATTTATCAGTAATTCCATGTCTTATGTTTAATCGGGACATTGTATGGTAGAAGGATTGAATTGTACAATATCTGTTCACGAAATAGGTTCTTTGTGTTCTTTATGATTAAACATTGAATTCATATTAGCTGAATAGTCATGATACATTATTTATAAGTTGTCATTTATGATGTAGAATAAATATTATTTATTTATATTTGAATTAAAAGAGTTTAATTCATTATAAATAATATTAGAATGATTCTAATTTATTTATTCTACTTATCGGCTTAATATTGAACCTAGAGGGTCACACCATAAAAATAGAAATATAATTAAAGAAGTGATTGGCTTAATAATAATAAATTAAGTGTATTTAATTTATTAGTGGAATAAATTAAATAGCTTAATATTTGTAATTAAGTATTTGGAGAAATACTAAATTATAAATTAATAAGAGTATTATTATTATTATTATTATTATTATTATTATATTAATTGGCTTGATAATAATAAATTAAGTATTTAATTTATTAGTGGAATAAATTAAATAACTTAATATTTATAATTAAGTATTTGGAGAAATACTAATTATAAATTAATAAGAGGAGTCTTATTATTTATTATTATTAATAATTTAGTTTCTAATTAGATTGGGAATTAAATCAAAAACCTAACTCCTAAAAGGTTTAGGAGAGAGGGTTAGTCTATAAATAAGAGGAGTCTTATTGTAGGATAGACTAATACCAAGACTAATATTCATGCAACTCTTGCAAGTATTCTCAAAACCCTAAAAAGTTAGGAGAGAGAAAATTAGGGATAACCACCCAAGGTCTAGTAGAACCTAAATTCACTTATTCAATCAATATTCTCTTGGTGGATCACCTCTTGGGCGTTGCACACTTTGAGTAGTGAACGTTTGATCCGAGGAATTAGAGAAGCGCAAAGGTGCAAAGGATTGGACCTTGAAGATTACATCAAGAGTTGATCATCTTCAAAGGTATATCTTTTATCTTTTCTCGATTAATAATATTGCATAAGATTATTCCTCAAATTACAGAAAATTTTAAATTCGATTTATATCATGCTTCTGCTGTTTTACAATATGATTGTATGTATGTTCATATTTTTACAAACTAATAGTGGCATCAGAGCCATCCTTATACGAATTATTAATTGTTTTGATTCGATATATATGTTGATATGTGTTTAGAATAATTTAATTGGGCATAATTGTTAGTATAGAATCGTGTTTTTGGAGAAAAACAGCAAAAATCGTGATATGAAAAAATAAAAACTGGAACTTACAGAAGCCTCAGAGCCGCGACACTGGGCTAGAGCCGCGGCGTTTCGCGCTCTCCTTGAGAGCCGCGGCGCTCCATTCTTGGATCCGCGGTGCTTGAAGGGCTGTAAGTCCAATGTTGTGTTTTTTCAAAAATTCTAAATTAGAAATAAAAGAGTTTATTTTTGATTTGGAATTGAATTAAAATAAAGGAGTTTATTTTTATTTGGAATTGGATTCCATGCTTTTCATTCAGAAATTTTAAATTAGAAATAAAGGAGTTTATTTTTTATTTTAAATTGGATTAAAATAAAGAAGTTTATTTTAATTAGAATTGGATTTCATGATAACTAATTAGAGTTAGAATTGGATTTCATGATAACTAATTGGAGTTGGAATTAGATTTCATACTAACTTGTATTGCCCATTAAATGATATCAATATATATATATATATATATATATATATATATATATTAAATGTTTTATTTTCATTGAATGAATATATTATGATACATGTGATGACATGTATGATTAATCTTTTATTGATATATGTGATGACATGTATGATAATAAAGGAGATGATTATGGACCATTGACCAATATGATTGGATTTAATTTTAATAGATGCTTGAATAAATGTGGTTTTCATAAATGGGGTCTGCGTATCTCGCCTATCTAATTTTCTAATGTAAATTCTATCTCCCTCCTATGTACTTTCCATTGATTGCTGATCAAGGTCCTCTCCTTGACTGCTGATCAAGGTTTGTGTTTTATGAAAAATAGTTTGTAATAAGATTTTATAGACTTACTTAAGAAATTGGAGCTAAAGAGCAGGAGCATTGAAGACCCGTTTGTAATAAAGTCCGAGTTAAATGTAATAGTTATATTCAAATTTTATTCTTGCACCGTAGGTTTGACCTTTTGGTTCATGGTGGGTCCAGTGAACAAAATTAGAATTAAGTCCATAATCATCCCAAGTAAAATATAGTATTCTATATGTGCATGCTAATTTTATAGTAAATATATTATTATACATGGTGATGTATGTTTAATATGACGCGCATTTATATATATATATATATATATATATATATATATTTGCATACGTGCTAAACAAGATGAGACAATTAATAATAAAAACCCTCAAAAAATAAAAATATTAAGTTAATTACGTTCAAGGACATTGGAGAATGTCGAACGTAGCGTTCTAGCATGGTAAAGCGATAGAGTATTGAGTATATAATATGAGTTTGTTGTGCACACACAAGGCTTGTATTAAATATTCAAGATGTTGCTTTATTACATTGGATATTTATAAGGAATTGAACGATACCGTTTTGTTGTGCACGCACAAGGACTGTATTTTTTTCTTCACTTATATGGAAATGCTGGGTCTAACTTAACTTAGATTATTTTAGTTCGAATATGCACACACTTGACCATTATAATCTAAGAGGCAAAAAGATAAAGGAGTTACATAGAGATGTAATTGGTAAGAGTTGTCTACCTTCTGAATAAATATGTTGTTTATTGTGCACACACAAGGCTATATATTTATTACAATTGGATACTTTCTCACTTAGCGGATTTTACAAAGTCATAAATACAAAATCTACCAAACTATATATAAAAAGGGTTATATAGTTTGAAGAAAATAGTGGGAGACATCATTTTAATAAAGACCTAAATTAATCTGGTGATTAATAAAAAGAATGTATGCTAATATTGTTAAATTATAAATTTCACTTACCGAATTATATAGATTGGTTAAAGAATTTGAGAATAGTTCTTACGGCTGAAAAGCGATCTTATATCCCTAATTCTCATGTCCCTGCAACGGTTACAGATAATGCCTTTGAGGAAGAGATTGCTACTTTAAGAAAGTGGCAAGATGATGCATATGTGGCTCAGTGCATCATGTTGGCATCCATGAGTAACGAGTTACAGTGTCAACACGAGAAAATGGATGTACTATAATGTTGCACCTTCAAGATTTATTTGGTGAGTAGAGTAGGTCTTACAAATATTAGATATTTAAGAAGCTCTTCTAATCTAGAATGACTGATGACACTACAATACAAACACACGCCCTTAAGATGATCAATCTGATTGAACAACTGGGACAACTGGGTTTTGTTATGGATGGAGAGTTGAGCCAAGATTTGATCTTGTAGTCACTCCCGGACTCCTTTTCACAATTTGTTGTGAATTTTCACATGAACAAGCTAAATGTCAGTCTGCCTGAGTTGCTTAACATGTTGAAAACTACTGAGAGTCACTTTCCAGCCAAAAAAGACTAAGTCTTACTAGTAGATGATTCTTCTAAGAAAAGGAAGAGGGCCAAAAGATCTTCTGGAAAGAAGAAAAATTCAAAGAAGGCAAAAGGAAAAGCACAAACTAAGGACAGTAAGATTAAAACTGATACGGATAACAAAGGAGTTTGCTTCCACTGCAATAAGCCAGGACATTAGAAAAGAGACTGCAAGGAGTATCTTGCGGAGGCTAACCAGAAGAAGCTTGGTGATAGACTCCACGACATGCTTGCGTGAGGTGGTTGTCGCCCGGATCGTTTCTAGCAAAGTTGTACGGTGGATAGCTTGCAACACCTTAACCCCTCGCCTATATGTAGACAGTAATCTTGGTACAATTGCTTGCGTTCAGAAATCTGCGTTAAATAGACACCAACGACACCTTGACCCCTCGCTTATATATAAGCAGTAATCTCAGTACAATCGACGATTAGTGCGGTAGAAAATGCCACACACCACTATGTATTGTTGTATGATAAGTCAAACTTGAATCTCAAAGAAAAACTAAGAAAAATTTAATTTAGAAATTCTCAAAGAACCAAAAGATGAGAAAAATCTCTTAAGAATATTGATAAACTCAAAATAAAATTGTTGATCATCCAATTACATCATCCATGTATTCTATTTATACTAATAGAATTAAACCCTAGTTACTAAAGAAATTGAATTACTAATTAACAATCAATTAGGAAGCAAATCTATCTAACAAACATCCTAGTTACGATAGAATTGGAAAAAGATCCTAAAAGATTGCATTAAATCTAGCAAAAACGCTTGAAAAATGCAACCTCGAATTTTGTGTCAGGCCCAAGCGCCTAGGCGCCTAGAATTGTACTGTCTGGAGCGCCTAGGCGCTGGAATGCAGTAGCTTCAACGATGGCCAAGCGCCTAGGTGCTCGAACCCAAACTCAGTTTTTATACTTTTGCTTCTTTTGTTTCTTAGCTTGGATCCCTCACTTGTAGTACATTCACGAACTTAGGTTCCAACTCTAACGCCTTTGAACTCGCATCCTTATCATTCCAAGCTTCTTGAATAAACTTATTAAGTCCTTCCCTGAAGCGTTTTGCTCGTGCTCTCGTCACTAGACCAACTGGAACTTGCACCGGATCCGCTCCATAGCTTCCACCCTTGTCCAAGCTAAGCATGTCCTCATCATTCCTCTCCTCTTGAAAAGGATTTATCCTCAAATCATCACATGCATCAAACGGACTCAGGTCAGAAACATTAAATGATGCACTAACAATATACTCACCTGGTAAATCCAGTTTGTAGGCATTGTCATTAATGCGCTCGAGAACTTGAAATGGACCATCTCCTCTCGGAAGTAACTTTGGTCGTCTTTGAGCCGAAAATCTCTCCTTCTGCATGTGTAACCACACCCAATCTCCTGGGTCAAAAATAACTTGACGTCGACCCTTGTTGGCCTGTTTTGCATATTGTTCCGTCCTCCTTTCAATGTTGAGTCTCGCCTTCTCATGTATCAGCTTAACAAATTCAGCTTTTTTCTTTCCATCTATGTTAGTATATTCAGAAACATGTAATGGTGATAAATCCAATGGTGTTAAAGGATTAAAACCATATACAATCTCAAATGGCAAAAAATTAGTAGCAGAATGAACAGATCGATTATAAGCAAACTCAACATGCGGTAAACATTCTTCCCAAAACTTAATATTCTTTTTAATGATAGCCCTTAATAATGCAGATAAAGTCCTATTCACTACCTCGGTTTGACCATCAGTTTGTGGATGACAAGTAGTAGAAAACAATAATTTAGTACCCAATTTACACCACAAGGTCTTCCAAAAATAACTCAAGAACTTAGTATCTCTATTCGACAAAATCGTTTTAGGCATACCATGTAAACGCACAATTTCCCTAAAGAACAAATCAGCTACATGGGAAGCATCATCAGTTTTATCACATGGAATAAAATGTGCCATTTTTAAAAACCTATCCACAACCACAAATATAGAATTATGACCACGCTCAGACCTAAGCAAACCCAATACAAAATCCATAGACAAATCAATCCAAGGTTCACTAGATATAGGCAATGATGTATACAATCCATGGGGTTGAACACGAGACTTAGCTTGACGACATGTAATGCATCTGTCACAAATTCTTTCCACATCTCGTTTCATATGAGGCCAATAAAAATGTTCTTTTAAAACAAATAAAGTTTTGTCAATGCCAAAATGACCCATTAAACCTCCCCCATGCGACTCTTTAACCAACAACCCACGTAAAGATCATGCAGGTATACACAACTTATTTTCACGAAATAGAAACCCATTAATTTTGAAGTATTTACCTACAACATTCTTTTCACAAGTTTTAAACTCTTTATAGAAATCATGGTCATCAACATATAATTCTTTGATTCGTTCAAAACCAAGTAATTTCATATCAAGAGTATTTAACAACACATATCTACGAGATAAAGCATCTGCAACGACATTTTCTTTACCATGCTCGTATCAAATAACATAAGGAAACGTCTCGATAAACTCCATCCATCGTGCATGCCTTTTGTTTAATTTGTGCTAACCCTTCAAGTACTTCAATGATTCATAATCGGTGTGAATCACGAACTCTTTAGGCCAAAGGTAGTACTGCCATGTCTCCAACGCTCAAACCAATGCGTACATCCCCTTGTCATAAGTAGGATAGTTTAAAGCTGCTCCACTTAACTTTTCGCTGAAGTACGCCATCGGTTTTCCTTCTTCCATCAAAACAACTCCAATTCCTAAACTTAAAGCATCACACTCAATTTTAAAGGTTTTAGCAAAGTTAGGCAAAACAAGTAAAGGTGCATTGGTCAATTTATCTTTAATCAATTTAAATGCCTTTTCCTATTCATCACCCCATTTAAAACCTACACTCTTCTTGATCACTTCCGTTAGTGGTGTTGTGATGTCACTGAAATTCCTCACAAAACGTCGGTAGAAACTAGCCAGTCCATGGAAACTTCGAACTTGACTTACATTCGTCGGACTCGGGCATTCACGGATTGCAAGTATCTTCTCCTCATCTACTTGAACTCCCTGTGAACTCATAACAAATCCAAGAAAAATAATTTTATCTGTACAAAACGTGCACTTATCCATGTTAGCAAACAACTTCTCTTTTTTAAGAACATCTAAAACAGATTTTAAATGCAATGCATGTTCTCCCAAGTTTTTGCTATAAATCAAGATATCATCAAAATAAACTACCACAAATTTTCCAATGAATGGACGCAAAACATGGTTCATCAATCTCATAAAAGTACTAGGAGCATTAGTCAAACCAAAATGTAAAACTAACCACTCATATAACCCATATTTTATTTTGAAAGTTGTTTACCATTCATCACCCTCATGCATGCGAATTTGATGATATCCACTTTTTAAATCAATTTTTGAAAATACACAAGAACCATGCAATTCATCTAACATATCATCTAAACGAGGAATGAGATGTTGATATTTTATCGTAATGTTATTTACCGCACGACAATTGATACACATCCGCCATTTTCCATCCTTCTTTGGCGCTAAGATCACCGGGACTGCACACGGACTCATGCTCTCCCTCACGAACTCTTTCTCCATTAGCTCACCAACTTGTCTTTGTAACTCCTTCGTCTCTTCAGGATTACTCCGATAGGCTGGACGGTTTGGAATGGTAGTACCGGGTACGAAATCAATCTGATGCTCAATTCTCCGAATAGGTGGTAATCCTTGTGGAAGCTCCTCGGGAAACACATCCGCATAATCCTGCAAAATAGATGAAACAACACTAGGCAAAGAAGAATTATTAGCGTTAGTATTCAAAAGTACCTCCTTATACCGAAGTACCTGTTAGATTTGTATATAACGCAAGCATGCAATCACATTACATAAATAGGGTGAAAGCGTGATAAAACGGATTTTAAAATTTTCATACAAACCATCACCATGATCTTTCCTTGTGTGCAATTATCAATTAACGAAAGAGATAGAGATAGAGAATTATACCCTCGTGAATCAAAGCTTCCTCGGGTACAAATTTACCTCCAATTCCTTCGCGTTCTCCTTGAATTCCACCGACTAAATTCCTTCGCTTGATCAACGTTAGCCACCCAAATATTTGGCCTCTAGAGGTGATCCACCAAGGAAGAATAGTTGTTCAAGAAGATGGGTGTTGACAAAACCCTAGTTTCTATCTCTATAGAAATTGCAAGTACTCTCCACAATCTAATGCAAGAGTATGTAACCCTAATCTATGATAAGACTTCTCTTATTTATAGATGTAGGAAAACCCTTCCCTAAACTATTTAGGATTAGGGTTTCTATTCTAATTAAACTTCTTTAATTAATTATGCTGCTTATCCAATTAGGAATTCATGAGAGAGTACTTCTATTAATTAATTCCCAATCCCTATTAGGAATTAAATAATAGTAATAGTAATAATAATAAGACTCCTCTTATTAATTTATATTTAATATTCTCAAAATATTAAATAATAAATATTAAGCTATTTAATTTATTCTATCTCCATAGACTAAATTAAATACACTTAACTTATTATTACAATTATGTCATTTACTTCTTAAATAAATATTTTTTCTTTTGCGGTGTGACCATTTAGGTTCTCTATATTAAACCGGTTGTGAATAAATCAATTAGAACAATTCTAATTATATTTAAATAAATAAATTAAACTATTTAATTCATTTAAATAAATAATATTTATTCTACTAAGGGTAAGCCCTTTTAGCGATCAACGACTTTCTAGATAATATAGATTTCAACATTAATCACAAAAGAACCTTTCAGTGCATAGTTACCGTACAATTCAATCCTTCTACCATACAATGTCCCAATTAAATATAAGACATGGATTTACTGTCAAGTCTTATTTTATTTAATTATATGTATTTCGATTCCCAAATGCACAACTCTAAATAATGCAAATTAGAAACTCCTTTATAATTTCATTCTGCCTTGGCCAAGGACTACTGAGTTGTCATTT
Organism: Aralia elata; assembly: GCA_034770075.1. Lineage (NCBI taxonomy): Eukaryota > Viridiplantae > Streptophyta > Magnoliopsida > Apiales > Araliaceae > Aralia > Aralia elata. The sequence goes on from CM068387.1 coordinate 29,363,953, forward strand.
ATCGAATCACATAGGACATTCACATCTTTTACTAGACGTGGTAGATTCTTTATTGATCATTCACTTATCTCCATGTACAACTTATTGTAGACACCCAAATTTTGTGTTCCATATACTAACCGTGACAGGAGGGCAAAATCGTCAATTGAACCGGCTTGCGGGAGCGAAGGAATGGGAACAAGTGCGAACGCTTAACACCACCGCGATGATTGGCGACCAAAGCTGACGTGACAATAAGGCCGTCCGAAACGGGCATTCCCGAATGAGGTGGCACGTCTCCCGGAAATTCCCGGACTGCAAAATATAAGCCTGGCAGTGAAAATCGACGTTACGGCACGAAAGTCAAGGCGTGGCACGAAAATCAAGAAAGTCAAACTGTCCAGCCGCGGATTGATCTGCGGCCAATAAGTGCGCCTTTTGAAAACACGGAACTCGAAACCAGGTGAGTGGAAGGCAGGCGGCCAGCCAGCCTATTTCAGCTCATTTCCGCTTCAGCATATAGAAGGTTCAGCAGATTGAAAGAAGAGGAGAATTCAGCAGCAGCAGCGAAGCACGGAAATAGAAGGAAAATAGCAAATTTTGCAACCAAATAGGAAGAAAAGAGAGAAAAAAGAGAGGATTTATACCCTTTTGATTTTGATTGTATCAAATATACTTCTTATCCTATTCAAATACACAAGTTTACATCCATTTGAGATCATTTGCAAGGTGAAAATTCCCTTTGTTATAGCAATTTATATCATATTATTTAGTTAAATTAAATGTAGTTTTCATGTAATTTATGGTGGGATAATGGATTAGGGATTATTAGTGAGGGTTTCATCGAAACAAAATTCTTCCTAATAACCCGAGGATATACAATTGGTGAAATTTCTAGCTTGTTTATCGTGATTTATTGGGTGTAATCTATTTAGATTATCATTTTCGGATATCATGGTGTATTAGGCAAATCCGTGCGGGTTAGTTTCGTAGTATTCATTTTGTGGGCATCTCGGGTATGAGCCTAGGAACGCGACCCCGTGGTCCAAATCCGATGATGGACGTTTTTCGATGTATGTAATAGATTCAAGGTGCTCGTTTTTTGTAACATGTAACCGTCGGGCCTTAAAACGACGCTAAGGCGAGGATCGGGTTTAAGGCCCCGTAGTAATGAAATATGTGATTGTTGGCGTTCGAGGATATTTTAATGGCTTACATGCCCGTGAATAGCCCCCTACGCGTTTTGATATTTAATTTGATCTGTAACACCAAACAAAAAATTTCAAAAGCCAGAACAATAAAGATTGTTCTAAAATCAATCAAAGTAGGATATTAGCGTCACGAGGCTAAGAATTGAAAATGCTAATGAAAGTCGATTCCTATTTTACGAGAAAGCTAAAGAGAAGTTGTTTCCAAATGTCACGAAAAATGGTTTTATAAAAAGAAATAAACGTTTTACTAAACCTTGATACATAGGGTGAAAGAGATCCTAGAAATTGCCCATCATTTATGAAAGCAACGTATAAATCTCAATTCCTATTTTGGCTAAGGTTTAACAAATTCCTGTTTTGCCAAAACAACACTTAATGAAAAAATCTCATAGCTTTTGCCAATTAAAATCAAACCTTTCTCATAAAGAAATAAAGCTTTCTCGTATAGGCCAAAAGACATTCTAAAGCACTCTCAAAATAAAACACGTCTCTTTCATAAAACACCAAAAAGAATCCCTTTTTTTATACAAAACTCACCACAACATTCATTAGGCAAACACACACACACGCACACATACACATTTCATGAATTATAGGATAGGTAAAGTATCAAGGTTGCGGTAACCGTGTTTCACGGAAGTCGGGGGGTTCCTAACACCTTCCCCTCGCTTAAGCAAGCCCCTGAACTCTAGGAATCTCGGTTTGCAGACCAAGTAATTCGGAGTCACATATAAGCCAGCAATTTATAAAAAACGAAAACTTGGATGAGTTGGTACATCCATTTCAAATATACCAACTGGCGACTCTGGTTAATTGGCTCATCATAAAAACGATCTTTCAAAACCCCGTCGACATTAATACCGACCTTTTCCCAAAAAAAAATCATCTAATAAAAAAGGCAAAAAAATTTGGAAAAGACGAGGAACCGGCGTCGACAGCTGGCGACTCTGCTGGGGATCATTAGAGGGCTTAAGCCGCTTTCGGATCTTGATGCTATCCTATCCTTTAAAAATTCATAAAATGTGTGTGTGTGCGATATTTTGATTTTTTTACTGTTGTTGTGTGAATGTGTGTTTTGTCCAATAAGTGAATGATTGAATGGATTGCTTTACTTTAAAAAAAATCATTTGCATACGGTGAGGACGATGAATGTGAATGTATGTTGAGAGTGTACCTCCTCCTGAGGCGAACCTGTCGGTTGCTTATTACTGGACTCGAAGGGGCTGCTCCCCGGAGATGGCTCAGGAAATGCACCACCCAAATCCGCTCCAATCGAAAGGATTTAGACGAGTAGATTGCGAAGATTTGGGGACCTTCATGCCGAAAAGCCCGTGAGAGTAACCTTAGGATAGGTCAGCCTCAGATTAACCTAACGCAGGAAAAGTCTCTTCATGCCCTTTTACATTCACACATATAAATGTCATGATCCCATTCATATATGCCTCCCTTTCTGTCAAGAGAAATTACTAACCTCTATGATTTGCAGGGAACAGCTGGGGAAGCATAATAAAGTCGTGTTTAGCATTTGTTATTGCATTAAAGGACTACTAACTTTCTGTTTTACAGGGAAGGATTAAAAAACCCAAAAACACAAAAGTTACAGCTTTAGCATGCATCCATATCCTTTCATTACCCAGGACTAAACTTCGAACCCTTGTTTCTGTAGGATTGCTCCTCAAACCCGTTCACAATCTAAAAGGGCCCAAGACTCTACATCTGAAATGGCTGATCTCCCACCTACTAATCCTGGTTTCATATCTAGGGAGGAATTTGATGACTTTAAAAAGCAGATGTTGGAGATGGCCATAATGATGAAGGAACAATTGATACCTCGACAGGATCCACCTAAAGAGGACCCACCCCAACCTAAGGGCGAGCCAGTCGTCCCAAAGGCCATTCCCGTACCTAACAAAGCAGTGATTACTATCTCGGAAGAGGGAGATACGGATGACCTACAAAAGAAAATGAAACAAATGGAGGAAACTATCCAATCTATGAAAGGCATAGGGTCCCTAGGCAGGGTTAATTACTCAGATCTTTGTGTTTTCCCCGGAGCCAGATATCCAGAGAAATTTAAAATTCCCGAATTTGAGAAATACAATGGTAAGGGGGATCCTTATACCCATCTGAAAATCTACGTTGGGGAGCTGGGATCTTATGCAGAAGATGAGGGTCTAAGGATGCAACTTTTCCAAAAGAGTTTGACAGGAGAAGCGAGAATTTGGTATGCCCGTCTCGACAATGCCCGGATCCACAATCGGGAGGAATTGGCCCACACCTTCTTAACACAGTATAGCTTCTAGGCACAAATGGCCCCTGATAGATACCAAATGACAAAAGTCAAGAAGCAGCCCAGGGAATCCTTCAGGGATTATGCACAACGATGGAGGGGTATGGCCGCACAGGTAAATCCCCCGATGAGCGAGTCAGAGATGGTGATGACTTTCGTAGACATTCAAGAGGCCCCTTATTATGAACGGCTAATATCAGGGATTTGTAGGCATTTTGCCGAGGTGATTAAACACGGAGAAATGGTGGATATGGGTTTGAAGTCTGGTAAGATTGGGGATCTCACGGCTTTGGAAACGGCTGCAGAACAAATACAGAGTGGAAATTATGGCAGCACTTCCCGTAGGGTGCAAAAGAAAAAGGAGGAGGATGTTTCCCTCATCCTTCAGGGGTCATCTAGAAAGGCAGAAAATCATCTTCCAGTACAGGTGCAGAGAGTGGGGCCATCCCGACAGCCTAACTTCACTGATCAGAGGGCGGAAGGGCGAAGGAGATTCGAGGCCTCGCAAAATCGAGTATTCACCCCACTCGGGGATCCTCTTGAGCGGATTTTGGCGGTATTGATAGCCCAAAAGAAGATAGTTGATTTGGTACCTCCGAGTGACCCAAAGGGAAGAAGGTTTGACCCAAGCAAGCAATGCGCATACCACTCAGGTTCCCCTGGTCATGATACACAGGACTGTTGGACACTGAAGCACAAAATTCAGAACTTGATTGATAGCGGGGAAATTGTGGTGGAATAGCTAGACTCCCCAAATGTTAAAATCAATCCCCTGCCTAGACATGATGGAGGGGGGGTCAATGTGGCAGAAGCCAGTGAAGCCGAGGGGCCGTCAAAGCTGAATTATGTGAAGAAAATTGATGAAATAATCAACATGATAAGTGATCACGGGAGTGCACGGGGAGCGCCCATTAGGTTGATGGGTGTAAGTAGAAATACCACGGAGGGACCTGTCAAGCTGGCAGCTCCGAAACCCCTCATCCTTGCAGCGAGATCGTAAATCCCTGTCAGCAGTCTAAAGACGGTACCATGGAATTATGGGGGGTGTCAGAGGAAGCGGCCAGTTGTGCTTCTGTGACAACAAGGGGGAATCCTTTGTATCTGCCTGGGCGAGTCCTTGAGAAAAAAACAAAGAAAAATGAAGAGATCTCCGAGGAGAAAGCCATAGAATTTTTGAAGAGAATGGATCATCCGGAAGCAAGAGGGATCCAGGTATTAAGCGAGGAGTCGACCCTGACATCAATCATGGACTTGGTGTTATCGTCCGATGATCACTGCAAAACACTGGCGAAAGTCCTGGAGGAGGCATACGTTCCCAAAGAAATTAGCAAGGAGGGTTTCGGCCATCTGGTGGACCACCTATTGGAGAGTGATGTGATATCATTTACAGATGACGATATCCCCAAGGAGGGAAGAGGGCATCGAAAACCGCTACATATTGCGGTAATCTCCTCAGGTTATATCATAAATGGGGTGCTTATTGATGGGGGATCGGCGTTGAATATATGTCCCCTCAGCACATTGCAAAAGATGAAAATCAATCCCAAGCGCCTACGGGCCAGTCATGTAGTGGTGCGAGCTTTCGATAGTTCCCGGAGGGATACAATTGGAGAGATAGAATTGCCGGTGGAAATAGGACCTTGTACTTTTGATATCTCTTTCCAAGTCCTAGACATTGCGGCAAGTTACAACCTGTTATTAGGGAGGCCGTGGATACACATGGCCGGGGCAGTTCCCTCCACACTACACCAGCAAATCAAACTAATCATCGACGGGAATCTGATAACGATCTCGGTAGAATGTGATGACCCTTCTCCTCCCAGGAATGGCCTGCCAGTGATTAATGTGGACGAGTCGGCGGCACCTGCTAGTTTTCAGGCATTGGAAATTAGCACTCCCCACTACAGATGCCTGGGAGCTCCAGCCATGAAACCTAAAGTCTCTCCAGAACTTACCTTCGTTGCAAAAGAAATGATGAAAATGAAATTCCAGCCTGGACAGGGGTTAGGAAAGAGCAGCCAAGGAATCACCGAGCCCATTCAACTACCCCATCAAATAGGTAAAGCAGGGTTGGGATATCATGAAGGCATAACACGGAGACACCGGCAGGGCGTGGCCCCGATTCGATTGGCTGGCAGTCTGGTGACCAAGGTCAATAATAAGCAGGGGACTAGCGAGCCTGTGATTGAGTCAAGGGATGAAGAATTAACCCCCGCAAGTGATGAGTCGACCAAGAGGGAAAGTTTCCTACAGGAGGTCGCGCAAAAATTTGAAACCAGGTGTTATACCCCCGGACAATTAACAAGCAATGGAGAGGGGACGGATGTTGTCACGCCACCGGGAGCCCAACAGGGTGTGCCTGTCATCGATTGGGCAGGGCTAATTATTCCTGGAGAAGGTAGGAAGAAGGACTTAGGCGACATAGCCATAATCATCGGGGAAGTGTCCGATGTGAAGCCCCCTTTTATCCAGCGCATTTCATCTGACCTGACCGTCGATAACTAGACCATGAAACCAGTGATATCTAAACAAGGGTAAAACCCGACATCAGGGTGGTAGACCCTAGAGGATGGAAGGATGAAGAAGTTTATTTTTTGTTGTTGTTTTGTATTCTGCATAATTATGTCGTTTCTTCATGTTATCTGAAAATGTGATCGTTGTGGAAAATAACCTATATATGACAAGTATTTTGTTTCATGTCAGGTGTAACAATTTGAGTAATCCTTGCCTAACAAACGGTTTTTCAAATTTGAATGATGATTATGATTTTGACATTGAGCTGGATTTCGATTTAATGGGCATTGAGCAAGACGAGACGGATTACGACGATGCGCCTGACGAGATCAAAGGATGGGTCGAGGATAAACCCAAACCCAACTTGGACCAAACCATCACCATAGATATCGAAACCCCGGAGAAGCCAAAGGAGCTCAAGATAGGGACATACCTTACCCCTAGCCAAAAAGCAGAAATAACTGAGTTGTTAAGCCAATATGAGGATGTCTTTGCCTGGTCTCATGAGGACATGATCGGATTATCCATCGACATTGTGGTACACCGGTTGCCCATCAAGGAGGGTTTCCGGCCTGTCCAGCAAAAATTAAGAAAGTTGAAACCGGAGTGGAGCTTAAAAGTGAAAGAAGAGATCATCAAACAGTTCAGGGCCGGAATCATTATGGTATCCACTTACCCAGAATGGCTGTCCAATGTAGTCCCAGTGGCTAAGCCTGGAGGGAAGGTGAGGGTATGTGTAGACTACAGAGATCTAAACAAGGTCAGTCTCAAGGATAACTTCCCGGTGCCTTTCATACACATCCTAGTGGATAACACAGCCCAGTACGAGATGTACTCTTTTGTGGATTGCTTTGCGGGGTATCATCAGATAATGGTGGCGGAGGAAGATCGGGAAAAGACCGCGTTCATCACCCCTTGGGGCACCTTCTGCTATAGACGATTGGCTTTTGATCTCACAAACGCGGGGCTACTTATCAGAGAGCCATGATGGCCCTGTTCCACGACATGATGCATAAGGAGATAGAGGTCTATGTGGATGACATTATCGTGAAGTCAAGGGTAGAATCTGACCATATAACCCATCTTAAAAAGCTATTCGATCGGCTCAAAAAGTATAATTTGAAGCTCAATCCAGCAAAGTGTGCTTTCGGAGTGCAGTCGAGCAAGCTCTTAGGATTACTGGTTAGTGATCAGGGCATTGAGTTGGATCCGGCGAAGATTAAGGCCATTGTGGATATGCCGGCACCTCACACGGAGAAGGAGATAAGAGGTTTCCTTGGAAGAATAAACTTCATCAGCCATTTTATATCCCACTTGACGACTACGTGCGAGCCAATTTTTAAACTGTTAAGGAAAGGTGCTTCCCAAGAATGGAATGAGCAATGTCAGGAGGCTTTTCAGACCATTAAAAAGCAGCTGACGGAGGCACCAGTGCTGGTACCCCCGAGGGACGGGATCCCTCTGTTTATGTATATATCGGTCAATGCCATCGCGATGGGATGTATGCTGGGACAGAAGAATGAGGCAGGTAAAGAGCAGGCCATCTATTACCTCAGCAAGAGATTTAGCCAATGTGAACAGAATTACACTCCCATCGAGAAGACCTGTTGTGCTCTGGCCTGGGCTGCTGGGAGATTACAGCACTACCTCCATGGGCATACTACGTACCTGATATCGAGGATGGATCCCTTGAAATATATCTTTGAAAGACCCATGCTGAATTGTCGACTGTCAAGATGGCAATTAATCTTACAACAGTTCGACATGGTATACGTAACTCAGAAAGCCATGAAAGGGCAGGGAATTGCAGATCAGTTGGCGGAAACCCCTTCAGGAGGGATGGAGCCGTTAGAAACTCCTCTACCGGGCGAAGATATATTTTGGGTATCACACACGAAATGTGATGACGAGGGGCAGTTCTGGAAGCTGTATTTTGATGGTGCCATGAATGCTGAAGGGGCAGGAGCCGGAGCAGTACTGGTCTCTATCACCGGAGAGCAATACCCTGTGGCTACTAAATTGCAGTTCAGTAATTCAAACAATACAGCTGAGTACGAGGGATGTATATTGGGACTCCGTTTTGCCCGCGATATGGGAGTGAAAAGACTGGCAGTGTTCGGGGATTCAGACCTGGTCATCAGACAGGCGATCGGGGTATACAACACAAAGGAGCTCTGGCTACTTCCATACCATCGTTGTGTTATCCAATTGATGCAAGAGTTCGAAGATATCGCTTTCTGACATATCCCCCGAGGACAGAATGATTTTGCCGATGCATTGGCAACTCTGGCTTCCTTAATCCACGTAATCAAGAGCAGGGACGTTCCACAGGTTGAGATAGCAGTACAGAATGCCCCGGCATACGAGGAACATGTTACAGTATTATCAGACGAGGTGGTTCTGCCAAAGCAGCCTTGGTATCACGACATAAGGGAATATCTGAGGGATAGATCCATTCCCGACCAGGCAAGCCGAGCCGAGAGGATGAGGATTCAAAAGATGGCAATGAAATTTTACCTGAGTGGGGATTCACTCTACAAGAGGGATGCTGGGTTGGGACTGTTACAATGCGTAGATGAGACACAGGCCCAAAAGATTATGAACGAAATACATGGTGGAGTGTGTGGGCCACACATGAGTGGGCCGATGCTGGCCAAAAAGATCTTGAGGACGGGGCATTATTGGTTAACACTAAAAGCCGACTGCGACGATCATGTCAAACGGTGTTACCAATGCCAGGCGCACGGTAATGTGATCCATACGCCTCCCAATAAACTGCACTGTATGACCTCCCCGTGGCCATTTTCAATGTGGGGAATGGATATAATCGGACCAATAGAGCCCAAAGCAAGCAACGGACACCGATTCATTTTCGTCATGATCGATTACTTCACCAAATGGGTAGAAGCAGCTTCCTTCCCCAAAGTAACTCAGGAGGTCATCGTCGGTTTCATCAGGAATAATGTCATTTGCCGATACGGGCAACCTGAGTTCTTGGTCTCCGACAATGCCAAGAATTTGAACAATGCCCTCATGAAGGGATTGTGCGACCAGTTTAAGATCAAACACCTCAATTCCGTCATTTACCATCCTAAGATGAATGGGGCAGTGGAGGCTGCAAATAAGAACATCAAGAAGATCATGGCGAAAATGTCTGCTAATCATCGGGGATGGCCGGATCTGCTACCCCTCACCCTGCTGGCATACCGCACGTCAACGCGTACTTCTACAGGGGCAACCCCTTACGCTTTGGTGTATGGAATGGAGGCCGTTCTGCCAATTGAGGTTGAGATGGCGTCCCTCGGAATAATGATCGATGCCCAGATAAGCGAGGAGGATTGGATGCAAAGTCGATACGACCAATTGGCCCTAATTGATGAAAGGAGGGTGGCTGCTGTTTGGCACGGTCAGTTATATCAACAAAGGATCTCTCGATCATATGACAAAAGGATAAGACCTCGGAAGTTCAAGGAAAATGATTTGGTGCTAAAAAGAGTCATGCCTTGTCAAGACGAAGCCAAGGGGAAGTTCGCCCCGAACTGGGAAGGACCATTTGTGATTAAGAAAGTGCTATCCGGAGGAAACCTCATATTACAAGAAATGGATGGTGAGGTATTTCCACAAACCCTCAATTCCGACTCGGTGAAGCGGTTCTACACTTGAATAATCGATTTCTCCTTTTTTCTTTGAGGAACGAACTACGTAGGACCTGATCTCCCAACTTGTGGGGGTACGTAGGCAGCCATCACGGCACGGTCTGATCCCTTAAAAAATAAAAATCCTTTCTCTAACCGAATCCCAACAGCCAGATAAACCTTCCTACACCCTCAAAACCTTCCCGAAACCAGCCGACAAATCAGCTTCATCCCAGATGACATAACCCTGATCTAACCAAAACAGTTGGCCAAAGATCTAAGACCCCATCCGATGAAGTCGACAGGGGTACGACAATATCTGTCAGATCTCCATTAAGACTTGAGAAAAGAAAGAAGGCGAAATGTCAAAATCGTGGTCAACTGGATAAAATGAAGATCCAATGAAAGGCAATGATACGACGAAAAGGGAAAATGACTAAATTAAAATGCATGTCTATATATATATAAGTCATTTTATTACAAGATCTCTCTTTCGATAACCGATGAAACTAACATAGTCTATGCAGGAAATAAAATAATCTACAAATCTGAAACTAGCTGAAGCAGGATGGATAAAGTGGTGGATAGATCTGAAGCCTCAACATCCCCTGCAATCTGCTGCCCCATCATGTCGATGCGGTCCAATAAAGTAATGGCTCGGCTGACACTCCCAGAATGAGCATCTATAACTGCCCTGGTCTGAAATACGATGGCATCTCTGTCAGCGATGACAGCGTCTCTAGCCAGAATGGCATCATCTCTCTCAACAAGAGCGGCATCCCTCTCAGCTTCCGAGTAATCAAGGTCAGGCGGAGTCAGGTGTCCTCAGTAACTCGACTAGGGGCAGGATCAGCTGAGATGGAATGATCTGTGGTATCCTCTGGGAAAATCGCTCTAGAGTCATCAAGGGCCCCAGTCCGACTCAAACCGGCCGGATCCAAATCTCCGCGCAACCACTGCACGTAAGCAAAGGTCTGGAGGTGGCAACCCTCACTATATTCGGCAAAGATCCGGCGAGACCAAAGATCATATACCCGCAGTAGATCCCTCTCTGTCTGGGATGATATAAGGAATCGGTAGGCTGCTGCACCCGTGAAAGGGTGAAAATCCTGTGTCTGATCAAACTGCCCTGTAACTGCCAAGGGATGATAAGTCGTCACGCCCCTCAAGCCAGCAATAGGGATGAAATCTAGGTTGGGCACGTGAGTCAAGAAGATCATAAAGGAGCAATAACCCGAATAGACCAGGAGATGAAAGGGATCCTCAATGACCGACAAAAATGATGTCCAGGAGACCACATCAGTACAGCTCACGGGACGAAATGAAATCTGTGTGGCTATGTCATGGCTGAAGCAAAACCCTTGGCGACGGAAATGGCCGATGGGACTGAGATGACTCATGAACCACACGTATAACAAAGTCGAGCTCCCTCTGAATACTCTACTTTGGAAAGACTGGCAATAGGAGGCTGACATGTAGGTATCCGCCAATATCATGGGAAGAATGGTGTGATCCTCCTGAAGGGCTCTAACAGCCGCGACAACCCGCATGTCCAACTGATCGGGTCCTGCAGGCAAGTACAAAACTGAGATGACACAGGCCATCAAAACGTCTAATCTCAAAGCACCCCAGACCTCCTCGGACACGGAAAAATCACCGAAAAAAAGACGAAAACTGTCCGGTGAGCCAAATCGGTCAATCAAGAACTGAAGGGGAACCATATGGTCTGATGTGATCACCGATAACAAAACTGTCCTCCGCAAACCTGTGAAAGTTAAGAATTGACGGCGCATGGAACCAGCTGTGACCCTGGCACAAGGACCGTCCAAAGGCAGGCCGGTAAAGCGAGCATACTCCTCGAGAGTGGGGGTCAGCTCTACTGTCCCTAATCTGAACACATAACGGTCAGGGGCCCAATAGCTCAGAATACCCTCCACAAAGCTCGCTGGCACCTAAAAGGATAATAAGGACCAAGAATGTCCCAAAAGGCCATCTGTGATAACCCTGTCGGCCGGCGATAAACTGTCCAACCAACGGAGGAGACTGCCGACCGACCCTGTGGGAGGAATGGAATCCAAACGTACCACAACATCTGAGGATGACATCTGTGAAAAAATAGTATCAAAAAGACTGTACAGGGGTCATTCTATATCCATAAATAAAAAAGCATGCATCATACAGTTAATAATAAGGCAAATGAATTTCATAGAGATAAAAGATAAAAACTGTGCATAAATAAAATAAATGAGTTCAATACATAGTGCATGTAATAATGATAAAAAAAGGAAAAAAATAAATCTAAACAGGTGCAGGTACAAAAGCCCTATCCTATCATGATCTAAACAAAGTCAATGTCATCTATGAAAGCGGGATCCTCGAACTGATCCCCTGGGGTCGTCGAAGTCGGAGGACCAAAATTCATGTGAGGAATGTATGGCTGCGCTGTGGCATCAGATGAGCTCGGGGCCTGCATCATAACCCGCACTGTCAGGATTGTAGGCGTAAGCATCCTCTGGAGTCCGGCCTAACACCCGAAGATATAAGGACAGCTGATCCACTTGACGGGTCAGAGTGGCGATCTGCTCAGCATAAGTGGGACTCCGAACGCAGGCGGCCCAATCGGTCATCATCACCGAGCCGGGGACCATATCCCCGAGGAAGAACGTGGCCCGGGTCTGAGGACCGATAGTACAGGGCACCCACCAGGAACGGAAAGCCTCACTCGTACTGGGACCCGTAGAAATCATCCGGCCGTCCTCCCCTGCGAGCATAATCTCCGAAGGCTGAGAATCCAGCGGCCAGGAGGTAGTGAAAGGAAGGGAATGCGGGATGCGGATCTCTCCAGTAACGCATCTGAATGCGCGCTCTCCCAGGTACATCACCCATCCTCCAACGCTCTGCAAAGTGAGGCGACGGGTGGAAAGCTCGAACTCCGGGCCAGAAAGATGCCCATCGACAAACCCCATAGTCAGATGCTCGGAGAGGTAGGGAACCCAGACGACATCAGCAGCCGTGATCAGCTCCAGCTGAATACGACAATGTACAAAGCTACCCGACACCGGGACCTCCTCCAGAGTGTTGTGATGCCACCGCCGACCCCGGGGATAGGTATCCAAACCGAGAGTAGTGACGGGTCTCAGGCATGAAAGACGCTCATAGGCCCAGAACTGCGAATAGAAACAGTGAAAGGCATGAGTAACCGACAAATGCAGAAAAGAGAAATAAATGAAGGAAAGTCCAGTAAGAAGAGAGGAAGAGAAGCCTCACCAGCAAAAAGTGGTAGAATCCGAGCCAAGCATCTGTCTGTCCCTCCGAGCGTAGACGAAGACCGTGGAGGAAGTAGGCAAAGGTGAAAGACCCCCAATCGTAGTCACCGATCCGGTCTACGTCTCTGACAGCTCCTACGACGCTGAAATGAATGGTAGAGGAGTTGTTCCCTAGGAAACAACCCCTCATAATGGTTAGGAACAAGCGTCGTAGCAGAATGTCACGAGTGCCCTGATCCGCTGGAATAGGCAAGGCATATATACCCCCGACAGCATCGACAGCCAAAGCACCGGACCGAATACTACGGGCCTTAAAGACCCGGTCCTCAGTAGCGAAGCCCAATAAAGCCCGGACCTCCGCTGGAGTAATGTCAAGATCTAGAGGGACACGGGACCCGGTAAATTCTATACCCGTGATGTACCTCCAATCCCAGGGGGTCAGCATAACCTCGCAGTCAAGAAGATGAAGAGACTGTGTCTGGTGGAACCATCGCTCGGATAAGGCCCTCATGTAACCCCAGGGGCACTGACGGGGGATGATAGTGAAAAAGTGACGGAAGCCCTAGGAATCCACCACCGCCCGGTAGTCGCTATGCAAAGCGGTATAGAGGGAGTAAATGTTGAACCAGTTACCCCTCGGCTGGGTAAACTCGGGTACCTGTGACAAAAAATGAATGGATCAGTTCGGGTGATCGGGACGGATGACAGCCTCCGCCAGTCGGCGAGCCTGACGCGTCCGAGGCAAGGCAGGGGCAGGTGCAGCCCTACGACGGCGAATGCCCGAGGTCCGAGACGCAGAAGAGCTACTAGGAGCGTCGGGATCCATAGCTGGAATAGAACAGGCAAGGAGGAAGATAAGTTCCCTTTTTTGAATTATGTCACAAATATTCTAATACTCGCCTTAGAATTAATGCAACACGATGCATGTTTATTCCAAAAAAAAAAAATCGGCAGAGTTCCGTCTGTAAAATGGACATCCCATGCATAGCCAAGCATGTTTTTCAAAGAACCCAAGCCACAACAGATTTAAAATTGCATATTATATGGATAATTGCTATGTAAAGGGACCATAATGCATGATTTTCTTTCAAAAAAGGAACAACAGATATGTGGGACCGCATCATGAGCATAAAATAGGACTCACACAGTTGATACATAGCATGTATATACAATAATACATAGCATGTATATACAATAATACATAGCATAACATTATAAAGCATACATTTTTATCTCTAAGCATGTAAATAGCCAAATGTATAGCAAAACATTGACGAAATTGAAAAACGATCGGTCAAAGTGTTACCTGTAACGCGTAGATCGATCTAACCGGAGCGGTTTTTGCAAAAAACGTCAGAAAACTCAGCAAAAGGGAGTGCAAAGGTTTGAAAATCGCGTGGGGTACGAATGAAAGTGACAGATCTGGGAGGCGGCTGGCCGCTTATATGCCCGATCTTAGCCGCAGATCAATCTGCGGCTAGGGCCAGTGCTCCCCCCTTGGTCCATTGCAAGCTTAATCGATTCTAAAGCCCATTTGACTCATAATGTGATAAAAAAAATGAGATTTTGATGAATCAGGTGTCGAACACGGCTTCTCAATTCAACCGAGTGACAGACGATCGACCGGCGACGATAACCGGCGATTACGAGATGGGTGACCGGCGATGATACCCGGCCCCGACGAGACGATCGACCGACGACGATAACCGGCGATTACGAGATGGGTGACCGGCGACGAAACCCGGCCCCGACAAGACAACCAACCGGCGACGATACCCGGGGGTTACAAGATGGGTGACCGGCGACAAAACCTGGCCCCGACGAGACGATCGACCGGCGACGATAACCGGCGATTACGAGATGGGTGACCGGCGACGAAACCCGGCCCCGAAACGACGATCGACCGGCGACGATAATCGGCGATTACGAGATGGGTGACCGGCGACGATACCCGGCCCCGACGAGACGATCGACCGGCGACAATAATCGGCGATTACGAGATTGGTGACCGACGACGAAACCCGGCCCCGACAAGACAACCAACCGGCGACGATACCCGGGGGTTACAAGATAGGTGACCGGCGACGATACCCAGCCCCTACGAGACGATCGACTGGCGACGATAACCGGCGATTACGAGATGGCTGACCGACGACGATACCCTGCCCCGACGAGACGATCGACCGGCGATTACGAGATGGGTGACTGGCGACGAAACCCGGCCCCGACGAGACAATCGACCGGCGACGATAACCGGCGATTACGAGATGGGTGACCGGCGACGAAACCCGGCCCCGACGAGGCGATCATCCGCATTGACACCTTTTTGCGAATATCTTGAATGCCTTACATGTTACATTGCATCATAAGATATATGTGTTGCATCACGTATGTATTGTCATTTTTGTGCATTGTCATTCATGCATCGAGTGTCTATTTCTTTATCATGTTCATTTCATTTAATATTGCATAAACATGACCCCGTGGTCCAAATCCGATGATGGACGTTTTTCGATGTATGTAATAGATTCAAGGTGCTCGTTTTTTGTAACATGTAACCGTCGGGCCTTAAAACGACGCTAAGGCGAGGATCGAGTTTAAGGCCCCGTAGTAGTGAAATATGTGATTGTTGGCGTTCGGGGATATTTTGATGGCTTACATGCCCGTGAATAGCCCCTACGCGTTTTGATATTTAATTTGATCTGTAACACCAAACAAAAGATTTCAAAAGCCAGAACAATAAAGATTGTTCTAAAATCAATCAAAGTAGGATATTAGCGTCACGAGGCTAAGAATTGAAAATGCTAATGAAAGTCGATTCCTATTTTACGAGAAAGCTAAAGAGAAGTTGTTTCCAAATGTCACGAAAAATGGTTTTATAAAAAGAAATAAACGTTTTACTAAACCTTGATACATAGGGTGAAAAAGATCCTAGAAATTTCCCATCATTTATGAAAGCAACGTATAAATCTCGATTCTTATTTTGGCTAAGGTTTAACAAATTCCTGTTTTGCCAAAACAACACTTAATGAAAAAATCTCATAGCTTTTGCCAATTAAAATCAAACCTTTCTCATAAAGAAATAAAGCTTTCTCGTATAGGCCAAAAGACATTCTAAAGCACTCTCAAAATAAAACACGTCTCTTTCATAAAACACCAAAAAGAATCCATTTTTTTATACAAAACTCACCACAGCATTCATTAGGAAAACACACACACACGCACACATACACATTTCATGAATTATAGGATAGGTAAAGTATCAAGGTTGCAGTAACCGTGTTTCACGGAAGTCGGGGGGTGCCTAACACCTTCCCCTCGCTTAAGCAAGCCCCCGAACTCTAGGAATCTCGGTTTGCAGACCAATTAATTCGGAGTCACATATGAGCCAGCGATTTATAAAAAACGAAAACTCGGATGAGTTGGTACATCCATTTCAAATATACCAACTGGCGACTCTGGTTAATTGGCTCATCATAAAAATGATCTTTCAAAACCCCGTCGACATTAATGCCGACTTTTTCCCAAAAAAAATCATCTAATAAAAAAGGCAAAAAAAATTGGAAAAGACGAGGAACCGGCGTCGACACTTATTATACCCAATCATACCCTAAAGGTCTTAAGGGACATGTCAAAGTATAACTCATCATACACAAGATACTATGATGATCTCAAGTCCAAGGATCACTTGTACTACTATCACTAGAGGAATTCCTATTGACAGGCAAGTAAAACTCTATTAGGTATTCCTTAGCGAGCCATGTTCAGTGAACTTATTCTCTAATAAGTACTTACATACTTGCTTTAGTGTCTCCACACAAATGATTATGAGATCAGTCATCCTCTTCCTAAGAGCAAGCAACGTATGTACTAATCTATCCGAATTCACTAATCCCCTTTTTAGTAATCCAACGATTAGGAACGATTTTTGTTTGTGAGCTATCTAGAATTTAGATCTCATTAGCATGATCACTATCATGATTCTAAAAGCATTGCTCAAAACTATGGGTTTACCACATTTAATATAACAACACCATGTAGATAATGTAAAATGGCTTTAATAACCGAATAAGATTACAAAGTATATGCTATATCATATCAAATATGATTGGCTTGTGTGCATACTACTTTCAATCTCCCACTTGCACTAAAGCCAATCGCCATGGTATCTGATACCCTTCTTCTCTAAGTGACGATCATCCTGCTGTTGGATAAAGCTTCAGTAAATGGATATGCAATGTTGTTCTTGAGTGTCCACTATCTCTATAGTGACTTCTCCTCTTTCAATGATTCCTCCAATCAAATGAAAGTGCCGCAACACATGTTTGAATCCAAGATGAGACTTAGGAACTATTCCTAGTTCTGTAATGAACTTTTCATCCAAACAATTAACTTGCAGCTTCATTTACAACTATATACTTTGTCTCTATCACTAAACCAACAACTCTTTACTGTTTAGAACCTTTCCAATTCACTACACCACCATTCAAGGTAATGATTCACCCTAAAGTGGATTTATTATCGTCTTGGTCAGTCTGAAAAACCTTGAGTCTATTTAGCCCTCTAGTTTTAATTCAGATCTACCATCAATCATGATCAAATCTTCAATACCAGTTAAGTACTTAAAGATGTTTATCACTATCTTACAGTGATCTTCTCCAGAATATGATTGATCAACATCAGGCCTTGTATATTCATTGCTTACATGATAATAATTCATGTGATCTCTCTTTCATTGGAGACAATTTTAGAGAGATACTCTCCATGGCTCATCATCATGAGACCCCTCTTGGAGTTTGTCATGCTAAATGCCTTTAGCATCGAATGAATATACGTTCATTGGTTTAAGCCGAACATCCTTTTAAATCTATCTATATAGATTTATATCCCTAATTTATAGGATGCTCCTCCCAAGTTATTCATGGAGGAATGTTTAGACAATTTTATCTTTACTGATTGTAGCATTGGTGTGTCATTCCTTATCAATAATATATCAACATATAATACTAGGAATGTCACAGTGCTCCCACTAACCTTTTTGTACACACTAGGTTCATTCTCGTTTTTGATAAAATCAAACTCTATTGATTGTCTCATCAAAATGAATGTTCCATCTTTGAGAAGCTGGCTTTAATCCATAAATGGATTATTGTAGCTTAAAACACAATTTGCTTCAACCTTTGAAATAAATTCCTCTGGCTGTATCATACATACATTCTCCTCGAATCTTCATTGAGGAAGGACGTCTGCACATCCATTTTTTCAGATTTCGTAATAAGTTGCAATCACAAGCAAAATCCAAATGGACTTGAGCATTACCTGGTAATAAGGTTTTATTACAGTCAACTCCTTGACTTTATTTGAAACCTTTTAAACAGGTCTGGTCTTATAGGTCTCCACCTTGCCATTTGCCCTAGTCTTTCTCTTTAAAGACCCATATACACCCTTTAGGCACTATGCCTTTCGGTGGAGTAACTAAAGTGTATACTTGGTTCTCATACATGGAGTCCATTTCGGATTTCATGCCCATCTTTCATTTCTCTAAATGTCTTCTACTCATAGCCTCCTCGTATGTAACTAGATCATCATCCTCTATGATGTGTACCTCATCATCATCCTCTATGATGAATCCATACCTCCTAGGTATCTTCGGTACTCTTCCAGATTTAAGATTTGGTTGTGATACAATAGGTCTATCTACAGGTCCCTCGGTTTGACTTAAAGTGCTTTGTGGTTCTTGAACTCTTTCAAGATCTATTACCCTCCCACTAGCTTCTTCAATGATAAACACCTTTATCCAAGAAGGCAGCGTGTAGGATTATAGTAATAATACCCTAAACCTTTGAGGATATCCCACAAATTTGCACTTGTCAGATTTTGTTCTAAGTTTATCCTTTTGAAATCTTTTCACATAAGCTAGACAATCCCTTATCTTAACATACTTAAGAACTAGAAATCCTCCCTATCCATAACTTTTATAGAGTCTTGGGGCCGGATTTTGAGGTTACCTCATTTTGTAGATATGCAGCCGTTTCTAGGGCATAACCCCAGATGGATACTAGAATGTCGGTAAAAATTATTATGGACAACACCATGTCCAACAAGGTATAATTTCTCCTTTTAGATACACTAGTCAATCATTGCGTATCATGAAGCATCCATTATAAGAAAATACCATTTTGAGATGATCTAGAAACTCATTGTACAAGTATTCCTTCTTCGATCTGATCAAAGAATCTTAATACTTTGTCAATTTGTTTCATTTCTGAATTCTTTGAACCTTTCAAATGACTCAGACTTGTATTTCATCAAATACATATGTTCAACTCTTTGAATGATCATCTCCTTTTCTTTTACTAGTTTGTTCAATTTGCAAAATTATTTTTCATGTAAGTCAAGTTTACAAAGTCCATCAAGTGATCTTCCAGTTTCAAACAAAACATTATCATTATAAATAGAACAATAATTGTTCTTAAATATAATACCAGAACCTTCCTTGTCCAACAACGGAAGTAATAATGTTTCTTAAGAGAATTGGAACATAATAACAACTTATTAACTTAATAGACTTCCACGCAGGCAACGCTAAACTATAAGTTCCTATGGCTAATGTAGCAACTATTACTCCATTCTCCGCATGGAAGATTACTTACTCTTTATTTAGCTTTCTACTTCTACTTAATCTCTGTATTGGATTGCATACGTGAGAACTATAGCCGGTATCCAATACCCAAGTAGAAACTTGACTTACAGAAAGATTTATTTCAATGATGAACAAACCTATATCTGTGACCGAAGCTTCACTAAGCTTCTTCTGGTTAGCCTCTACAAGATGCTCCTTACAGTTTCCTTTCCAGTGTCCAGGCTTATTACAGTGGAAGCAAACTTCTTCGCTATTTGCATCAGTTTTGTTCTTAGTGTCCTTAGTTATTTCCTTTCCTTATACCTTCTTTGAATTGTTCTTCTTTTAAGAAGATCCTTTGGCCCTCTTCCGCTTCTTGGAAGAATCATCTACCAGTAAGACTTAGTCTATCTTGGTTGAAAAGTGACTCTTTACAGTTTTCAACGTGTTTAAGCAACTTATACAGGCTGACATATAGCTTGTTCACGTGAAAATTCACAACAAATTGTGAGAAAGAGTCCGGGAGTGATTGCAAGATCAAATCTTGGATCAACTCTTCATCCAATACAAAACCCAGTTGTCCCAATTATTCAATCAGATTGATTATTTTTAGGACATTTGTCTATACTGTAGTGCCATCGGTTATAATAGATTAGAAGAGCTCCTTAGATATCTAATATCTAGCAGTCCTACTTTCCTCACCATTTAACTCCTTGAAGGTGCAGGAGTACAATAGGAGCATCCATAATTTTATGCTGACGCTGAAACTCGTTACTCATGGATGCGAGCATGATGCATTGAGTCAACTGTGTATCATCTTGCCACTTTCTAAAAGTAGCAATCTCTTCCTCAGAGGCATTGTCTGCAACCATTGCAGGGATAGGCATATTAAGGACACAAGATAGCTTTTCAGCCTTGAGAACTATTCTCAAATTGTTTAACCAGTCCGTGTAATTCAGTCCGGTTAATTTAGCACCTAATATGCTACGCAATGATAGTGATTTAGACATTATAAAATTCTGTTAAATAAATTTGTAATTTAACAACATTTTAGCATACATTCATTTAATTAATTATCAAAATAAATTAGGTCTTTATTTAAATTGGTATCTCCCACTTTTTTATCAAATTACATTACTCTCATTATATAGTTCGGCAAATCTAATTATAGATTTGCTAGTGAGAATAAAGATCCCATTTCAAATGTATATAGCCTTGTGTGTGCACAAAAAACTATATATAAATAAATATGTCGACGCCGGGTTTTGTCTTTTCCGATTTTAGCCTTTTATTTGATGATTTTTGGAAAAGGTCGGCATTAATGTCGACGGGGTTTTGAAATATCGTTTTTTATGATGAGCCAATTAACCAGAGTCGCCAGTTGGTATATTTGAAATGGATGTACCAACTCATCCGAGTTTTTGTTTTTTATAAATCGCTGGCTCATATGTGACTCCGAATTAATTGGTCTGTAAACCGAGATTCATAGAGTTCGGGGGCTTGCTTAAGCGGGGGGAAGGTGTTAGGCACCCCCCGACTTCCGTGAAAAACGGTTACCGCAATCTTGATACTTTCCTATCCTTTAATTCATGAAATGTGTATGTGTGCGTGTGTGTGTGTGCCTTTGTGAATGTGGTGGTGAGTTTGCATGAAGAAACCATTTGGATTTTTGGAAAAGTCGTGTTTTTCTTTTGGGAATGCTTCAGAATGTCCTTCGATTTATACGAGAAAGCTTTATGAGAAGGGTTTGATTTTAATTGTCAAAACTTATGAGATTTTCATTAGGTGTCGTTTTGGCAAAACAATAGTTTTCTAAACCTTCGTCAAAATAGGAATCGAGATCTATACGTTGCTTTCGTAAATAACACGGTGGGCAACTTCTAGGATCTCTTTAACCCTATGCACAAAGATTTAATAAAACGTTATTTATTTTGTATAAAACCATTCTTGTGATGTTCTTAGAAAAACGACTTTCTTTAGCTTTTCGTTAAAGAGGAATCGACATTCATTAGCACTCCCCACTTTTAGCCTCGTGGTTATAATAACCTAATTTGATTGATTTTATGGAAATCTTATCGTTTAGCTTTGAAATCAATTTCGTGTCATAAATCAAATCAAGCATTAAAACGCGTTGGGGTTATTCATGGGCATGTAAGCCATCAAAATAAACCTGAACGCCAACAATCACATACTTTCACTATGACGGGGCCTTAAACACGATTCTCGCCTTGGCGTCGTTTTAAGGCCCGACGATTACATATGTACAATGAAAACTACATCCTTCCTACTATCTACATCAAAAGAGGTCCATCATCGGATTTGGACCACGGGGTCGCTTTCCTAGGCTCACGCCCAAATTTCCACACACCCACAACCGGATATTACAAGAAGTAACCAACACGGATAATCTAACAATACCAAGACATCCTAAAATAGCGATCTAAAGGAACCGCGCTCAATATAGCATCGTAAAACAAACAAAAAATCAATAAATAAATATCATCGGGTTATTAGGAAGAATTTTGTTCCGATGGAACCCTCACTAATAATCCCTAATTCATTGTTCCATCATCAATTACATAAAAACTACATTTAATTCAACCAAAGGATATGATAGAAATTGCAAGAATAAGGAGATTTTCACCTTGCAAATGAGATCAAAGTGAAGGTAAACTTGTGTATTTTGAATAGAAGAAGAAGTATATATGATACAATCAAATCAAAAGAATATTATTCCTCTCTTTTTTCTTCCTTTCTCTCCTATTTTGCTGCAAAATTTTGCTATTTTTCTCTCAATTTCCGTGTTGTTGCTGTGCTGTTTCTTCTCCTTCTCCGCCTACTGCTAACCTTCTGTATGCTGAGGAGGAAATGAGCTGAAATAGGCTGGCCAAAGCTAGCCGCAGATGGATCTGCGGCTGGCTGGCGGCCAACCCTCCACTCAGCTGATTTTCGGTTTTCGTGTTTCGAGTTCCGTGTTTTCAAAAGGCGCACTCATTGGCCGCAGATCAATCCGCGGCTGGCTGGCTTGACTTTCTCGATTTTTGTGCTATGCCTCGATTCTCATGTCGTGACGTCGGTTTTCGCCGACAGGCATGTACTTTGTAGTCTAGGAATTACTGGAAGGCGTGCCACATCCTCCGGGAATGCCCAATTCGGAAAATCCCTGCTGTCACGTCAGTTTCGGTTGTAAATCGGCGCGGTGGCGTCAAGTGTTCGTACTTGTCCATCCTTCGTTCCCGCAGGCCGGTTCATTTGCCGAAATTGCCCTCCTGTCAGGGTTAGTATCCGAAGTGCAAAATTTGGGTGTCTACACCTGCCCCTCTTTATCATGTTTATGAAATATTGAATGAAATGAACAGGATAAAGAAATAGACACCCGATGCATGAATGACAGTGCACAAGACCGACAATACATACGTGATGCAACACATATAACTCATGATGCAACGTCAGATGTAAGGCATGCAAAATATTCGTAAAAGGGTGTCAATGCGGATGATCGTCTCATCGGGGCCGGGTCTCGTATCCGGTCACCCATCTCGTAATCGCTGGGTTTCATCGCTGGTCGATCGTGGGTTTCGTCGCCGGTCACCCATCTCGTAATCGCCGGTTATCGTCGCCGGTCGATCGTCTGGTCGGGGCCGGGTTTCGTCGCCGGTCACCCATCTCGTAATCGTCGGTTATCATCGCCGGTCGATCGTCTCGTCGGGGTCGGGTTTCGTCGCCGGTCACCCATCTCGTAATCGCCGGTTATCGTCGCCGGTCGATCGTCTCGTCGGGGCCGGGTTTCGTCGCCGGTCACCCATCTCGTAATCGCCGGTTATCGTCGCCGGTCGATCGTCTTGTCGGGGCCGAGTTTCGTCGCCGGTCACCCATCTCGTAATCGCCCATTATCGTCGCCGGTCGATTGTCTCGTCGGGGCCCGGTCTCGTATCTGGTCACCCATCTCCTAATCACCGGTTATCATCGCCGGTCGACCGTCTTGTCGGGGCCGTGTTTCGTCGTCGGTCACCGATCTCGTAATCGCCGGTTATCGCCACCGGTCGATCATCTCGTCGAGGCCAGGTCTCGTATCTGGTCACCCATCACATAATCGCCGATTATCGTCGCCGGTCGATCGTCTCGTCGGGGCCAGGTCTCGTATCTGGTCACCCATCTCATAATCACCGGTTATCGTCGCCGGTCGATCGTCTTGTCGGGGCCGGGTTTCGTCGCCGGTCACCCATCTCGTAATCGCCGGTTATCGTCACCGGTCGATCGTCTCATCGGGGCCAGGTCTCATATCTGGTCACCCATCTCATAATCGCCGGTTATCGTCGCCGATCGATCGTGGGTTTCGTCGCCGATCGATCGTGGGTTTCGTCGCCGGTCACCCAACTCGTAATCGCCGGGTTTCGTCGCCGGTCGATCGTAGGTTTCGTTGCCGGTCACCCATCTCGTAATCGCCGGTTATCGTCGCCGGTCGATCGTCTTGTCGGGCCCGGGTTTCGTCGCCGGTCACCCATCTCGTAAACGCCGGTTATCGTCGTCGGTCGATCGTCTCGTCGGGGCCGGGTTTCGTCGCCAGTCACCCATCTCGTAAACGTCGGTTATCGTCGCCGGTCGATCGTCTGGTCGGGGCCGGGTTTCGTCGCCGGTAACCCATCTCGTAATTGCCGGTTATCGTCGCCGGTTGATCGTCTCGTCGGGGCCGGGTTTCGTCGCCGGTTACCCATCTCGTAATCGCCGGTTATCGTCGTCGGTCGATCGTCTTGTCGGGGCCAGGTTTCGTCGCCGGTCACCCATCTCGTAATCGCCTGTTATCGTCGCCGGTCGATCGTCTCGTCGGGGCCAGGTCTCGTATCTGGTCACCCATCTCATAATCGCCGGTTATCGTCGCCGATCGATCGTATTATCAAGGCCGGGTTTCGTCGCCGGTCACCCATATCGTAATCGCCGGTTATCGTCGCCGGTCACACATCTCGTAATCGCCTGTTATCGTCGCCGGTCGATTGTCTCGTCGGGGCCGGGTCTCGTATCTGGTCACCCATCTCATAATCGCCGGTTATCGTCGCCGATCGATCGTCTTATCAGGGCCGGGTTTCGTCGCCGGTCACCCATCTCGTAATCGCCGGTTATCATCGCCGTTCGATCGTCTTGTCGGGGCCGGGTTTCGTCGCCGGTCACCCTTCTTGTAATCGCCGGTTATCGTCGCTAGTCGATCGTCTCGTCGGGGCCAGGTCTCGTATCTAGTCACCCATCTCATAATCGCCGGTTATCGTCGCCGGTCGATCGTGGGTTTCGTCGCCGGTCACCCATCTCGTAATCGCCGGGTTTCGTCGTCGGTCGATCGTGGGTTTCGACGCCGGTCACCCATCTCGTACTCGCCGGTTATCGTCGCCGGTCGATCGTCTTGTCGGGCCGGGTTTCGTCGCCGGTCACCCATCTCGTAATCGCCGGTTATCGTCGCCGATCGATCGTCTCGTCGGGGCCGGGTTTTGTCGCCGGTCACCCATTTCGTAATCGCCGGTTATCGTCGCCGGTCGATCGTCTTGTCGGGGCCGGGTTTCGTCGCCGGTCACCCATCTCCTAAACGCCGGTTATCGTCGTCGGTCGATCGTCTCGTCGGGGCCGGGTTTCGTCGCCAGTCACCCATCTCGTAAATGTCGGTTATCGTCGCCGGTCGATCGTCTGGTCGGGGCCGGGTTTCGTCGCCGGTAACCCATCTCGTAATCGCCGGTTATCGTCGCCGGTTGATCGTCTCGTCGGGGCCGGGTTTCGTCGCCGGTTACCCATCTCGTAATCGCCGGATATCGTCGTCGGTCGATCGTCTTGTCGGGGCCAGGTTTCGTCGCCGGTCACCCATCTCGTAATCGCCTGTTATCGTCGCCGGTCGATCGTCTCGTCGGGGCCAGGTCTCGTATCTGGTCACCCATCTCATAATCGCCGGTTATCGTCGCCGATCGATCGTATTATCAAGGCCGGGTTTCGTCGCCGGTCACCCATATCGTAATCGCCGGTTATCGTCGCCGGTCACACATCTCGTAATCGCCTGTTATCGTCGCCGGTCGATTGTCTCGTCGGGGCCGGGTCTCGTATCTGGTCACCCATCTCATAATCGCCGGTTATCGTCGCCGATCGATCGTCTTATCAGGGCCGGGTTTCGTCGCCGGTCACCCATCTCGTAATCGCCGGTTATCATCGCCGTTCGATCGTCTTGTCGGGGCCGGGTTTCGTCGCCGGTCACCCTTCTTGTAATCGCCGGTTATCGTCGCCAGTCGATCGTCTCGTCGGGGCCAGGTCTCGTATCTAGTCACCCATCTCATAATCGCCGGTTATCGTCGCCGGTCGATCGTGGGTTTCGTCGCCGGTCACCCATCTCGTAATCGCCGGGTTTCGTCGTCGGTCGATCGTGGGTTTCGTCGCCGGTCACCCATCTCGTACTCGCCGGTTATCGTCGCCGGTCGATCGTCTCGTCGGGCCGGGTTTCGTCGCCAGTCACCCATCTCGTAATCGCCGGTTATCGTCGCCGATCGATCGTCTCGTCGGGGCCGGGTTTCGTCGCCGGTCACCCATCTCGTTATCGCCGGTTATCGTCGCCGGTCGATCGTCTCGTCGGGGCCGGGTTTTGTCGCCGGTCACCCATTTCGTAATCGCCGGTTATCGTCGCCGGTCGATCGTCTTGTCGGGGCCGGGTTTCGTCGCCGGTCTCCCATCTCGTAATCGCCTGTTATCGTCGCCAGTCGATCGTCTCGTCGGGGCCAGGTCTCGTATCTGGTCACCCATCTCATAATCGCCGGTTATCGTCGCCGGTCGATCATCTCGTCGGGGCCAGGTCTCGTATCTGGTCACCCATCTCATAATCGCCGGTTATCGTCACCGATCGATCGTCTTATCAGGGCCGGGTTTCGTCGCCGGTCACCCATCTCGTAATCGCCGGTTATCATCGCCGGTCGATCGTCTTGTCGGGGCCGGGTTTCGTCGCCGGTCACCCATCTTGTAATCGCCGGTTATCGTCGCCAGTCGATCATCTCGTCGGGGCCAGGTCTCGTATCTAGTCACCCATCTCATAATCGCCGGTTATCGTCGCCGGTCGATCGTGGGTTTCGTCGCTGGTCACCCATCTCGTAATCGCCGGGTTTCGTCGTCGGTCGATCGTGGGTTTCGTCGCTGGTCACCCATATCGTACTCGCCGGTTATCGTCGTCGGTCGATCGTCTTGTCGGGGCCGGGTTTCGTCGTCGGTCACCCATCTCGTAATCGCCGGTTATCGTCGCCGATCGATCGTCTTATCGGCGCCGGGTTTCGTCGCCGGTCAACCATCTCGTAATTGCCGGTTATCTATGCCGATCGAACATCTCGTCGGGGCTGGGTTTCGTCGCCGGTCACCCATCTCGTAATCGCGTGTTATCGTCGCCGGTCGATCGTGTCGTCGAGGCCGGGTTTCGTCGCCGGTCACCCATCTCGTAATCGCCGGTTATCGTCGTCGGTCGATTGTCTCATCGGGGACGGGTTTCGTCGCCGGTCACCAATCTCGTAATCGCCGGTTATCGTCGCCGGTCGATCGTCTCGTCGGGGCCGGGTTTTCTCGCCGGTCACCCATCTCGTAATCGCCGGTTATCGTCGCCGGTCGATCGTCTCGTCGGGGCCGGGTTTCGTCGCCGGTCACCCATCTCGTAATCGCCGGTTATCGTCGTCGGTCGATTGTCTCATCGGGGACGGGTTTCGTCGCCGGTCACCAATCTCGTAATCGCCGGTTATCGTCGCCGGTCGATCGTCTCGTCGGGGCCGGGTTTTGTCGCCGGTCACCCATCTCGTAATCGTCGGTTATCGTCGCCGGTCACCCATCTCGTAATCGCCGGTTATCGTCGTCGGTCGATTGTCTCATCGGGGACGGGTTTCGTCGCCGGTCACCAATCTCATAATCGCCGGTTATCGTCGCCGGTCGATCGTCTCGTCGGGGCCGGGTTTTCTCGCCGGTCACCCATCTCGTAATCGCCGGTTATCGTCGCCGGTCGATCGTCTCGTCGGGGCCGGGTTTCGTCGCCGGTCACCCATCTCGTAATCACCGGTTATCGTCGCCGGTCGATCGTCTCGTCGGGGCTGGGTTTCGTCGCCGGTCACCCATCTCGTAATCGCTGGTTATCGTTGCCGGTCGATCGTTTCGTCGGGGCCGGGTTTCGTCGTCGGTCACTCATCTCGTAATCGTCGGTTATCGTCATCGGTCGATCGTCTCGTATCTAGTCACCCATCTTATAGTCGCCGGTTATCGTCGCCGGTCGATCGTCTTGTCGGGGCCGAGTTTCGTCGCCGGTCACCCATCTCGTAATCGCCGGTTATCGTCGCCGATCCCCCATCTCGTAATCGCCGGTCACTCATCTCGTAATCGTCGGTTATCGTCGCCGGTCGATCGTCTTGTCGAGGCCGGGTTTCGTCGCCGGTCACCCATCTCGTAATCGCCGGTTATCGTCGTCGGTCGATCGTCTTATCGGGGCCGGGTTTCGTCGCCGGTCACCCATCTCGTAATCGCCGGTTATCGTCGCCGGTCGATCGTCTCGTCAGGGCCAGGTCTCGTATCTGGTCACCCATCTCATAATCGCCGGTTATCATCGCCGATCGATCGTCTTATCGGGGCCGGGTTTCTTCGTCGGTCACCCATCTCGTAATCGCCGGTTATCGTCGCCGGTCGATCGTCTCGTCGGGGCCGGGTTTCGTCGCCGGTTACCCATCTCGTAATCGCCAGTTATAGTCACCGGTCGATCGTCTCGTCGCGGCCGGGTTTCGTCACCGGTCACTAATCTCGTAATCGCCGGTTATCGTCGCCGGTCGATCGTTTTATCGGGGCCGGGTTTCGTCGCCGGTCGCCCATCTTGTAATCACCGGTTATCGTTGCCGGTCGATCGTCTTTTCGGGGCCGCGTTTCGTCACCGGTCACCCATCTCGTAATCGCCGGTTATCGTCACCGGTCGATCGTCTCATCGAGGCTGGGTTTCGTCGTCGGTCACCCATCTCATAATCGCCGGTTATCGTCGCCGGTCGATCGTCTGGTCGGGGCTGGGTTTCGTCGCCGGTCACCCATCTCGTAATCATCGGTTATCGTCGCCGGTCGATCGTCTCGTCGGGGTCGGGTTTCGTCGCCGGTCACCCATCTCGTAATCGCCGGTTATCGTCGCCGGTCGATCGTCTTGTCGGGGCCGAGTTTCGTCGCCGGTCACCCATCTCGTAATCGTCCGTTATCGTCGCCGGTCGATCGTCTCGTCGGGGCCCGGTCTCGTATCTGGTCACCCATCTCATAATCACCGGTTATCATCGCCGGTCGACCGTCTTGTCGGGGCCGTGTTTCGTCGTCGGTCACCGATCTCGTAATCGCCGGTTATCGCCACCGGTCGATCATCTCGTCGAGGCCAGGTCTCGTATCTGGTCACCCATCACATAATCGCCGATTATCGTCGCCGGTCGATCGTCTCGTCGGGGCCAGGTCTCGTATCTGGTCACCCATCTCATAATCACCGGTTATCGTCGCCGGTCGATCGTCTTGTCGGGGCCGGGTTTCGTCGCCGGTCACCCATCTCGTAATCGCCGGTTATCGTCACCGGTCGATCGTGTCATCGGGGCCAGGTCTCATATCTGGTCACCCATCTCATAATCGCCGGTTATCGTCGCCGGTCGATCGTGGGTTTCGTCGCCGATCGATCGTGGGTTTCGTCGCCGGTCACCCATCTCGTAATCGCCGGGTTTCGTCGCCGGTCGATCGTAGGTTTCGTTGCCGGTCACCCATCTCGTAATCGCCGGTTATCGTCGCCGGTCGATCGTCTTGTCGGGCCCGGGTTTCGTCGCCGGTCACCCATCTCGTAAACGCCGGTTATCGTCGTCGGTCGATCGTCTCGTCGGGGCCGGGTTTCGTTGCCAGTCACCCATCTCGTAAACGTTGGTTATCCTCGCCGGTCGATCGTCTGGTCGGGGCCGGGTTTCGTCGCCGGTAACCCATCTCGTAATCGCCGGTTATCGTCGCCGGTCGATCGTCTCGTCGGGGCCAGGTTTCATCGCCGGTTACCCATCTCGTAATCGCCGGTTATCGTCGTCGGTCGATCGTCTTGTCGGGACCGGGTTTCGTCGCCGGTCACCCATCTCGTAATCGCCTGTTATCGTCGCCGGTCGATCATCTCGTCGGGGCCAGGTCTCGTATCTGGTCACCCATCTCATAATCACCGGTTATCGTCGCCGATCGATCGTATTATCAAGGCCGGGTTTCGTCGCCGGTCACCCATATCGTAATCGCCGGTTATCGTCGCCGGTCACACATCTCGTAATCGCCGGGTTTCATCGCCGGTCGATCGTGGGTTTCGTCGCCGGTCACCCATCTCGTAATCGCCGGTTATCATCGACGGTCGATCGTCTTGTCGGGGCCGGGTTTCGTCGCCGGTCACCCATCTTGTAATCGCCGGTTATCGTCGCCAGTCGATCGTCTCGTCGGGGCCAGGTCTCGTATCTAGTCACCCATCTCATAATCGCCGGTTATCGTCGCCGGTCGATCGTGGGTTTCGTCGCTGGTCACCCATCTCGTAATCGCCGGGTTTCGTCGTCGGTCGATCGTGGGTTTCGTCGCTGGTCACCCATATCGTACTCGCCGGTTATCGTCGTCGGTCGGTCGTCTTGTCGGGGCCGGGTTTCGTCGTCGGTCACCCATCTCGTAATCGCCAGTTATCGTCGCCGATCGATCGTCTTATCGGCGCCGGGTTTCGTCGCCGGTCAACCATCTCGTAATTGCCGGTTATCTATGCCGGTCGATCGTGTCGTCGAGGCCGGGTTTCGTCGCCGGTCACCCATCTCGTAATCGCCGGTTATCGTCGTCGGTCGATTGTCTCATCGGGGACGGGTTTCGTCGCCGGTCACCAATCTCGTAATCGCCGGTTATCGTCGCCGGTCGATCGTCTCGTCGGGGCCGGGTTTTGTCGCCGGTCACCCATCTCGTAATCGTCGGTTATCGTCGCCGGTCACCCATCTCGTAATCGCCGGTTATCGTCGTCGGTCGATCGTCTTGTCGGGGCCGGGTTTCGTCGCCGGTCACCCATCTCGTAATCGCCGGTTATCGTCGTCGGTCGATTGTCTCATCGGGGACGGGTTTCGTCGCCGGTCACCAATCTCATAATCGCCGGTTATCGTCGCCGGTCGATCGTCTCGTCGGGGCCGGGTTTTCTCGCCGGTCACCCATCTCGTAATCGCCGGTTATCGTCGCCGGTCGATCGTCTCGTCGGGGCCGGGTTTCGTCGCCGGTCACCCATCTCGTAATCACCGGTTATCGTCGTCGGTCGATCGTCTCGTCGGGGCTGGGTTTCGTCGCCGGTCACCCATCTCGTAATCGCTGGTTATCGTTGCCGGTCGATCGTTTCGTCGGGGCCGGGTTTCGTCGTCGGTCACTCATCTCGTAATCGCCGGTTATCGTCATCGGTCGATCGTCTCGTATCTAGTCACCCATCTCATAGTCGCCGGTTATCGTCGCCGGTCGATCGTCTTGTCGGGGCCGAGTTTCGTCGCCGGTCACCCATCTCGTAATCGCCGGTTATCGTCGCCGATCACCCATCTCGTAATCGCCGGTCACTCATCTCGTAATCGTCGGTTATCGTCGCCGGTCGATCGTCTTGTCGAGGCCGGGTTTCGTCGCCGGTCACCCATCTCGTAATCGCCGGTTATCGTCGCCGGTCGATCGTCTTGTCGGGGCCGGGTTTCGTCGCCGGTCACCCATCTCGTAATCGCCGGTTATCGTCGCCGGTCGATCGTCTCGTCAGGGCCAGGTCTCGTATCTGGTCACCCATCTCATAATCGCCGGTTATCATCGCCGATCGATCGTCTTATCGGGGCCGGGTTTCTTCGTCGGTCACCCATCTCGTAATCGCCGGTTATCGTCGCCGGTCGATCGTCTCGTCGGGGCCGGGTTTCGTCGCCGGTCACCCATCTCGTAATCGCCGGTTATCGTCGCCGGTCGATCGTCTCGTCGCGGCCGGGTTTTGGTCACCGGTCACTCATCTCGTAATCGCCGGTTATCGTCGCCGGTCGATCGTCTTATCGGGGCCGGGTTTCGTCGCCGGTCGCCCATCTTGTAATCGCCGGTTATCGTTGCCGGTCGATCGTCTTTTCGGGGCCGCGTTTCGTCACCGGTCACCCATCTCGTAATCGCCGGTTATCGTCACCGGTCGATCGTCTCATCGAGGCTGGGTTTCGTCGTCGGTCACCCATCTCATAATCGCCGGTTATCGTCGCCGGTCGATCGTCTGGTCGGGGCTGGGTTTCGTCGCCGGTCACCCATCTCGTAATCATCGGTTATCGTCGCCGGTCGATCGTCTCGTCGGGGTCGGGTTTCGTCGCCGGTCACCCATCTCGTAATCGCCGGTTATCGTCGCCGGTCGATCGTCTTGTCGGGGCCGAGTTTCGTCGCCGGTCACCCATCTCGTAATCGTCCATTATCTTCGCCGGTCGATCGTCTCGTCGGGGCCCGGTCTCGTATCTGGTCACCCATCTCATAATCACCGGTTATCATCGCCGGTCGACCGTCTTGTCGGGGCCGTGTTTCGTCGTCGGTCACTGATCTCGTAATCGCCGGTTATCGCCACCGGTCGATCATCTCGTCAAGGCCAGGTCTCGTATCTGGTCACCCATCACATAATCGCCGATTATCGTCGCCGGTCGATCGTCTCGTCGGGGCCAGGTCTCGTATCTGGTCACCCATCACATAATCACCGGTTATCGTCGCCGGTCGATCGTTTTGTCGGGGCCGGGTTTCGTCGCCGGTCACCCATCTCGTAATCGCCGGTTATCGTCACCGGTCGATCGTGTCATCGGGGCCAAGTCTCATATCTGGTCACCCATCTCATAATCGCCGGTTATCGTCGCCGGTCGATCGTGGGTTTCGTCGCCGATCGATCGTGGGTTTCGTCGCCGGTCACCCATCTCGTAATCGCCGGGTTTCCTCGCCGGTCGATCGTAGGTTTCGTTGCCGGTCACCCATCTCGTAATCGCCGGTTATCGTCGCCGGTCGATCGTCTTGTCGGGCCCGGGTTTCGTCGCCGGTCACCCATCTCGTAAACGCCGGTTATCGTCGTCGGTCAATCGTCTCGTCGGGGCCGGGTTTCGTCGCCAGTCACCCATCTCGTAAACGTCGGTTATCCTCGCCGGTCGATCGTCTGGTCGGGGCCGGGTTTCGTCGCCGGTAACCCATCTCGTAATCGCCGGTTATCGTCGCCGGTCGATCGTCTCGTCGGGGCCAGGTTTCGTCGCCGGTTACCCATCTCGTAATCGCCGGTTATCGTCGTCGGTCGATCGTCTTGTCGGGGCCGGGTTTCGTCGCCGGTCACCCATCTCGTAATCGCCTGTTATCGTCGCCGGTCGATCATCTCGTCGGGGCCAGGTCTCGTATCTGGTCACCCATCTCATAATCACCGGTTATCGTCGCCGATCGATCGTATTATCAAGGCCGGGTTTCGTCGCCGGTCACCCATATCGTAATCGCCGGTTATCGTCGCCGGTCACACATCTCGTAATCGCCGGGTTTCATCGCCGGTCGATCGTGGGTTTCGTCGCCGGTCACCCATCTCGTAATCGCCGATTATCGTCGCCGGTGATCGTCTTGTAGGGCCCGAGTTTCGTCGCCGGTCACCCATCTCGTAATCGCCGGTTATAGTCGCCGGTCGATCGCCTCATCGGGGCCGGGTTTCGTCGCCTGTCACCCATCTCCTAATCGTCGGTTATCGTCGTCGGTCGATCTTGGGTTTCGTCGCCGGTCGATCGTGGGTTTCGTCACCGGTCGATCGTGGGTTTCTTCGCCGGTCACCCATCTCGTAATCGCCGGGTTTCGTCGCCGGTCGATCGTGGGTTTCGTCGCCGGTCACGCATCTCGTAATCGCCGGTTATCGTCGCCGGCGATCGTCTCGACGGGGCCGGGTTTCGTCGTCGGTCACCCATCTCGTAATCGCCGGTTATCGTCGCCGGTCGATCGTCTCGTCGGGGCCGGTTTTCGTCGCCGGTCACCCGTCTCGTAATCGCCGGTTATCGTCGCCGGTCGATCGTCTCGTCGGGGCCGGGTTTCGTCGCCGGTCACCCATATCGTAATCGCCGGTTATCGTCGCCGGTCGATCCTGGGTTTCGTCGCCGATCACCCATCTCGTAATCGCTGGGTTTCGTCGTCGGTCGATCGTGGGTTTCGTCGCCGGTCACCCATCTCGTAATTGTCGGTTATCGTCGCAGGTCGATCGTCTTGTCGGGGCCGGGTTTCGTCGCCGGTCACCCATCTCGTAATCGCCTGTTATCGTCGCCGGTCGATCATCTCGTCGGGGCCAGGTCTCGTATCTGGTCACCCATCTCATAATCACCGGTTATCGTCGCCGATCGATCGTATTATCAAGGCCGGGTTTCGTCGCCGGTCACCCATATCGTAATCGCCGGTTATCGTCGCCGGTCACACATCTCGTAATCGCCGGGTTTCATCGCCGGTCGATCGTGGGTTTCGTCGCCGGTCACCCATCTCGTAATCGCCGATTATCGTCGCCGGTGATCGTCTTGTCGGGCCCGAGTTTCGTCGCCGGTCACCCATCTCGTAATCGCCGGTTATAGTCGCCGGTCGATCGCCTCATCGGGGCCGGGTTTCGTCGCCTGTCACCCATCTCCTAATCGTCGGTTATCGTCGTCGGTCGATCTTGGGTTTCGTCGCCGGTCGATCATGGGTTTCGTCGCCGGTCGATCGTGGGTTTCGTCGCCGGTCACCCATCTCGTAATCGCCGGGTTTCGTCGCCGGTCGATCGTGGGTTTCGTCGCCGGTCACGCATCTCGTAATCGCCGGTTATCGTCGCCGGCGATCGTCTCGACGGGGCCGGGTTTCGTCGCCGGTCACCCATCTCGTAATCGCCGGTTATCGTCGCCGGTCGATCGTCTCGTCGGGGCCGGTTTTCGTCGCCGGTCACCCGTCTCGTAATCGCCGGTTATCGTCGCCGGTCGATCGTCTCGTCGGGGCCGGGTTTCGTCGCCGGTCACCCATATCGTAATCGCCGGTTATCGTCGCCGGTCGATCCTGGGTTTCGTCGCCGGTCACCCATCTCGTAATCGCTGGGTTTCGTCGTCGGTCGATCGTGGGTTTCGTCGCCGGTCACCCATCTCGTAATTGCCGGTTATCGTCGCAGGTCGATCGTCTTGTCGGGGCCGGGTTTCGTCGCCGGTCACCCATCTCGTAATCGCCGGTTATCGTCACCGGTCGATCGTATCGTTGGGGCCAAGTCTCGTATCTGGTCACTCATCTCATAATCACCGGTTATCGTCGCTGGTCGATCGTCTTGTCGGGGCCGGGTTTCGTCGCCGGTCACCCATCTCGTAATCGCCGAATATCGTCGCCGGTCGATCGTCTTGTCGGGGCCGGGTTTCGTCGCCGGTCACCTATCTCGTAATCGCCGGTTATCGTCGTCGGTCGATCGTCTCGTCGGGGCCAGGTCTCGTATCTGGTCACCCATCTCATAATCGCCGGTTATCGTCGCCGGTCGATTGTGGGTTTCGTCGCCGGTCGATCGTGGGTTTCGTCGCTGGTCGATCGTGGGTTTCGTCGCCGGTCACCCATCTCGTAATTGCCGGGTTTCGTCGCCGGTCGATCGTCTTGTCGCGCCCGGGTTTCGTCGCCGGTCACCCATCTCGTAATCGCCGGTTATCGTCGCCGGTCGATCGTCTCGTCGGGGCCGGGTTTCGTCGCCGGTCACCCATCTCGTAATCGCCGGTTATCGTCGCCGGTCGATCGTATCGTCCGGGCCGGATTTCGTCGCCGGTCACCCATCTCGTAATCGCCGTTTATCGTCGCCGGTCAATCGTCTTGTCGGGGCCGGGTTTCGTCGCCGGTCACCCATCTCGTAATCGTCGGTTATCGTCTCGTCGAGGCCAGGTCTCGTATCTGGTCACCCATCTCATAATCGCCGGTTATCGTCGCCGATCGATCATCTTATCGGGGCCGGGTTTCTTCGCCGGTAACCCATCTCGTAATCGCCGGTTATCGTCGCCGGTCGATCGTCTTGTCGGGGCCGGGTTTCGTCGCCGGTCACCCATCTTGTAATCGCCGGTTATCGTCGCCGGTAGATCGTCTCGTCGGGGCCAGGTCTCGTATCTAGTCACCCATCTCATAATTGCCGGTTATCGTCGTCAGTCGATCGTGGATTTCGTCGCCGGTCACCCATCTCGTAATCGCCGGGTTTCGTCATCGGTCGATCGTGGGTTTCGTCGCCGGTCACCCATCTCGTAATCGCCGATTATCGTCGCCGGTCGATCGTCTTGTCGGGCCGGGTTTCGTCGCCTGTCACCCATCTCGTAATCGCCGGTTATCGTCGCCGATCGATCGTCTCGTCGGGGCCGGGTTTCGTCGCCGGTCACCCATCTCGTTATCGCCGATTATCGTCGCCGGTCGATCGTCTCGTCGGGGCCGGGTTTTGTCGCCGGTCACCCATTTCGTAATCGCCGGTTATCGTCGCCGGTCGATCGTCTTGTCAGAGCCGGGTTTCGTCGCCGGTCACCCATCTCGTAATCGCCGGTTATCGTCGCCGGTCGATCGTCTCGTCGGGGCCAGGTCTCGTATCTGGTCACCCATCTCATAATCGTCGGTTAAGGTCGCCGATCGATCGTCTTATCAGGGCCGGGTTTCGTCGCCGGTCACCCATCTCGTAATCGCCGGTTATCATCGCCGGTCGATCGTCTTGTCGGGGCCGGGTTTCGTCGCCGGTCACCCATCTTGTAATCGCCGGTTATCATCGCCAGTCGATTGTCTCGTCGGGGCCAGGTCTCGTATCTAGTCACCCATCTCATAATCGCCGGTTATCGTCGCCGGTCGATCGTGGGTTTCGTCGCCGGTCACCCATCTCGTAATCGCCGGGTTTCGTCGTCGGTCGATCGTGGGTTTAGTCGCCGGTCACCCATCTCGTACTCGCCGGTTATCGTCGCCGGTCGATCGTCTTGTCGGGCCGGGTTTCGTCGCCGGTCACCCATCTCGTAATCGCCGGTTATCGTCGCCGATCGATCGTCTCGTCGGGGCCGGGTTTCGTCGCCGTTCACCCATCTCGTTATCGCCGGTTATCGTCGCCGGTCGATCGTCTCGTCGGGGCCGGGTTTTGTCGCCGGTCACCCATTTCGTAATCGCCGGTTATCGTCGCCGGTCGATCGTCTTGTCGGGGCCGGGTTTCGTCGCCGGTCACCGATCTCGTAATCGCCTGTTATCGCCACCGGTCGATCATCTCGTCGAGGCCAGGTCTCGTATCTGGTCACCCATCACATAATCGCCGATTATCGTCGCCGGTCGATCGTCTCGTCGGGGCCAGGTCTCGTATCTGGTCACCCATCTCATAATCGCCGGTTATCGTCGCCGATCGATCGTCTTGTCGGGGCCGGGTTTCGTCGCCGGTCACCCATCTCGTAATCGCCGGTTATCATCGCCGATCGATCGTCTTGTCGGGGCCGGGTTTCGTCGCCGGTCACCCATCTTGTAATCGCCGGTTTTTCGTCGCCAGTCGATCGTCTCGTCGGGGCCAGGTCTCGTATCTAGTCACCCATCTCATAATCGCCGGTTATCGTCGCCGGTCGATCGTGGGTTTCGTAGCCGGTCACCCATCTCGTAATCGCCGGGTTTCGTCGTCGGTCGATCGTGGGTTTCGTCGCCGGTCACCCATCTCGTACTCGCCGGTTATCGTCGCTGGTCGATCGTCTTGTCGGGGCCGGGTTTCGTCGTCGGTCACCCATCTCGTAATCGCCAGTTATCGTCGCCGATCGATCGTCTTATCGGCGCCGGGTTTCGTCGCCGGTCAACCATCTCGTAATTGCCGGTTATCGTCGCCGATCGATCATCTCGTCGGGGCTGGGTTTCGTCGCCGGTCACCCAATTCGTAATCGCGTGTTATCGTCGCCGGTCGATCGTGTCGTCGAGGCCGGGTTTCGTCGCCGGTCACCCATCTCGTAATCGCCGGTTATCGTCGTCGGTCGATTGTCTCATCGGGGACGGGTTTCGTCGCCGGTCACCAATCTCGTAATCGCCGGTTATCGTCGCCGGTCGATCGTCTCGTCGGGGCCGGGTTTTGTCGCCGGTCACCCATCTCGTAATCGCCGGTTATCGTCGCCGGTCACCCATCTCGTAATCGCCGGTTATCGTCGCCGGTCACCCATTTCGTAATCGTCGGTTATCGTCGTCGGTCGATTATCTCATCGGGGACGGGTTTCGTCGCCGGTCACCAATCTCATAATCGCCGGTTATCGTCGCCGGTCGATCGTCTCGTCGGGGCCGGGTTTGGTCGCCGGTCACCCATCTCGTAATCGCCGGTTATCGTCGCCGGTCGATCGTCTCGTCGGGGCCGGGTTTCGTCGCCGGTCACCCATCTCGTAATCACCGGTTATCGTTGCCGGTCGATCGTTTCGTCGGGGCCGGGTTTCGTCGTCGGTCACCTATCTCGTAATCGCCGGTTATCGTCGTCGGTCGATCGTCTCGTATCTAGTCACCCATCTCATAGTCGCCGGTTATCGTCGCCGGTCGATCGTCTTGTCGGGGCCGAGTTTCGTCGCCGGTCACCCATCTTGTAATCGCCGGTTATCGTCGTCGATCACCCATCTCGTAATCGCCGGTCACTTATCTCGTAATCGTCGGTTATCGTCGCCGGTCGATCGTCTTGTCGAGGCCGGGTTTCGTCGCCGGTCACCCATCTCGTAATCGCCGGTTATCGTCGCCGGTCGATCGTCTTGTCGGGGCCGGGTTTCGTCTCCGGTCACCCATCTCGTAATCGCCGGTTATCGTCGCCGGTCGATCGTCTTGTCAGGGCCAGGTCTCGTATCTGGTCACCCATCTCATAATCGCCGGTTATCATCGCCGATCGATCGTCTTATCGGGGCCGGGTTTCTTCGTCGGTCACCCATCTCGTAATCGCCGGTTATCGTCGCCGGTCGATCGTCTCGTCGGGGCCGGGTTTCGTCGCCGGTCACCCATCTCGTAATCGCCGGTTATCGTCGCCGGTCGATCGTCTCGTCGGGGCCGGGTTTCGTCCCCGGTCACTCATCTCGTAATCGCCGGTTATCGTCGCCGGTCGATTGTCTTATCGGGGCCGGGTTTCGTCGCCGGTCGCCCATCTTGTAATCGCCGGTTATCGTCGCCGGTCGATCGTTTTTTCGGGGCCGGGTTTCGTCACCGGTCACCCATCTCGTAATCGCCGGTTATCGTCACCGGACGATCGTCTCATCGAGGCTGGGTTTCGTCGTCGGTCACCCATCTCATAATCGCCGGTTATCGTCGCCGGTCGATCGTTTTGTCGGGGTCGGGTTTCGTCGCCGGTCACCCATCTCGTAATCGCCGGTTATCGTCGTCGGTCGATCGTCTCGTCGGGGCCGGGTTTCGTCGCCGCTCACCCATCTCGTAATCGCTGGTTATCATCGCCGGTCGATCGTGTCGTCGGGGCCGGGTTTCGTCGCCGGTCACCCATCTCGTAATCGTCGATTATCGTCGTCGGTCGATCGTCTCGTCGGGGCCGGGTTTCGTCGCCGGTCACCCATATTGTAATCGCCGGTTATCGTCGCCGGTCGATCGTCTCGTCGGGGCTGGGTTTCATCGCCGGTCACCAATCTCGTAATCGCGGGTTATCGTCGTTGGTCGATCGTTTTGTCGGGGCCGGGTTTCGTCGCTGGTCACCCATCTCATAATCGCCGGTTATCATCGTCGGTCGATCGTCTTGTCGGGGCCGGGTTTCGTCGCCGGTCACCCATCTCGTAATCGCCGGTTTATCGTCACCGGTCGATCGTCTCGTGGTTTCGTATCTGGTCACCCATCTCATAATCGCCGATTATTGTCGCTGGTCGATCGTCTTGTCGGGGCCGGGTTTCGTCGCCGGTCACCCATCTCGTAATCGCCGGTTATCGTCGCCGGTCGATCGTCTCGTCGGGGCCAGGTCTCGTATCTGGTCACCCATCTCTTAATCACCGGTTATCGTCGCCGGTCGATCGTCTTGTCGGGGCCGGGTTTTGTTGCCGGTCACCCATCTCGTAATCGCCGGTTATCGTCGCCAGTCGATCGTCTTGTTGGGGTCGAGTTTCGTCGCCAGTCACCCATCTCGTAATCGCCGGTTATCGTCGTCGGTCGATCGTCTCGTCGGGGCCGGGTTTCGTCGCCGGTCACCCATCTCGTAATCGCTGGTTATCGTCGTCGGTCGATCGTTTCGTCGGGGCCAGGTTTCGTCGCCGGTCACCCATCTCGTAATCGCCGGTTATCGTCGTCGGTCGATCGTCTCGTCGGGGCCGGGTTTCGTCGCCGCTCACCCATCTCGTAATCGCGGGTTATCGTCGCCGATCGATCGTCTCGTCGGGGCCGGGTTTCGTCGCCGTTCACCCATCTCGTTATCGCCGGTTATCGTCGCCGGTCGATCGTCTCGTCGGGGCCGGGTTTTGTCGCCGGTCACCCATTTCGTAATCGCCGGTTATCGTCGCCGGTCGATCGTCTTGTCGGGGCCGGGTTTCGTCGCCGGTCACCGATCTCGTAATCGCCTGTTATCGCCACCGGTCGATCATCTCGTCGAGGCCAGGTCTCGTATCTGGTCACCCATCACATAATCGCCGATTATCGTCGCCGGTCGATCGTCTCGTCGGGGCCAGGTCTCGTATCTGGTCACCCATCTCATAATCGCCGGTTATCGTCGCCGATCGATCGTCTTGTCGGGGCCGGGTTTCGTCGTCGCCGGTCACCCATCTCGTAATCGCCGGTTATCATCGCCGATCGATCGATCGTCTTGTCGGGGCCGGGTTTTCGTCGCCGGTCACCCATCTTGTAATCGCCGGTTTTTCGTCGCCAGTCGATCGTCTCGTCGGGGCCAGGTCTCGTATCTAGTCACCCATCTCATAATCGCCGGTTATCGTCGCCGGTCGATCGTGGGTTTCGTAGCCGGTCACCCATCTCGTAATCGCCGGGTTTCGTCGTCGGTCGATCGTGGGTTTCGTCGCCGGTCACCCATCTCGTACTCGCCGGTTATCGTCGCCGGTCGATCGTCTTGTCGGGGCCGGGTTTCGTCGTCGGTCACCCATCTCGTAATCGCCAGTTATCGTCGCCGATCGATCGTCTTATCGGCGCCGGGTTTCGTCGCCGGTCAACCATCTCGTAATTGCCGGTTATCGTCGCCGATCGATCATCTCGTCGGGGCTGGGTTTCGTCGCCGGTCACCCATCTCGTAATCGCGTGTTATCGTCGCCGGTCGATCGTGTCGTCGAGGCCGGGTTTCGTCGCTGGTCACCCATCTCGTAATCGCCGGTTATCGTCGGGGCCGGGTTTTGTCGCCGGTCACCCATCTCGTAATCGCCGGTTATCGTCGCCGGTCACCCATCTCGTAATCGCCGGTTATCGTCGTCGGTCGATTGTCTCATCGGGGACGGGTTTCGTCGCCGGTCACCAATCTCGTAATCGCCGGTTATCGTCGCCGGTCGATCGTCTCGTCGGGGCCGGGTTTTGTCGCCGGTCACCCATCTCGTAATCGCCGGTTATCGTCGCCGGTCACCCATCTCGTAATCGCCGGTTATCGTCGTCGGTCGATTGTCTCATCGGGGACGGGTTTCGTCGCCGGTCACCAATCTCATAATCGCCGGTTATCGTCGCCGGTCGATCGTCTCGTCGGGGCCGGGTTTTGTCGCCGGTCACCCATCTCGTAATCGCCGGTTATCGTCGCCGGTCGATCGTCTCGTCGGGGCCGGGTTTCGTCGCCGGTCACCCATCTCGTAATCA
Organism: Aralia elata; assembly: GCA_034770075.1. Lineage (NCBI taxonomy): Eukaryota > Viridiplantae > Streptophyta > Magnoliopsida > Apiales > Araliaceae > Aralia > Aralia elata. The sequence continues at coordinate 29,405,196 of CM068387.1, forward strand.
CCGGTTATCGTCGTCGGTCGATCGTTTCGTCGGGGCTGGGTTTCGTCGCCGGTCACCCATCTCGTAATCGCTGGTTATCGTTGCCGGTCGATTGTTTCGTCGGGGCCGGGTTTCGTCGTCGGTCACCTATCTCGTAATCGCCGGTTATCGTCGTCGGTCGATCGTCTCGTATCTAGTCACCCATCTCATAGTCGCCGGTTATCGTCGCCGGTCGATCGTCTTGTCGGGGCCGAGTTTCGTCGCCGGTCACCCATCTCGTAATCGCCGGTTATCGTCGTCGATCACCCATCTCGTAATCGCCGGTCACTCATCTCGTAATCGTCGGTTATCGTCGCCGGTCGATCGTCTTGTCGAGGCCGGGTTTCGTCGCCGGTCACCCATCTCGTAATCGCCGGTTATCGTCGCCGGTCGATCGTCTTGTCGGTGCCGGGTTTCGTCGCCGGTCACCCATCTCGTAATCGCCGGTTATCGTCGCCGGTCGATCGTCTCGTCAAGGCCAGGTCTCGTATCTGGTCACCCATCTCATAATCGCCGGTTATCATCGCCGATCGATCGTCTTATCGGGGCCGGGTTTCTTCGTCGGTCACCCATCTCGTAATCGCCGGTTATCGTCGCCGGTCGATCGTCTCGTCGGGGCCGGGTTTCGTCGCTGGTCACCCATCTCGTAATCGCCGGTTATCGTCGCCGGTCGATCGTCTCGTCGAGGCCGGGTTTCGTCCCCGGTCACTCATCTCGTAATCGCCGGTTATCGTCGCCGGTCGATTGTCTTATCGGGGCCGGGTTTCGTCGCCGGTCGCCCATCTTGTAATCGCCGGTTATCGTCGCCGGTCGATCGTTTTTTCGGGGCCGGGTTTCGTCACCGGTCACCCATCTCGTAATCGCCGGTTATCGTCACCGGACGATCGTCTCATCGAGGCTGGGTTTCGTCGTCGGTCACCCATTTCATAATCGCCGGTTATCGTCGCCGGTCGATCGTTTCGTAGGGGTCGGGTTTCGTCGCCGGTCACCCATCTCGTAATCGCCGGTTATCGTCGTCGGTCGATCGTCTCGTCGGGGCCGGGTTTCGTCGCCGATCACCCATCTCGTAATCGCTAGTTATCGTCGCCGGTCGATCGTTTCGTCGGGGCCGGGTTTCGTCGCCGGTCACCAATCTCGTAATCGCCGGTTATCGTCGTCGGTCGATCGTCTCGTCGGGGCCGGGTTTCGTCGCCGGTCACCCATCTCGTAATCGCCGGTTATCGTCGCCGGTCGATCGTCTCGTCGGGGCCAGGTCTCGTATCCGGTCACCAATCTCGTAATCGCGGGTTATCGTCGTTGGTCGATCGTTTTGTCGGGGCCGGGTTTCGTCGCTGGTCACCCATCTCATAATCGCCGGTTATCGTCGTCGGTCGATCGTCTTGTCGGGGCCGGGTTTCGTCGCCGGTCACCCATCTCGTAATCGCCGGTTATCATCGTCGGTCGATCGTCTCGTATCTAGTCACCCATCTCATAATCGCCGATTATTGTCGCTGGTCGATCGTCTTGTCGGGGCTGGGTTTCGTCGCCGGTCACCAATCTCGTAATCGCCGGTTATCGTCACCGGTCGATCGTCTCGTCGGGGCCAGGTCTCGTATCTGGTCACCCATCTCATAATCGCCGGTTATCGTCGCCGGTCGATCGTTTTGTTGGGGCCGGGTTTCGTCGCCGGTCACCCATCCCGTAATCGCCGGTCGATCGTCTTGTCGGGGCCGGGTTTCGTCGCCGGTCACCCATATCGTAATCGCCGGTTATCGTCGCCGGGCGATCGTCTCGTCGGGGCCAGGTCTCGTATCTGGTCACCCATCTCATAATCACCGGTTATCGTCGCCGGTCGATCGTCTTGTCGGGGCCGGGTTTTGTTGCCGGTCACCCATCTCGTAATCGCCGGTTATCGTCGCCAGTCGATCGTCTTGTTGAGGTCGAGTTTCGTCGCCAGTCACCCATCTCGTAATCGCCGGTTATCGTCGTCGGTCGATCGTCTCGTCGGGGCCGGGTTTCGTCGCCGGTCACCCATCTCGTAATCGCTGGTTATCGTCGTCGGTCGATTGTTTCGTCGCGGCCAGGTTTCGTCGCCGGTCACCCATCTCGTAATCGCCGGTTATCGTCGTCGGTCGATCGTCTCGTCGGGGCCGGGTTTCGTCGCCGATCACCCATCTCGTAATCGCTGGTTATCGTCGCCGGTCGATCGTTTCGTCGGGGCCGGGTTTCGTCGCCGGTCACCCATCTCGTAATCGCCGGTTATCGTCGCCGATCGATCGTCTCGTCAGGGCCAGGTCTCGTATCTAGTCACCCATCTCATAATCGCCGGTTATCTTCGCCGATCGATCGTCTTATCGGGGCTGGGTTTCTTCGCCGGTCACCCATCTCGTAATCGCCGGTTATCGTCGCCGGACGATTGTCTTGTCGGGGCTGGGTTTCGTCGCCGGTCACCCATCTCGTAATCACCGGTTATCTTCGCCGGTCGATCGTCTCGTCGGGGCTGGGTTTCGTCGCCGGTCACCCATCTCGTAATCGCCGGTTATCGTCGCCGGTCGATCGTCTCGTCGGGGCCGGGTTTCGTCGCCGGTCACCCATCTCGTAATCGCCGGTTATCGTCGCCGGTCGATCGTCTCGTCGGGACCGGGTTTTTTCGGCCGGTCACCCATCTCGTAATCACTGGTTTATCGTCGCCGGTCGATCGTCTCGTCGGGGCCGAGTTTCATCGCCGGTCACCCATCTCGTAATCGCCGGTTATCGTCGCCGGTCGATCGTTTTATTAGGGCCGGGTTTCATCGCCGGTCACCCATCTCGTAATCGCCGGTTATCGTCGCCGGTCGATCGTCTTATCAGGGCCGGGTTTCATCGCCGGTCACCCATCTCGTAATCGCCGGTTATCGTCGCCGGTCGATCGTCTCTTCGGGGCTGGGTTACGTCGCCGGTCACCCATTTCGTAATCGCTGGTTATCGTCGCCGGTCGTTCGTGTCGTCGGGGCCGGGTTTCGTCGCTGGTCACCCATCTCGTAATCGCCGGTTATCGTCGACGGTCGATCGTCTCATCGGGGCCGGTTATCGTCGCCGGTCGCACGTCTCGTCTTGGCGGGGTTACGTCGCCGGTCACCCATCTCGTAATCGCCGGTTATCGACGCCCGGTTCGATCGTCTCGTCGGGACCGGGTTTTTTCGCCGGTCACCCATCTCGTAATCACTGGTTATCGTCGCCGGTCGATCGTCTCGTCGGGGCCGGGTTTCATCGTCGGTCACTCATCTCGTAATCGCCGGTTATCGTCGCCGGTCGATCGTTTTATCGGAGCCGGGTTTCATCGCCGGTCACCCATCTCGTAATCGCCGGTTATCGTCGCCGGTCGATCGTCTTTTCTGGGCCGGGTTTCGTCGCCGGTCACCCATCTCGTAATCACCGGTTATCGTCGCCGGTCGATCGTTTCGTCGGGGCTGGGTTTCGTCGCCGGTCACCCATTTCGTAATCGTTGGTTATCGTCGCCGGTCGATCGTGTCGTCGGGGCCGGGTTTCGTCGCTGGTCACCCATCTCGTAATCGCCGGTTATCGTCGTCGGTCGATCGTCTCATCGGGGCCGGTTATCGTCGCCGGTCGATCGTCTCGTCGGGGCTGGGTTTCGTCGCCGGTCACCCATCTCGTAATCGCTGGTTATCGTCGCCGGTCGATCGTTTCGTCGGGGCCGGGTTTCGTCGCCGGTCACCCATCTCGTAATCGCCGGTTATCGTCGTCGGTCGATCGTCTTGTCGGGGCCGGGTTTCATCGCCGGTTATCGTCGTCGGTCGATCGTCTCGTATCTAGTCACCCATCTCATAATCGCCGGTTATCGTCGCCGGTCGATCGTCTTGTCGGGGCCGGGTTTCATCGCTGGTCACCCATCTCGTAATCGCCGGTTATCGTCACCGGTCGATCGTCTCGTCGGGGCCAGGTCTCGTATCTGGTCACCCATCTCATAATCGCCGGTTATCGTCGCCGGTCGATCGTTTTGTCGGGGCCGGGTTTCGTCGCCGGTCACCCATCACGTAATCGCCGGTCGATCGTCTTGTCGGGGCCGGGATTCGTCGCCGGTCACCCATATCGTAATCGCCGATTATCGTCGCCGGGCGATCGTCTCGACGGGGCCAGGTCTCGTATCTGGTCACCCATCTCATAATCGCCAGTTATCGTCGCCGGTCGATCGTCTTGTCGGGGCTGGGTTTCGTCGCCGGTCACCTATCTCGTAATCGTCGGTTATCGTCCCCGGTCGATCGTCTTGTCGGGGCCAGGTCTCGTATCTAGTCACCCATCTCATAATCGCCGGTTATCGACGCTGGTCGATCGTATTGTCGGGGCCGGGTTTCGTTGCCGGTCACCCATCTCGTAATCGCCGGTTATCGTCGCCGGTCGATCGTCTTGTCGGGGCCAGGTTTCGTCGCCGGTCACCCATCTCGTAATCGCCGGTTATCGTCGCCGGTCGATCATCTTGTGAGTACCGGGTCTCGTATCCGGTCGCTCGGTCTAATTGAGAAGTCGTGTTTGACACCTACTTCATCAAAATCTCATCTTTTATTATCACATTATGAGTCAAATGGGCTTTAGAATCGATTAAGCTTGTAATGGACCAAGGGGGGAGCACTGGGCCCAGCCGCAGATGGATCTGCGGTGCGGCCAGCCGCAGATTGATCTGCGGCCAGCCGCAGATTGATTTGCGGCCAAGATCGGGCATATAGGCGGCCAGCCGCTTCCCGGATCTGTCACTTTCATTCGTACCCCACGCGATTTTCAGACCTTTGCACGCCCTTTTGCCGAGTTTTCCAACTTTTCTTGCAAAAACCGCTCCGGTTAGATCGATCTACGTGCTACAGGTAACACTTTGACCGATTATTTTCCAATTTCGTCAATGTTTTGCTATACATTTGCTATTCTGCATGTTTAGAGATAGAAATGTATGGTTTGACATGCTACGCCATGTATTATTGCATGTATATGTTATGTATGAACTGCACAAGTCATATTTTATGCTCATGATGCGGTCCCACACTCTTGTTGTTTCTTTTTGGAAGAAAATCATGCATTAGGGTCACTTTCGTGCTGCAATTATCCATATAACTGCAATTTTGATCTGTTGTGGCTTGGGATCTTTGAAAAACATGCTTGGCTATGCATGGGATGTCCATTTTATAGACGAAACTCTGTCGATTTTTTTTGTTTTTATATAGTAAACATGCATCATGCTGCATTAATTCTATGATGATGATTAGAATGTTTATGACATAATTCAAAATAGAATTTACCTCCCCTTTTGCCTGCTCTATTCCAGCTATGGATCCTGACACTCCCAGTAGCTCCACCGCGTCTCGGACCTCGGGCGTTCGCCGCCGTAGGGCTGCACCTGCGCCTGTTCTTCCTCGGACCCGTCAGGCTCGCCGACTGGCGGAGGCTGTCATCCGGCCTGATCATCCAGATATTGAGGAGGCTGTTCTCCCGGATGTTGCGGTAGAGGGGCCATCCTCTAGCACACCAGCTCCCTCTTCTCATCGTGCCCTATCTGGCACATCTGTTCAGATAGCCGATCTGTTGGGTCGGGATCTCAGTCATCACCCCTCAGCATCTCTCGTGGCTAATGAGGTATATTCAACTCTACTCTGATTTTACTCTCAATTTCTCAATTCCCATTTTACCTGGACTGACCCATTGGTGATTTCCACAGGTGCCCGAGTTTACTCAGCCGAGGGGTAACTGGTTCAACATCTATTCCCTCTACACCGCTTTGCATAGTGATTACCGAGCGGTTTTCGTCGCCGGTCACCCATCTCGTAATCACCGGTTATCGTTGCCGGTCGATCGTTTCGTCGGGGCCGGGTTTCGTCGTCGGTCACCTATCTCGTAATCGCCGGTTATCGTCGTCGGTCGATCGTCTCGTATCTAGTCACCCATCTCATAGTCGCCGGTTATCGTCGCCGGTCGATCGTCTTGTCGGGGCCGAGTTTCGTCGCCGGTCACCCATCTCGTAATCGCCGGTTATCGTCGTCGATCACCCATCTCGTAATCGCCGGTCACTTATCTCGTAATCGTCGGTTATCGTCGCCGGTCGATCGTCTTGTCGAGGCCGGGTTTCGTCGCCGGTCACCCATCTCGTAATCGCCGGTTATCGTCGCCGGTCGATCGTCTTGTCGGGGCCGGGTTTCGTCTCCGGTCACCCATCTCGTAATCGCCGGTTATCGTCGTCGGTCGATCGTCTTGTCAGGGCCAGGTCTCGTATCTGGTCACCCATCTCATAATCGCCGGTTATCATCGCCGATCGATCGTCTTATCGGGGCCGGGTTTCTTCGTCGGTCACCCATCTCGTAATCGCCGGTTATCGTCGCCGGTCGATCGTCTCGTCGGGGCCGGGTTTCGTCGCCGGTCACCCATCTCGTAATCGCCGGTTATCGTCGCCGGTCGATCGTCTCGTCGGAGCCGGGTTTCGTCCCCGGTCACTCATCTCGTAATCGCCGGTTATCGTCGCCGGTCGATTGTCTTATCGGGGCCGGGTTTCGTCGCCGGTCGCCCATCTTGTAATCGCCGGTTATCGTCGCCGGTCGATCGTTTTTTCGGGGCCGGGTTTCGTCACCGGTCACCCATCTCGTAATCGCTGGTTATCGTCACCGGACGATCGTCTCATCGAGGCTGGGTTTCGTCGTCGGTCACCCATCTCGTAATCGCCGGTTATCGTCGTCGGTCGATCGTGTCGTCGGGGCCGGGTTTCGTCGCCGGTCACCCATCTCGTAATCGCCGGTTATCGTCGTCGGTCGATCGTCTCGTCGGGGCCGGGTTTCGTCGCCGCTCACCCATCTCGTAATCGCTGGTTATCGTCGCCGGTCGATCGTGTCGTCGGGGCCGGGTTTCGTCGCCGGTCACCCATCTCGTAATCGTCGATTATCGTCGTCGGTCGATCGTCTCGTCGGGGCCGGGTTTCGTCGCCGGTCACCCATCTTGTAATCGCCGGTTATCGTCGCCGGTCGATCGTCTCGTCGGGGCTGGGTTTCGTCGCCGGTCACCAATCTCGTAATCGCGGGTTATCGTCGTTGGTCGATCGTTTTGTCGGGGCCGGGTTTCGTCGCTGGTCACCCATCTCATAATCGCCGGTTATCATCGTCGGTCGATCGTCTTGTCGGGGCCGGGTTTCGTCGCCGGTCACCCATCTCGTAATCGCCGGTTATCATCGTCGGTCGATCGTCTCGTATCTTGTCACCCATCTCATAATCGCCGATTATTGTCGCTGGTCGATCGTCTTGTCGGGGCTGGGTTTCGTCGCCGGTCACCAATCTCGTAATCGCCGGTTATCGTCACCGGTCGATCGTCTCGTCGGGGCCAGGTCTCGTATCTGGTCACCCATCTCATAATCGCCGGTTATCGTCGCCGGTCGATCGTCTTGTCGGGGCCGGGTTTTGTTGCCGGTCACCCATCTCGTAATCGCCGGTTATCGTCGCCAGTCGATCGTCTTGTTGGGGTCGAGTTTCGTCGCCAGTCACCCATCTCGTAATCGCCGGTTATCGTCGTCGGTCGATCGTCTCGTCGGGGCCGGGTTTCGTCGCCGGTCACCCATCTCGTAATCGCTGGTTATCGTCGTCGGTCGATCGTTTCGTCGGGGCCAGGTTTCGTCGCCGGTCACCCATCTCGTAATCGCCGGTTATCGTCGTCGTCGGTCGATCGTCTCGTCGGGGCCGTGGTTTCGTCGCCGCTCACCCATCTCGTAATCGCGGGTTATCGTCGCCGATCGATCGTCTCGTCGGGGCCGGGTTTCGTCGCCGTTTCACCCATCTTCGTAATCGCCGGTTATCGTCGTCGGTCGATCGTCTCGTCGGGGCCGGGTTTCGTCGCAGGTCACCCATCTCGTAATCGCGGTTATCGTCGTCCGGTCGATCGTCTTCGTCGGCCGGTTTTCGTCGTATCTGGTCACCAGCGCGTAATCGCCGGTTATCGTCGCCGGTCGATCGTTCGTCGGGGCCGGGTTTCGTCGCCGGTCACCCATATCGTAAATCGCCGGTTATCGTCGCCGGTCGATCGTCTCGTCGGGGCCGGGTTTTGTCGCCGGTCACCCATTTCGTAATCGCCGGTTATCGTCGCCGGTCGATCGTCTTGTCGGGGCCGGGTTTCGTCGCCGGGTCACCGATCTCGTAATCGCCTGTTATCGCCACCAGTTCGATCATCTCGTCGAGGCCAGGTCTCGTATCTGGTCACCCATCACATAATCGCCGATTATCGTCGATCGCCCGGTTCGATCGTCTCGTCGGGGCCAGGTCTCCGTATCTGGTCACCCATCTCATAATCGCCGGTTATCGTCGTCCGATCGATCGTCTTGTCGGGGCCGGGTTTCGTCGCCGGTCACCCATCTCGTAATCGCCGGTTATCATCGCCGATCGATCGTCTTGTCGGGGCCGGGTTTCGTCGCCGGTCACCCATCTTGTAATCGCCGGTTTTTCGTCGCCAGTCGATCGTCTCGTCGGGGCCAGGTCTCGTATCTGGTCACCCATCTCATAATCGCCGGTTATCGTCGCGGGCGTCGAATCGTTTCGTCGGGCCGGTTTCGTAGCCGGTCACCCATCTCGTAATCGCCGGGTTTCGTCGTCGGTCGATCGTGGGTTTCGTCGCCGGTCCACCCATCTCGTAATCGCCGGTTATCGTCGCCGGTCGATCGTCTTGTCGGGGCCGGGTTTCGTCGTCGGTCACCCATCTCGTAATCGCCAGTTATCGTCGCCGATCGATCGTCTTATCGGCGCCGGGTTTCGTCGCCGGTCAACCATCTCGTAATTGCCGGTTATCGTCGCCGATCGATCATCTCGTCGGGGCTGGGTTTCGTCGCCGGTCACCCATCTCGTAATCGCGTGTTATCGTCGCCGGTCGATCGTGTCGTCGAGGCCGGGTTTCGTCGCTGGTCACCCATCTCGTAATCGCCGGTTATCGTCGGGGGCCGGGTTTTGTCGCCGGTCACCCATCTCGTAATCGCCGGTTATCGTCGCCGGTCACACGACTAGTAATCGCCGGTTATCGTCGTCGGTCGATTGTCTCATCGGGGACGGGTTTCGTCGCCGGTCACCCAATCTCGTAATCGCCGGTTATCGTCGCCGGTCGATCGTCTCGTCGGGGCCGGGTTTTGTCGCCGGTCACCCATCTCGTAATCGCCGGTTATCGTCGCCGGTCACCCATCTCGTAATCGCCGGTTATCGTCGTCGGTCGATTGTCTCATCGGGGACGGGTTTCGTCGCCGGTCACCAATCTCATAATCGCCGGTTATCGTCGCCGGTCGATCGTCTCGTCGGGGCCGGGTTTTGTCGCCGGTCACCCATCTCGTAATCGCCGGTTATCGTCGCCGGTCGATCGTCTCGTCGGGGCCGGGTTTCGTCGCCGGTCACCTATCTCGTAATCACCGGTTATCGTCGTCGGTCGATCGTTTCGTCGGAGCTGGGTTTCGTCGCCGGTCACCCATCTCGTAATCGCTGGTTATCGTTGCCGGTCGATTGTTTGGTCGGGGCCGGGTTTCGTCGTCGGTCACCTATCTCGTAATCGCCGGTTATCGTCGTCGGTCGATCGTCTCGTATCTAGTCACCCATCTCATAGTCGCCGGTTATCGTCGCCGGTCGATCGTCTTGTCGGGGCCGAGTTTCGTCGCCGGTCACCCATCTCGTAATCGCCGGTTATCGTCGTCGATCACCCATCTCGTAATCGCCGGTCACTCATCTCGTAATCGTCGGTTATCGTCGCCGGTCGATCGTCTTGTCGAGGCCGGGTTTCGTCGCCGGTCACCCATCTCGTAATCGCCGGTTATCGTCGCCGGATCGATCGTCTTGTCGGTGCCGGGTTTCGTCGCCGGTCACCCATCTCGTAATCGCCGGTTATCGTCGCCCGGTCGATCGTCTCGTCAAGGCCAGGTCTCGTATCTGGTCACCCATCTCATAATCGCCGGTTATCATCGCCGATCGATCGTCTTATCGGGGCCGGGTTTCTTCGTCGGTCACCCATCTCGTAATCGCCGGTTATCGTCGCCGAGTTCGATCGTCTCGTCGGGGCCGGGTTTCGTCGCTGGTCACCCATCTCGTAATCGCCGGTTATCGTCGCCGGTCGATCGTCTCATCGAGGACGGGTTTTCGTCCCCGGTCACTCATCTCGTAATCGCCGGTTATCGTCGCCGGTCGATTGTCTTATCGGGGCCGGGTTTCGTCGCCGGTCGCCCATCTTGTAATCGCCGGTTATCGTCGCCGGTCGATCGTCGTTTTTTCGGGGCCCGGGTTTCGTCGCCGGACATCCATCTCGTAATCGCCGGCTATCGTCACCGGACGATCGTCTCATCGAGGCTGGGTTTCGTCGTCGGTCACCCATTTCATAATCGCCGGTTATCGTCGCCGGTCGATCGTTTCGTCGGGGTCGGGTTTCGTCGCCGGTCACCCATCTCGTAATCGCCGGTTATCGTCGTCGGTCGATCGTCTCGTCGGGGCCGGGTTTCGTCGCCGATCACCCATCTCGTAATCGCTAGTTATCGTCGCCGGTCGATCGTTTCGTCGGGGCCGGGTTTCGTCGCCGGTCACCAATCTCGTAATCGCCGGTTATCGTCGTCGGTCGATCGTCTCGTCGGGGCCGGGTTTCGTCGCCGGTCACCCATCTCGTAATCGCCGGTTATCGTCGCCGGTCGATCGTCTCGTCGGGGCCAGGTCTCGTATCCGGTCACCAATCTCGTAATCGCGGGTTATCGTCGTTGGTCGATCGTTTTGTCGGGGCCGGGTTTCGTCGCTGGTCACCCATCTCATAATCGCCGGTTATCGTCGTCGGTCGATCGTCTTGTCGGGGCCGGGTTTCGTCGCCGGTCACCCATCTCGTAATCGCCGGTTATCATCGTCGGTCGATCGTCTCGTATCTAGTCACCCATCTCATAATCGCCGATTATTGTCGCTGGTCGATCGTCTTGTCGGGGCTGGGTTTCGTCGCCGGTCACCAATCTCGTAATCGCCGGTTATCGTCACCGGTCGAAAGTCTCGTCGGGGCCAGGTCTCGTATCTGGTCACCCATCTCATAATCGCCGGTTATCGTCGCCGGTCGATCGTTTTGTTGGGGCCGGGTTTTGTCGCCGGTCACCCATCCCGTAATCGCCGGTCGATCGTCTTGTCGGGGCCGGGTTTCGTCGCCGGTCACCCATATCGTAATCGCCGGTTATCGTCGCCGGGCGATCGTCTCGTCGGGGCCAGGTCTCGTATCTGGTCACCCATCTCATAATCACCGGTTATCGTCGCCGGTCGATCGTCTTGTCGGGGCCGGGTTTTGTTGCCGGTCACCCATCTCGTAATCGCCGGTTATCGTCGCCAGTCGATCGTCTTGTTGGGGTCGAGTTTCGTCGCCAGTCACCCATCTCGTAATCGCCGGTTATCGTCGTCGGTCGATCGTCTCGTCGGGGCCGGGTTTCGTCGCCGGTCACCCATCTCGTAATCGCTGGTTATCGTCGTCGGTCGATTGTTTCGTCGCGGCCAGGTTTCGTCGCCGGTCACCCATCTCGTAATCGCCGGTTATCGTCGTCGGTCGATCGTCTCGTCGGGGCCGGGTTTCGTCGCCGATCACCCATCTCGTAATCGCTGGTTATCGTCGCCGGTCGATCGTTTCTTCGGGGCCGGGTTTCGTCGCCGGTCACCCATCTCGTAATCGCCGGTTATCGTCGCCGGTCGATCGTCTCGTCAGGGCCAGGTCTCGTATCTAGTCACCCATCTCATAATCGCCGGTTATCTTCGCCGATCGATCGTCTTATCGGGGCTGGGTTTCTTCGCCGGTCACCCATCTCGTAATCGCCGGTTATCGTCGCCGGACGATTGTCTTGTCGGGGCTGGGTTTCGTCGCCGGTCACCCATCTCGTAATCACCGGTTATCTTCGCCGGTCGATCGTCTCGTCGGGGCTGGGTTTCGTCGCCGGTCACCCATCTCGTAATCGCCGGTTATCGTCGCCGGTCGATCGTCTCGTCGGGGCCGGGTTTCGTCGCCGGTCACCCATCTCGTAATCGCCGGTTATCGTCGCCGGTCGATCGTCTCGTCGGGACCGGGTTTCTTCGCCGGTCACCCATCTCGTAATCACTGGTTATCGTCGCCGGTCGATCGTCTCGTCGGGGCCGGGTTTCATCGTCGGTCACTCATCTCGTAATCGCCGGTTATCGTCGCCGGTCGATCGTTTTATCGGAGCCGGGTTTCATCGCCGGTCACCCATCTCGTAATCGCCGGTTATCGTCGCCGGTCGATCGTCTTTTCTGGGCCGGGTTTCGTCGCCGGTCACCCATCTCGTAATCACCGGTTATCGTCGCCGGTCGATCGTCTCGTCGGGGCTGGGTTTCGTCGCCGGTCACCCATTTCGTAATCGCTGGTTATCGTCGCCAGTCGATCGTGTCGTCGGGGCCGGGTTTCGTCGCTGGTCACCCATCTCGTAATCGCCGGTTATCGTCGTCGGTCGATCGTCTCATCGGGGCCGGTTATCGTCGCCGGTCGATCGTCTCGTCGGGGCTGGGTTTCGTCGCCGGTCACCCATCTCGTAATCGCCGGTTATCGTCGCCGGTCGATCGTCTCGTCGGGACCGGGTTTCTTCGCCGGTCACCCATCTCGTAATCACTGGTTATCGTCGCCGGTCGATCGTCTCGTCGGGGCCGGGTTTCATCGTCGGTCACTCATCTCGTAATCGCCGGTTATCGTCGCCGGTCGATCGTTTTTTCGGGGCCGGGTTTCATCGCCGGTCACCCATCTCGTAATCGCCGGTTATCGTCGCCGGTCGATCGTCTTTTCTGGGCCGGGTTTCGTCGCCGGTCACCCATCTCGTAATCACCGGTTATCGTCGCCGGTCGATCGTCTCGTCGGGGCTGGGTTTCGTCGCCGGTCACCCATTTCGTAATCGTTGGTTATCGTCGCCGGTCGATCGTGTCGTCGGGGCCGGGTTTCGTCGCTGGTCACCCATCTCGTAATCGCCGGTTATCGTCGTCGGTCGATCGTCTCATCGGGGCCGGTTATCGTCGCCGGTCGATCGTCTCGTCGGGGCTGGGTTTCGTCGCCGGTCACCCATCTCGTAATCGCTGGTTATCGTCGCCGGTCGATCGTTTCGTCGGGGCCGGGTTTCGTCGCCGGTCACCCATCTCGTAATCGCCGGTTATCGTCGTCGGTCGATCGTCTTGTCGGGGCCGGGTTTCATCGCCGGTTATCGTCGTCGGTCGATCGTCTCGTATCTAGTCACCCATCTCATAATCGCCGGTTATCGTCGCCGGTCGATCGTCTTGTCGGGGTCGGGTTTCATCGCTGGTCACCCATCTCGTAATCGCCGGTTATCGTCACCGGTCGATCGTCTCGTCGGGGCCAGGTCTCGTATCTGGTCACCCATCTCATAATCGCCGGTTATCGTCGCCGGTCGATCGTTTTGTCGGGGCCGGGTTTTCGTCGCCGGTCACCCATCACGTAATCGCCGGTCGATCGTCTTGTCGGGGCCGGGATTCGTCGCCGGTCACCCATATCGTAATCGCCGATTATCGTCGCCGGGCGATCGTCTCGACGGGGCCAGGTCTCGTATCTGGTCACCCATCTCATAATCGCCAGTTATCGTCGCCGGTCGATCGTCTTGTCGGGGCTGGGTTTCGTCGCCGGTCACCTATCTCGTAATCGTCGGTTATCGTCCCCGGTCGATCGTCTTGTCGGGGCCAGGTCTCGTATCTAGTCACCCATCTCATAATCGCCGGTTATCGACGCCGGTCGATCGTATTGTCGGGGCCGGGTTTCGTCGCCGGTCACCCATCTCGTAATCGCCGGTTATCGTCGCCGGTCGATCGTCTTGTCGGGGCCAGGTTTCGTCGCCGGTCACCCATCTCGTAATCGCCGGTTATCGTCGCCGGTCGATCATCTTGTGAGTACCGGGTCTCGTATCCGGTCGCTCGGTCTAATTGAGAAGTCGTGTTTGACACCTACTTCATCAAAATCTCATCTTTTATTATCACATTATGAGTCAAATGGGCTTTAGAATCGATTAAGCTTGTAATGGACCAAGGGGGGAGCACTGGGCCCAGCCGCAGATGGATCTGCGGTGCGGCCAGCCGCAGATTGATTTGCGGCCAGCCGCAGATTGATTTGCGGCCAAGATCGGGCATATAGGCGGCCAGCCGCTTCCCGGATCTGTCACTTTCATTCGTACCCCACGCGATTTTCAGACCTTTGCACGCCCTTTTGCCGAGTTTTCCAACTTTTCTTGCAAAAACCGCTCCGGTTAGATCGATCTACGTGCTACAGGTAACACTTTGACCGATTATTTTCCAATTTCGTCAATGTTTTGCTATACATTTGCTATTCTGCATGTTTAGAGATAGAAATGTATGGTTTGACATGCTACGCCATGTATTATTGCATGTATATGTTATGTATGAACTGCACAAGTCATATTTTATGCTCATGATGCGGTCCCACACTCTTGTTGTTTCTTTTTGGAAGAAAATCATGCATTAGGGTCACTTTCGTGCTGCAATTATCCATATAACTGCAATTTTGATCTGTTGTGGCTTGGGATCTTTGAAAAACATGCTTGGCTATGCATGGGATGTCCATTTTATAGACGAAACTCTGTCGATTTTTTTTGTTTTTATATAGTAAACATGCATCATGCTGCATTAATTCTATGATGATGATTAGAATGTTTATGACATAATTCAAAATAGAATTTACCTCCCCTTTTGCCTGCTCTATTCCAGCTATGGATCCTGACACTCCCAGTAGCTCCACCGCGTCTCGGACCTCGGGCGTTCGCCGCCGTAGGGCTGCACCTGCGCCTGTTCTTCCTCGGACCCGTCAGGCTCGCCGACTGGCGGAGGCTGTCATCCGGCCTGATCATCCAGATATTGAGGAGGCTGTTCTCCCGGATGTTGCGGTAGAGGGGCCATCCTCTAGCACACTAGCTCCCTCTTCTCATCGTGCCCTATCTGGCGCATCTGTTCAGATAGCCGATCTGTTGGGTCGGGATCTCAGTCGTCACCCCTCAGCATCTCTCGTGGCTAATGAGGTATATTCAACTCTACTCTGATTTTACTCTCAATTTCTCAATTCCCATTTTACCTGGACTGACCCATTGGTGATTTCCACAGGTGCCCGAGTTTACTCAGCCGAGGGGTAACTGGTTCAACATCTATTCCCTCTACACCGCTTTGCATAGTGATTACCGAGCGGTGGTGGATTCCTGGGGCTTTCGTCATTTCTTCACCATCATTCCCCGCCAGTGCCCCTAGGTTATATGAGGGCTCTGTCCGAGAGATGGTTTCACCAGACCCAATCCATTCACCTCTTGGACTGCGAGGTCGTGTTGACTCCCTGGGACTGGAGGTACATCACGGGTATCGAGTTCACCGGATCCCGTGTCCCTCTGGATCTTGACATTACTCCAGCGGAGGTCCGAGCTTTGCCGGGTTTCGCCGCCGACGACCGGGTCTTTAAGGCCCGCAACATTCGGTCTGGAGCTTTGGCTGTTGACGCGGTTGGAGGCATATATGCGACGCCATTCCCAGCGGATCGGGCCACCGGCGCCTGTTCTTGACCATCATGAGGGGTTGTTTCCTAGGGAACAACTCCTCTACCATTCATTTCAGCGTCGTTGGAGCCGTCAGGGATGTAGACCGGATCGGCGACTATGATTGGGGGTCCTTCACATTTGCCTACTTTCTCCACGGTCTTCGTCTACGCTCGGAGGGACAGACAGATGCTTGGCTCGGATTCTACCACTTTCTGCTGGTGAGCCTTCTCTTCCTCTTTCCCTACTGTACTTCCCGTCATTTCATTTCTCTTTTCTGCATTTGTTGGTTACTTATGCCTTTCTTTGTTCTTGTTCACAGTTCTAGGCCTACGAGCGACTCCCCTGTCTGAGGCATGTCACTACTCTTGGCCTGGATGCCTACCCCCGGGGTCGGCGGTGGCATCATAGCACTTTGGAGGAGGTCCCTGTATCTGGCAGCTTCGCACACTGCCGCATTCAGCTGGAGTTGATCACCGCTGCAGAGGTCGTCTGGACTCCTTATCTTTCAGAGCATCTGGCTGTGGGGTTTACAGATGGGTATCCTTCCGGCCCAGAGTTCACGCTTTCCACCCGTCGTCTCACTTTGCAGAGTGTCGGAGGATGGGTGATGTATTTGGGAGAGCGCGCATTTAGATGCGTGACTGGAGAGATCCGCATCCCACATTCCCTTCCTTTCACTACATCCTAGCCGCTGGATTCTCAGCCTTCGGAGATCATGCTCGCGGGGGAGGATGGCCGGATGCTTTCTACGGGTCCCAATATGAGTGAGGCTTTTTGTACCTGGTGGGTGCCCCGTACTATCGGTCCTCAAACTCAGGCCACTTTATTTCTTGGGAATATGGTTCCTGGCTCGGTGATGATGACTGATTGGGCTGCATGCGTTCGGAGTCCCACCCATGCTGAGCAGATCGCCACCCTGACCCGTCAGGTGGAGCAGCTGTCCTTATATCTTCGGGTGTTAGGCCGGACCCCAGAGGATGCTTACGCCTACGATCCTGACAGTGCGGGTTATGATGCAGGCCCGAGCTCATCTGATGCCACAGCGCAGCCATACATTCCTGACATGAATTTTGGACCTCCGACTTCGACGACTCCAGGGGATCAGTTCGAGGATCCCGCCTTCTTGGATGACCTTACTTTTGACTAGATTAGGCTAGGATATGGCTTTTGTACCTGCACCTATTTAGATTTCTTTTCCCATTTCATGCACTATGTATTGAACTTTTTATTCATTTATGAACAGTTTTTTTATCCTTATAAAATTTACCTGCTTTATTATTAACTGTACGATGCATGCTTTTTATTTATGAATAGAGAATGACCCCTGTATAGTCTTTTGATACTATTTTCATAGATGTCGTCATCAGATGTCGTGGTACGTTTGGATCCCATTCCTCCCACAGGGTTGGTCGGCAGTCTTGTCCGCTGGCTGGACAGTTTATCGCCGGCCGATAGGATTATCACAGATGGTCTTTTGGGACACTCTCGGTCCTTATTATCCTTTCAGGTGCCAGCAGGCTTTGTAGATGGTATTCTAGGTCACTGGGTCCCTGCCCGTCAGGTGTTCAGGTTGGGGGCAGTGGAGGTGACCCCTACTCTTGAGGAGTATGCTCGCTTTACCGGCTTGCCTTTGGATAGACCTTGTGCCAGGGTCACAGCTGGTTCCATGCGCCGTCAGTTCTTGACTTTCACCGGTTTGCGGAGGACAGTCTTGTTATCGGTGATCACATCAGATCATCTGGTTCCCCTTCATTTCTTGATTGACCAATTCGGCTCACCCGATAGTTTTCACCTATTTTCTGGTGATTTTTTCGTGTCCGAGGAGCGCTGGGGTACTTTGAGAGTAGCCGTTTTGATGGCATGTGTCATCTCAGTTTTGTACTTGCCAGCCGGACCCGATCAGTTGGATATGCGAGTTGTCGCGGCCGTCAGAGCTCTTCAGGAGGATCACACCATTCTTCCCATGATATTGGCGGATACCTACATGTTAGCCTCATATTGCCAGTCTTTCCGAGGCAGAGTATTCAGAGGGAGCTCGACTTTGTTGTACGTGTGGTTCATGAGTTATCTTAGTCCCATCGGCCATTTCCGTCGCCAAGGGTTTTACTTCAGCCATGACATAGCCACGTAGTTTTCGTTTCGTCCTATGAGCTGTACTGATGCGGCTTCCTGGACATCATTTTTGTCGGTCATTGAGGATCCTTTTCATCTCCTGGTCTACTCGGGTTATTGCTCCTTTATGAGCTTTTTGACTCACGTGCCCACCCTGGATTTCATCCCTATTGCTGGCTTGAGGGGCGTGACGACTTATCATCCCCTAGCGGTTATGGGGCAGTTTGATCAGACACAGGACTTTCACCTCTTCACGGGCGCGACCGACTACCGATTCCTTATATCATCCCAGACAGAGAGGGATCTACTACGGGTATACGATCTTTGGTCTCGCAGGATCTTTGCCGAATATAGTGAGAGCTGCCACATCCAGACATTTGCTTACGTGCAGTGGTTGCGCGGAGACTTGGATCCGGTTGGTTTGAGTCAGACTGGGGCCTTTGTTGACTCTGGAGTGATTTTCCCAGATGATACCACAGATCATTCCATCTCCGTGGATTCTGCCCATAGCCGGGTCACTGAAGACAGCCGGATCCGACTGGCCTTGATTGCTATTGAATCTGAGAGGGATGCTGCCATTGCTGAGAGAGATGCCGCTATTCTGGCCAGAGATGCTGCTCTTGCTGACAGA
Source organism: Aralia elata (assembly GCA_034770075.1). Taxonomy (NCBI): domain Eukaryota; kingdom Viridiplantae; phylum Streptophyta; class Magnoliopsida; order Apiales; family Araliaceae; genus Aralia; species Aralia elata. The sequence continues at coordinate 29,423,462 of CM068387.1, forward strand.
GATGTCATTGTATTTCAGACCAGGACAGTTATAGATGCTCATTCTGGGACTGTCAGCCGAGCTACTGTTTTATTGGACCGCATCGACATGATGGGGCAGCAAATTGCAGGGGATGCTGATGCTTCAGATCTATCCACCACTTTATCCATCCTGCTTCAGCTAGTTTCAGATTTGTACATTATTTTATTTCCTGCATAGACTATGTCAGTTTCATCGGTTATCGAAAGAGAAATCTTGTAACAAAATGACTGATATATACAGACATGCATTTAAATTTAGTCATTTTCCCTTTTTGTCGTATCGTTGCCTTTCATTTGATCTTCATTTTATCCAGCTGACCATGATTTTGACATTTCGCTTTCTTTCTCCTCTCCAGTCTTGATGGAGATTTGACAGATATTGCCGCACACCCTGTTGATTTCATCGGATTGAGTCTTAGATTTTGGCTAACTGTCTGGTTGGGCTATGTTTATGTTACTTGGGATGAATCTGATTAGGGCCTTGTTTCGGGAAGATTTCGAGGGTATAGGAAGGTTTTTTTTTTTTTTTTTTGAATGTCGGGAAACGATTTTGGTTAGGGAAGGTATTATTTTGTAAAGAATTGGACCGTGCCATGATGGCTGCCTACGTACTCCCACAGGTTGGGAAATCAGGTCCTACGTAGTTCGTTTTTCAAGAAAGAGGAGAAAATGGTGATTTTTCCTTTCAAGCGTAGAACCGCTTCACCGAGTCGAAATTGAGGGGTTGGGGAAACACCTCGCCGTCCATCTCTTGCAATATGAGGGCTCTTCCAGACAGTATTTTCTTAATCACAAAAGGTCCTTCCCAGTTCGGGGCGAACTTCCCTTTGGCTTCGTCTTGACAAGGCATGACCCTCTTTAGCACTAGCTCATTTTCCTTGAACTTCCGAGGTCTTATCTTTTTGTCGTATGACCGAGAGATCCTTTGCTAATACAACTGACCGTGCAAAAAAGCCGCCACCCTCCTCTCATCAATTAGGGCCAATTGGTCGTATCGGCTTTGCATCCAATCCTCCTCGCTTATCTGAGCATCGATCACTATTCTGAGGGACGCCATCTCAACCTCAACTGGCAGAACCGCCTCCATTCCATACACCAAAGTGTAAGGGGTTGCCCCTGTAGAAGTACGCGTTGACGTTCGGTATGCCAGCAGGATGAGGGGTAGCAGATCCAGCCATCCCCGATGATTAGCAGACATTTTCGCTATGATCTTCTTGATGTTTTTATTTGCAGCCTCCACTGCCCCATTCATCTTAGGACGGTAAATGACAGAATTGAGGTGTTTGATCTTAAACTGGTTGCATAATCCCTTCATGAGGGCGTTGTTCAAATTTTTGGCATTATCGGAGACCAACACCTCAGGCTGCCCGTATCGAGAAATGACATTATTCCTGATGAAACCGACGATGACCTCCTAAGTTACCTTGGGGAAAGAAGCTGCTTCTACCCATTTGGTGAAGTAATCGATCATGACGAAAATGAATCGGTGCCCATTGCTAGCCTTGGGCTCTATTGGTCCGATTACATCCATTCCCCACATTGAGAAGGGCCACGGGGAGGTCATACAGTGCAGTTCATTGGGAGGCGTATGGATCACATTACCGTGCGCCTGGCATTGGTAACACCGTTTGACATGATCGTCGCAGTCGGCTTTCAGTGTTAATCAATAATGCTCCGTTCTCAAGATCTTTTTGGCCAGCATCGGCCCACTCATGTGAGAATTAAATTTAAATAATTTAAATATAACTATTATATTTAAACCCGGGCTCCATTACAAACGGGTCTTTAAGCGCTCCTTGCTCTTTTGTCTCCAATTTTTCATGTAATTCTAACTACACCTATTACATAAACTATTTACAATAAATAGAAACCTTGATCAGCATTCAAGGGGAAGTACATAGGAGGGAGATAGAATTTACATTAAGAAAAATTAGAGAAGAGAAGGTATGCATACCCCATTTATAAAACCCATTCATTCAAGCATACTATAAAATAATTCCAATCACATATTGGTCAATAGTCCATAATCAATCCCTATTTATTATCATACATATCTCCATATGCATCAATAAATAACATTCATCTCATGAATAATAAAACCATTCCATATATGCATTAACATCATTTAATAGGCAATTAAAAGTTTACTATAAATCCAATTTTGAAAAAAAAATAAACTCCTTTATTTTAATCAAAATTTAAATCATAATAAACTTCTTTATTTTATTTTATCCAATTTTGAATAAAAATAAACTCCTTTATTTTTAATCAAATTTTAAATCAAAATAAACTCCTTTATTTTAATTAACATGGAATTCAATTTCAAGTTTAAAATAAACTCCTTTATTTTAACTTAAAATTACTGAAAAATAAAATATGTTAAATCATATTCCTTATCAAAATAAACATCTTTATTTTTAAGGAAACATGGAATCCTATTCCATATGTGAATAAACTCCTTTATTCTAGGAAATATGGAATCCTATTCCAAAATAGAATAAACTCTTTTATTCTAGTTAATATGGAATCCAATTCCAAGTTAAAATAAAACTTTTAATTTTAATCATATTCCCATTCAAAATAAACCTTTTATCTTAATTGAAGATAAATAAAATCAAAATTAAAAAAAAATTCAAATTCTGCAGACCGGCGCGGCCGCGCTCCAAATTGAACTAGGAGCGGCACGGCCGCGCTGCACCCCTAGAAACAGTTTCTGGGTTCGGACGCGGCCACGCTCCAGAATGAACTGGAAGCGGGCAGAGTTCGAAATTTTTTTATCTTTGCCCAGAAAATCGATCCAATCGCATACTCATACATAAATGGAATCATAATAATCGATAATTAGCACAAGGTTAGGCTTTGATACCACTGTTAGATTTGTATATAACGCAAACATGTAATTACATTACATAAATAGGGCGGAAGCGTGATAAAACGGATTTTAAAATTTTCATACAAACCATCACCATGATCTTTCCTTGTGTGCAATTATCAATTAACGAAAGAGATAGAGATAGAGAATTATACCCTCGTGAATCAAATCTTCCTCGGGTACAAGTTCACCTCCAATTACTTCGCGTTCTCCTTGAATTCCACCGACTACATTCCTTCGTTTGATCAACGTTAGCCACCCAAGTGTTTGACCTCTAGAGGTGATCCACCAAGGAAGAATAGTTGTTCAAGAAGATGGGTGTTGGCAAAACCCTAGTTTCTATCTCTATAGAAATTGCAAGTACTTTCCACAATCTAATGCAAGAGTGTGTAACCCTAATCTATGATAAGACTTCTCTTATTTATAGATGTAGGAAAACTCTTCCCTAAACTATTTAGGATTAGGGTTTCTATTCTAATTAAACTCCTTTAATTATTTATGCTGCTAATCCAATTAGGCATTCATGAGGGAGTACTTTTATTAATTAATTCTCAATCCCTATTATGAATTAAATAATAATAATAGTAATAATAATAATAAGACTCTTCTTATTAATTTATATTTAATATTTGTAAAATATTAAATAATAAATATTAAGCTATTTAATTTATTCTATCTCCATAGACTAAATTAAATACACTTAACTTATTATTACAATTATGCCATTTACTTCTTAAATAAATATTTTTCCTTTTGCGGTGTGACCCTTTAGGTTTTCCATATTAAACCGGTTGTGAATAAATCAATTAGAACAATTCTAATTATATTTATATAAATAAATTAAACTATTTAATTCATTTAGAAAAATAATATTTATTCTACAATAAGAGTAAGCCCCCTTAGCGATCAACGACTTTTCAGATAATATAGATTTCAACATTAATCACAAAAGAACCTTTCAGTGCATAGTTACCGTACAATTCAATCCTTCTACCATACAATGTCCCAATTAAATATAAGACATGGATTTACTGTCAAGTCTTATTTTATTTAATTATATGTATTTCGATTCCCAAATGCACAACTCTAAATAATGCAAATTAGAAACTCCTTTCTAATTTTAATTTCAATCTGCCTTGGCCAAGGACTACTGAGTTGTCATTTATTGAATCACATAGGACATTCACATCTTTTACTAGACGTGCACTACAAAAAAATAGGTCATTGCCGACGGCCATTCCCCTCGCCACTGACCCCCCGCCGTCGCCAATGACCCATTCTCGACGGCGTATAGCCATCGCCATTGCCGTCGCCCCAGAGGTCGTCCCCCCTGACTCCCGTCGACCGCCGTCGATAATAAGATCATTGGCGACGGCGACAATGACGACGACGATCTGTCGCCTATGTATCATTGGCAACGGTGTTAGGGGATCTGCCGTCGCGAATGAGATTTATGCCGTCGGCAATGACTTTTTTAAAAAAAAATTTTTTTTGCAAATTACAAATTCCCCTGTTCATTTACATATACACAATTGTACCTATTATAAACTAATGAAAAACAAAAATTTCTTCACAAACGAATATCAATAACAATCAAATAGTTACATACATAAACCATCAAACTAAGTATATACAAAACTATAGTTTGTACAACTCAAAAACTGTATAAGTTTATACATGAAAGTCAAAATAATAACATAAACTAACTACAGCCCCAGATCAGGAGTGCCAGTACCATCATCGCTACCATCTATCGCACGTCCGGTCCCATTGCCAGTCCCAGCGACGGTCCCACCCTCCATCGTCTCATCAGCTTGGCGGTCATCACCATCTCCTCCATGGTAATCGCCTATGCCGCTGCCTCCACCCCCACGAGTCTCATCAACAAGACCCTACAAAATTAAAATATTAATAACGAAGTCGAAAATAGAGCATGTTTAAATTAGTTTAGTTTGTGTTCTTTAAGTTTTCTTAAGTTAGGCGAACGGACTGATGACTCGGCCTCCGGATATCGGAATCGAGTCCCGTAAGTTGTAACGCGTGCCTAATACCTATGAGGGGCTATGTCTAGGTTCGCGCATCATTTTGACGCCCGAGGCGGGTTTTGGTCTCTTTTTCGATTATTGCTCTAAGTTTTCTTAAGTTAGGCAAACAGACTTATAATTCGGCCTCCGGATATCGGAATCGAGTCCCGTAAGTTGTAACGCGTGCCTAATACCTACGAGGTGCTATGTCTAGGTTCGCGCGTCGTTTTGACGCCCGAGGCGGGTTTTGGTCTCTTTTTCGACTTTTACTCTAAGTTTTCTTAAGTTAGGCGAACGGACTGATAACTCGGCCTCCGGATATCAGAATCGAGTCCCGTAAGTTGTAACGCGTGCCTAATACCGACGAGGTGCTATGTCTAGGTTCGCGCGTCGTTTTGATGCCCGAGGCGGGTTTTGGTCTCTTTTTCGACTTTTACTCTAAGTTTTCTTAAGTTAGGCGAACGGACTGATAACTCGGCCTCCAGATATCATAATCGAGTCCCGTAAGTTGTAACGTGTACCTAATCTCTACGAGGTGCTATGTCTAGGTTCGCACGTTGTTTTGACGCCCGAGGCGGGTTTTGGTCTCTTTTTCGACTTTTACTCTAAGTTTTCTTAAGTTAGGCGAACAGACTGATAACTCGGCCTCCGGATATCAAAATCGAGTGCCGTAAGTTATAACGCGTGCCTAATCCCTACGAGGTACTATGTCTAGGTTCGCGCGCTGTTTTGACGCCTGAGGCGGGTTTTGGTCTCTTTTTTGACTTTTACTCTAAGTTTTTTTAAGTTAGGTGAACGGATTGATAACTCGGCCTCCGGATATCAGAACCGAGTCCCGTAAGTTGTAACGCGTACCTAATCCCTACAAGGTGCTATGTCTAGGTTCACGCGTCGTTTTGACGCCCGAGGCGGGTTTTGGTGTCTTTTTTGACTTTTACTCTAAGTTTTCTTAAGCTAGGCTAACGGACTGATAACTCGGCCTCCGGATATCAGAATAGAGTCATGTAAGTTGTAACGCGTGCCTAATACCGACGAGGTGCTATGTCTAGGTTCGCGCATCGTTTTGACGCACGAGGCGGGTTTTGGTCTCTTTTTCGACTTTTACTCTAAGTTTTCTTAAGTTAGGCGAACGGACTGATAACTCGGCCTCCGGATATCAGAATCGAGTCCCGTAAGTTGTAACGCGTGCCTAATCCCTACGAGGTGCTATGTCTAGGTTCGCGCGTCTTTTGAACGCCCGAGGCGGGTTTTGGTCTCTTTTTCGACTTTTACTCTAAGTTTTCTTAAGTTAGGCGAACAGACTGATAACTCGGCCTCCGGATATCAGAATTGAGTCCCGTAAGTTGTAATGCGTGCCTAATCCCTACGAGGTGCTATGTATAGGTTCACGCATTGTTTTGACGCCAGAGACGGGTTTTGGTCTCTTTTTCGACTTTTACTCTAAGTTTTCTTAAGTTCGGCGAACGGACTGATAACTCGGCCTCCGGATATCAGAATCGAGTCCCGTAAGTTGTAACGCGTGCCTAATACCTACGAGGTGCTATGTTTAAGTTCGCGCATCGTTTTAACGCCCGAGGCGGGTTTTGGTCTCTTTTTCGACTTTTACTCTAAGTTTTCTTAAGTTAGGCGAACGGACTGATAACTCGGCCTCCGGATAGCAGAATCGAGTCCCGTAAGTTGTAACGCGTGCCTAATCCCTACAAGGTGCTACGTCTAGGTTCGCGTGTTGTTTTGATGCCCGAGACGGGTTTTGGTCTCTTTTTCGACTTTTACTCTAAGTTTTCTTAAGTTAGGCGAACGGACTGATAACTCAGCCTCCGGATATCAGAATCGAGTCCCGTAAGTTGTAACGCGTGCCTAATACCTACGAGGTGCTATGTCTAGGTTCGCGTGTCGTTTTGACGCCCGAGGCGGGTTTTGGTCTCTTTTTCGACTTTTACTCTAAGTTTTCTTAAGTTAGGCGAACGGACTGATAACTCGACCTCCGGATATCAGAATCGAGTCCCGTAAGTTGTAACGCGTGCCTAATACCGACGAGGTGCTATGTCTAGGTTCGCGCGTTGTTTTGACGCCCGAGGTGGGTTTTGGTCTCTTTTTCGAATTTTACTCTAAGTTTTCTTAAGTTAGGCGAACGGACTGATAACTCGGCCTCCGGATATTAGAATCGAGTCCCGTAAGTTGTAGCGCGTGCCTAATCCCTACGAGGTGCTATGTCTAGGTTCGTGCATCGTTTGGACGCCCGAGGCGGGTTTTGGTCTCTTTTTCGACTTTTACTCTAAGTTTTCTTAAGTTAGAAAAAGTTAGGCATTAAATAAACAATAAGTCAGATAACTATTTGTTTGACAGTTTATATAAGCAATATAATTACAAATACAATGAATTAAATATGGATATACATTAATAATTGTTTTTACCTGTCGAATATGTGGAGGAAAGATGTTGGCCAAGACAACCGCACATACACGGATGGCCTCCTCTCAGACTATACCCATGAACTCGTCAGCAGATGTGTTAGGATCTATGGATCCATGGACAACTTCCTGAGCAAGCTGGTAGATCCGCTCGCGTGATGGTGCGCCTGACTGCATAACACTTCTCGTCATGCACCCCTCTACAATTCGCCAAAAGAAATCGTCAGATAATGAAGGGCCGGCACCCGATCCACTCACACCACTAGCTCCGGTGGGTGGGCGACGCTTAGATCTCGCAGTAGGGACTAAAGTGTAGGTTGGGACTCGGGGAATGCTAACAACTCTACCTTTCTTCGGTCCCCCCGTATACTGCAGCCAGTCCTCCATCTCCTCATTAGCGCGACTAGCCTCATCTATGTCACCGTCCCCTCTCTGGCTGCTCCGAGCCCCAGCAAGGTCCTCGAACCGTTGCTGAAAAAAACACATAAATATATGAAAAAGCATAGTACGTTAAAAGAATACAAATGAATTTCAAGATTTTAAATACATACTAAATAAAAGAATTAACTAACTTACAGCAATGCCCTCTGCCTCAGGTGAGATATAACCACCTTCACCTTTCTTCTGGTGGGCGTGCCACCAAAACTCTAAGCGTGATGGTGGGTGCTTAAGACTAACCTCGAGTCTCTCCCTGAAAAGGTCGTACGACTGAGACCCCGTGCAGTGTGGGAGACGACTCTACTACTGGGCCGCTGTACGCTGTGCTGACTTCTTTTAGAACGCAGCGCCCTCCCAAATGCTGCACATCTGCTCCCACACTGCAGCACCAATAAAATCTGGCCGGGCATCTCTATGTGTCTGTCCATCGGCCATCTTGCTCTGTGCCTTTTTCTTCCAGTCGTACACCCACTTGTGCCAGTTCATCTCTAAATATGATCGAAGAACGGTCAAGCCATGGGCTTCCTGCCCATCCTCAAATCGATAATATCTCTGTACATTACACATTACATTATTAGCAGACAACATAAATCAACATGTCAAAGTTTAATAATTACATTATAAAAAACTAGCATTTTAAATCTTTCTTACCCAAAATTCGTCTATAATCAACTGGCGTGAGCGGTCATCCACATTTGCCCACCTCATCCATGTGCTCGAGAATCGGTTGCGCACGATCCCAAGCAACGTGTTCCTTGGAGTCGTGTCAAGGATATTGCAAGTGAAATTAATACAATATACATTTGTTGTTTAATACATTTGAAAATTCTAAATGATAAAATTCTAAGCAAATATATTATTAATACAATTGTTGTTATAATTAATACAATTACCTGTTATCCCCGACGCAGCATATATGAGACGCCTGAGGGGGATTCCCTAGCAAACCACGTGCTAGTCCCCGCGGAGGCCTACACCGATCACCTATTTGAGAACATTATGTGAATGAATATCATGATAATATACAATATAAAAAAAAATCATAAGACTGACTTCAGCATTTAACATGTAATTATACCTGAAGATCCGGCCTGATCATCACTCCCACGACCTCCACGGCCCCCACGGCCAGCACGCCCACTGCGATCACCGTGTGGTGTACGAGCCATATGTCTATAACTGTAAATAAATCAACTTAAAATTATATGATAAAGTGTAATCACAGTAATTGTGCAAGGTAATTAATAGAATAATCACAAATACACTATCATAATTGCACTACTAGAAACTATTACATACGGATACAACTAAAAAATCAAAAATAGTAATAGTAAATCAATTTTTCACCTTAATTAATAGAATAATATAAGTTACCAGAATCTAATAATTTATATCATCAAAGCCATCAATATCAGAATCTAATGTATGGTGCTACTTCATTCATGTTTACAAGTGCATACAATGTGGCAGCTACATACTCATTATCGGTTAAGAATCGCCTTTTTTTCCCGCCGAATGAATGTACAGAATGACTAAAGGCCGTTAATTCTCCATTGTCCTCGTGTGCAACAACCTCGTTCCTTCGTAAGCGATTGTGCCTCGTCTGAACATTCGGCTCAAAGTACAATGAGCAGAAATTAACAAGCTCCTCCATAACATAACTTTCAGCAATTGACCCCTCTACACGAGCTCTATTCTTCACCTTTTGCTTTAGACGTCGCATATATCTACGTGGGTTTTTATATGCATGGATACATTAAAAAACAAGAATGAGCAGTTTAACGTATTTAAAATATTAATGTCATTACCTCTCGAATGGGTACATCCATTTATATTGCACGGGACCACCAAACTTGGCTTTGTATGGCAGGTGAATAGGCAAATGCTCCATTGAATCAAAAAACGATGGAGGGAATATCATTTCTAACTTGCACATTATTTCCACTATCTACATCTCTATTTTATCTATGTCTTTGAGTTGGAGCTCCGTTAAGCATAGATCTCTAAAGAAATTAGAAAGTTCTGTCAGTGCTTCAACCACACATTTCGGCAACAAGTCGATAAATGCCACGGGAATCAACTTCTGCATGAAAACGTGACAATCATGACTTTTTAGACCCCAAAACTTCAGTTGTTCGACTATACAATACCTTGCTATATTTGAAGCATATCCATCTGGGAGCTTCAGTCCATTGATCCAATTACATAGCAATATCAGCTGTTCTCTGGTCAAAGTATAATCAGCTTTAGGCGTTACCGTCTTACCACCCTCCTGATACAGCCACAAATGTTCTCGAATGTTCATTTCTGCCAAATCAAGTCTCGACTTGTTGTTGTCCTTTGTTCTACCACTGACATCTAGGACTGTATAAAAAATGTTATCAAATACATTCTTTTCGGTATGCATCAGATCTAAACAATGACGGATGCAGAGTGTAGCCCAATAAGGCAGCTCAAAGAACATGCAACGATGGGTCCAGTTGTGAACCTGACCATAACTATAAGCTCGCTCTAGTCCGTGATTCTTCCCTGGAGGTGGAAAATTCAAGTGAGTAAGCCAACTCAACACTGCTGTCCCAGAAAGACGGTCAGGTACTTGACGTTTCTCTGTTTTTCGATTGAATTGTCTACTCATCCGTCGATAACGATGTTCAATCGGCAAAAACTGTCTAGACGTTGCAAAGAAACTAATTTTCCCCCCATGTTTGAGCCGCATAGCTTTAACTGACCCCATGCACGCGGGACATGACAAGCCCCCATGAGTCGAACATCCACTGATCATTCCTAATGCCGGGAAGTCATTTATGGTCCACAGTAAAGCTGCCCTCATTTCAAAGTTTTATTTAAGAGATACATCATAAGTTTGAACCCCTTTATCCCATAACATCTTCAACTCATCAACTAATGGCCTGAGGTAGACATTAATGTCTTTACTTGGACTCTTATCACCCGGAATCAGTAAAGGCATGAACATGTAGGGATCTTTCATGCACATCGAAGGTGGAAGGTTATACACAACAATAATCACTGGCCAAGTTGAGTAGGGCTTGGTGTAAGACCCATTAAACGGATTAAAGCCATCCGTAGCAAGTCCAAGCCTAACATTGCGCACCTCGTTAGCAAACGAGGGGTGCTTTCTGTCAAAATTTTTCCACTCAAGCCCATCTGTCGGGTGCGTCAGTTGACCTTCCACTATGTCCCGTGTAGAGTGCCACCTCATATCATCGGCGGTATGTGTTGACATGAACAACCGCTGAAGCCTCGGTGCAATGGGAAAGTAACGTAAGATCTTTCTCGCCACGTCTTTTCCCTTTTTCAAGCGTTGTTCATAGTATCTACTTGTACCGCAGATATCACATGACCTCTTATCTTTATTATCATCACCGCAATACAACATACAATCATTCTCACAAGCATCAATCTTCTCATACCCTAGATTAAGCCTTTTGACCAGTTTCTTCACATCGTAGTACGATTCCGGTAACTTATTGCCTGCCGGTAAGAACTCTTTCACAATGTTGAGTAGTTCATTAAAACCTCTCTCGCTGCAATCATGCTCATTCTTGAAGTGTAAAAGCTTAGTCACTACAGAAAATACGGTGTGTTTTTCGGGTCCGTTATACAGGGGCATCGCTGATTCATGCAATAACTGATAGAAATCCTTGGCCCCGTCATTCGGCTCTTACTCGACTCTACCGTCATCCCTATTTGTATTCCACTGAAAGAATGAACCAGCAACTTCGACTATCATGTTAGTACAGTCAAATATTTCGTCACCTCTAGATTCCGATTCGGATTCATGTTCATCCAACCAGGTTTCCCCATGATAGATCCATGTCGTATAACCCTACTTGAACCCATACGCAAATAGGTCGCACATGACATCACTCCTTTCCTTCCACACTTCATTCACACACCTCTTACAAGGACATCCGATCTCATCGCCGCTGACTTGCTCAAATGCAAAATTGAGAAACTGTTCAACCCCATTACGGTACTCAGAGCTAAGCCCACTCTTATCATTAGCTACTCTACGTTCCATCAAACTTCGATCAATAGACATCTTGAATAACGGGCTGCTATATATATATATATATATATATATATATATATATATATATATATATATATGAAAAGTTTGGCAAACACAATCAAGTCTCCAGGTTAATGTATATATAAATCATATATATGTAGCATAACTAGTAACTCAGTAGATTTGAAGTTTTATGGAAAAATGTGTTCTTCATGTCAGTATTGAAGGTGACTTCTTCACTAATGAGTCACTAGTTATGAAGGTGTAAACTTCTTCATATCAAAGAATCTCCCCATATCAAAGACCAAAGGTGGATCTTGAAATTTGTTTTTTTAAATGTAACTCTTAGTTATGATGGGTGTAATTGGATACTTTGAAGAGGTTTTTTTGCTTGAGAATTGACAATTTAACAGTTAAACACAAGGGTAGACCCCATTTAATATTCATTTAAAATGAACCTAACATAATTAACATTTTTACTTGTGAAATTGATACAGTAAAAACACACAAAACTTTCAACTCAATAAACTAAAGTATTTGATAAAACAAATAATCTCTCTCTAAAATAGTAAGAGACCCACTAGCCCCCCTCCCTTGCTTTAAAATGTACCCCCACCCATGAGTCTACTGTAAGAGGAAAACCAGACTCTAGAGTCCTTAATAGACTAGTGGCCACAACAACACAATTGGCCTCGAACATTATACAACAAATCATATAGTTGAGGCAGACTGAAATTGAATCCCACACATAACATATAGAATAAATATCAACTACTTGAAAATAGAAAATTTCTGAAAACTTTCATACGAGGAGTGCATTGACAGCATTGGCAATAGGAAGAAGAAATGTAAAGCATTAGTTCTCTAAGGAACAGCACCAAGAACTGCTTAGTCAAATCTTTACCAGAGACGGGGAGGAGAGACATAATTTGACAGTGAAATATTTTAGTGTCACAAGTATTTATCAATTTCAAATTGAAAAGGTTTCATACCCACTGTAATGTCCGAGAATTTTTGGAATTTTTTTAAACACTGTATTGATTTATTTTAATAAATAAAGTTCATTTTATATATAATTTTATAAATTTAATTGGACCCATGTAAGAATGTTTATTTAATTATATAATTATATGTCCAATAATTTTCTTGCATTAAAAGGGCTCATTAATAGTGCGATTTAAATTAGAGGGTTAACCCTAAGAAGTTAATTGCAAGAAAATTTGGAAAGAAGATTAATAAGTAAATTACCTTAAATAATTTGAATAAGAATTATGGATGGAATAAATATTTTAAATAATTAATTAATTGGGTTAATTAAGTAATTCAAAATATTAAAGACACAAGGTGGACAAATTTCATTGGGTCATTTTTATTATTGGACTGGCCCATTTCGTTCCTTTCATTTTATTTGTATTGGGCCAACCTTCTTTCCTGATTGGATTAAGCAAGTGGGCTGGTCAAAATAAGTAAATTGGGTCATGGTCTTTTATTTGGTTCAAACCGGCCCAACTCCAATTGGGTGAGCCCATTCTGATTATTCCAATCGGGTCGAACCATTGCGAACGGGTTGAACCGTTTCCTATCTGATTTGGGGCTAATCAGAGTTTCAGGCTAAATCAAATTGGAGGGGGACTCAGCAGAGCTAACCAGTTCGATCGAGAGATATCAGTTGGGGGGGGGGGGGAAACAACCGAGCAAGGAGGGAACCCATAACCCTAGCCTCTCAATCAGTCAAACCAAGGGGTAGAGTGAGGCGAACCTAGCTGGACCTAGGGTTTCAATTAGTCGAACGAGTCGAGCTAGAGGGGGCTGTCAATCGCCGGCGACAGCTTGCGTCGACGGGTTAGGGTGAAGAGGAAGCGGCGACCGGCGGACTAAGTGAAGATCGAGGGAGCTACCGAGGAACAAACGGTCAGACCATGGGTTCCTGATTTCCAGCGACGCGCCTGGTGACAGCGCACACGGCTCAAAGGCCAACCGGCAAGTCGCCGTCGCTACCCTTCTCCTACCAACGGTCCTTGAATGATCAAATAGGGTAATAACCAGCCTAATTGGGTAACCACTTTGCTATAAATTGAACCCCTTGCCCTAAACCAAAGCTGCCAATTTTTTCCTTGTTTGTGAGTTCCCAATTAGAAAGTTTAGGGTTCCAAATTAGAGAGATAGGAAATTTCAGAGGAGAAAGGAGGCAGGGGCTAGCTGTGGATGTCGATTTCGTCAATTACTTTGGACGAAGAAGAAGGGCTGCCGTTCGCACCACATTGAGGTATAACCACAGAGTGTCGAGCTACTGTGATAGTTTTCTATGTTAGGGTTGTATAATTTTTTTTTGTTACGGGTTGTTTTAGTTCTTCTTTTGTATTTAATTTGGTGCTGCCAACTTTGTGGGTTGGTTTCTTTAAGAATTTTTCTGTAATTAGATTGGTATTGCCGACTGTGTTGGTTGTGCTATATATATGGTATTAGGTTTTTGTTTGAGTTTGCAATTCGGCATTTAGGCTTTGTTGGTTGTATCAGTTCCTGTGATGGTTAAAATATACCTTGATTTTGGAAATGCATTTTATTGATTTGGGTTTGAAATTTGGGATTCGTACTGTGTGTAAGTCTATGTTGATTAGGAACCTGTTGAACCTTAATGGTTCTGGCCTTCGGATGTGTGTTGGGTATAAGCTACTGTCAAACTTTGAAATGCTCATTTGGTGTCCAAATTTATGCTCAAATCAGGTTTTGGTTTCCCTTTTTTTGATACAATGATGACAGGATGGTTACTGAGTGGAACTCAATAGGATTAAATGCAGGTTTTGCTAAATTTTCTGTCAATATCAGTGTTGGGTAATGATCTTTGTTAATGAAACGAAATTAACTGGGTTTGATATCAGTTGGTTATAATATTGATTTTGGGCAGAATAAACACTTGATTTCAATAATATCATGTAATAAGTGTATTAACTTGGTTGTGAAATTCCCGGGAGTCTAATTGCTGTCTAATGGTTAATCAACTATGCTAGTACGGGCTTAATTAATGGTTAACTAATTTGAATTAATAATGCTCTTGTAAATTAATTAGTTAACTAATAAATAAAATTAATCAATAATTAGTTATTATTTATTAATAATAATAAATAAAGCTAGTAAATATTTAATTATTATTTAGAAAATAATTATGTATGAATAAAGTTAATCGACTAATTATTTATTATTAAATAATAAATAAAGTTAGTAGATATTTAATTATTATAATGAATGAATTATTTATTTATTTCCTTATCAATAAGTAATGCATAAAGATAATAAATATTTAGTTATTATCTGATAATGAATGAAGTTGATAAAGCAATTCTTTATTATTATTTATCAATAAATAATAAATAAAGGTAATAAATATTTAATTATTATTTAATCTTAAATAATAATTAAGTATAAGTAAAGTTAATAAATAATTATTTATTATTTAGCAATAAATAATAAATAAAGGTAATAAATATTTAATTATTATTTAATCTTAAATAATAATTAAGTATAAGTAAAGTTAATAAATAATTACTTATTATTTATCAATAAATAATAAATAAAGATAATAAATATTTAGTTGTTATTCAATTAATATTTGATAATAATTAAGTATGACTAAAGGTAATGAAATAATTATTATCGTAACAAATAAGGATTGTTAGACCATATTCAGAGACAGATAAGGGTAATAAATCCGAAAAACCAAAGAATAAGTAATCATGATTAGCTACCATCAATTTAATAGCTAAAGATTATTAATTAAATTCTGTTTAGCTAATGTTAAATATTAATTAAATATAGATGGTGAATTTTACCTGTTGAGTAAAATGTATAGTGAGAGGTGCCAATATGCAACTGTTAATTGATAAATCGACTTTACCCAATGATAGGTCACTCAAGATCAATTAATTAAAGCTAAGATTTAATTGTAGCTGAGCAAACAGGCAAGTTCCCTAATTCCATTCTTTCAGTATATTGAATGCAAGTTCTTCCTTACTCAACTTTTACATTGAGCAAATTTCTAAACCTTATGCACTATTTTAATCCGTGCAAAAGGTATATATATATTGTTGCAAGTTATACTTTAAGCTTGAATCTTATCTCCAAGCATGCTTTAAGTGGTCTAATTACTTTTAAAATTATTCCACCTCTATGTATTTATTGACATTCGCACTCGTGCATTTGAATTCGTACATTTATTTAAGGTTCCGAGATTTAGGAACTATTCATAATTTAGTCTGAACCTTTGTTCGGTCAGGCAAGTGTGTGAAAATTTATAAAAGCTATCCGAACCAATCGAGGGTAAGGATTCTTAGACTGTATGAACACCCCTTTATTATAGGGAAGTACCCCATGTACCGTAAATAAGGTACAAATAGCAGAGTTAAATGTTATGCATACACATAGCGTACGCGAGGCTGATCCCCTCAAGTACTTATTCTGTAGCCAGTAACCAGAGGGTCAACTAGCTATTGACTCCTTTGGAAGTTATTGTTCAAAGTCTACTTGACTATCAATTGTTCTAAAAGCATTTATTGTTATTGTTTCTGATAATTCTATTGTTAAAATCTTTTCCTATATCCCTTAAATCATGATATATCCTTATTGTTGTACTTTAAACTTGCTGAGCAAACTCGTTGCTCATCCCTGCTATATCATGACTTCATTGCAGCTAAACCCGAGACGTCAGGGAAGAACAAAGGGAAAGAAAAGATGAAGTGATAGACTTCATGTAGCAGATTTTAAATTTATGTGTAGTTAATTACTGTTAATGTAATTTAAACCCTGACATTTATTTAGGGTATGGATTTGTGTAAGTATTTAAGGTTATCGTATTCTGAGACTAGTAACTCATTTGAAATGAACAACGTATGTTTATTATATTCCGCATTTTAGTTACCATATGTTGTTAGAGGTGAATGTTTGCATTGGATCGTGATGACCGGATCCGGGTATTTGGAGACCCGAATCTGGGGGCGTCACAGGTTGGTATCAGAGCAGTAGGTTATAAACTTTAGGATCGCGAAACCTAGAATATAACCTTCATAGTAAACTCGTATTGAGTATTAGAAGATAAATCGAGGAGATTTATCATTATCATATGTGGTTTTGATGAATTGGGAAATTCATCGAGTCGAGTAGTACCCAATGAAATATGATTTCATTTCTTCAATGAATATATTTTATTGCTGTACTAATGTTGATTTTTGTGTGATTGTAGGATGACTGATATAGGAGGGACTAGTGGGACCCAGGAGGAGGAGGAGACATTCCTGGATATCCCAGTGGTTGCTGAGCAGCTGGTGGGGTATGCTCCTATTGCCCCAGGGGTACCGCTAGAGGAGTCTGAGCCAGAGGAGGACTACCAGAGAGAGCTACCAGAGCCAGTGGTAGGTAGGGTGATGAGGTTCAGTAGTCAGGACCCTGATGCTGATGAGGAGGACCCTGAGACCGAGGGAGAAGAGCCAACTGCTGATATTGATGGCATGGGATCCACTACCGATGATATCATCGAGGGGCTGACTAGCAGGAATGAGGAACTGGAGGATCGGATAGCTCACCTGGAGGAGCAGAATCAGACCCACCAGATCCGAGAGGACCAGTATAGAGACCTGGCCTATCAGCTTGAGCATGACTTGGGAGTGGCGAAGGCACAACTACAGGGCTACGAGTCCTCAGCGCAGCAGATTGGACCACTGCTACATCAGCTAGTGGCCCGAAATGCTGAGTTGAGAGAGAGGTTGGAACAGAGGGATTTGCAGATCGCCCACCTGAAGGCGAAGCAGGAGGCCATGAGGTTTAAGGCTGGGCTGGAGGTGTCTGCGAGGATGCATGTCAGGGAGGCTTGGGCCAGGGAGGCCAGGAGGGTTGATCAGCTGGAGGACCAGTTGGAGGCCAGAGCTGTGAGGATAGAGACCCTAGGACATACTCTAGATGCAGCCTACAGGAGACCCCAGACTGAGGTAGGGGAGTCTAGCCGCTCTGTTCGTCGCAGGGTAGGGGATGGAGCATTCTCTTCTGGTCAGCAGGCACGGATCCGTCACGATGTGTCGTGACTTGATGGAGCAGTTGATTTGTCTTTAGTACAGTCAGTCCCACTTTTTGTTATATTAGGAACGTATTTATGTTGTCTTGTGAAGCTTTATATTTGTATTTATGCTGGGGGTAGCAGTTAAACCCCAACTTTTGTGGACTTTAGGGATGAAAGGTTAGGATTCCCCACTTTTGTCATGGGGGAAAGGCTATTGATGGATAGGACACACAGTGGCGCATTTATAGCAGTATGCCACAGGTTTAGTCTTGTAACAAACAGTGGTATATCAATATAAATGCAGATGTTTCACTTAAATCAAATGTGTTGATAGATATTTTACCCTTGATTGTTGATTTTAATGACATATTATGTGAACTATAAAACTATAGGTAAAAATCAACCAGAATTCAAATCATGCCGCCAAGAGGACGACCACGTAATCGACAGGTTGAAGAGTCAGAGAGTGAGGTGGGAAATCAATCCAACCCAATGAGGATGTTCGCGGAGATGCTGGCAGAAGCCATGCAAACAAGACCGCCACCTGGAGGAACCCAAGCAGCAGCCGAGCCAGTGCATCATCTGGTAAATTTCAAAGATTTCAAATTGGTTGGACCACCTGAGTTCAAAAGAACTCTTAACCCCATCGAAGCGCAGACCTGGATCGAGGAGATAGAAAAGGTCTTCGAGGTAGCACGGGTGGCAGAGGAACAGAAAACAAGTTTTGCTACCTACATGTTAAAGGGCGAGGCAAACTACTGGTGGAAGGCCAACAAGGGCCGAGTGGACGGAGGCATTGTCGCTTGGGAACGCTTTAAGGAGATGTTCTTGGAAAATTACTTTCCGGAGAGCATGAAGCAAGAGATGGAGATCAAGTTCCTGGAACTAAAACAAAGAAACATGTCCGTGGTGGAGTACGCGACTAGGTTTAATGAATTGGCACGGTTTGCAACTCACCAGGTCAGCACCGAGGAAAGGAAGGCTCGTAGGTTTGAACAAGGGTTGAAACCATGGTTATATCGTTCTGTTGCGGTATTGAAAATCAAGACATTTGCAGAATTGTTGGAGAGGGCGATCATTGCAGAGGGTGGCAGTGATGCCCTGACCAAATAGAATCAAGAGAAGAAGAAGGGACATGAGGGCCCGAAGGCAGGAAGCAGCGGGGGCAGTAACCCCAACAAACGGAAATGGGTCGAGAGTCAGTCCTCCGGGGGAAACAAATCAGGAGGGGAGGTGAAGAAGCCAGGCAGGTGCAGTAATTGTGGCAAGAACCACACGGGAGAGTGCATGAAGGGAAAGAGTGTTTGTTACCGGTGTGGACAACCGGGGCACATGGCACCCCAATGTCAGAATAAGCCAAAGGGAGGATGTTTTTCATGTGGAGCACCCGACCACCAAATCAAGGATTGTCTGAAGAAGGGTGACGCCGGGAGTGGCAACAGGAACAATAACAACAGTGGAAACAGCAACCGGTTGAACTACGGGCCACCAGCCAGTCAAGCCAACAGGCCAACAGCCCGCACGTTCAACATGACTGTGCAGGATGCCATGGAATCCAAAGACGTGGTGTCAGGTATCATCCCAATCAATGATATAAATGCATATGTGCTATTTGATTCGGGTGCTACTTGCTCTTTTGTTTCCGAAGAATTTGCTAGTCAGTTAAATGTACCTTGTGAAAAGTTAGAACACCCTATGAACGTAAAAGTAGCAAACAAGGAAATTATCCCCGTAGAATGCATTCATAGGAATTGTTGTGCTGAATTGCGAGGATTTAAGCTCAATGTGGATTTGATACCAATTCGACTGGGAGAGTTTGACGTAATCCTGGGAATGGATTGGCTATCAATTCACGGAGCAGTCATTGATTGTAAGAAGAAATGTGTACACCTAAAGACTTCTAATAAGTCGAAGGTGGTATTCTATGGCAGCAAGTCACCAAAACCATCTTGTTGTCTTACTATGATGCAAACAAGGAGATTACTGAAGAAAGGTTGCGAGTGTTATTTGGCCCATGTGGTCGATACTCGTCAGGTCGGGGATGAAATGGGTCAAATACCAATCGTGAGGGATTTCACTGATGTCTTCCCCGGTGAACTTCCGGGACTGCCGCCGGACAGGGAAACCGAGTTCGTTATCGATTTGGCACCGGGAACCGCACCAATATCGAAGCCGCCGTATCGAATGGCACCGGTAGAAATGAAAGAGTTGATGGTGCAACTGCAGGAACTGTTAGATAAAGGTTACGTCAGACCAAGCGTGTCCCCATGGGGAGCGCCAGTTTTGTTTGTAAAGAAGAAAGATGGTTTTATGCGACTTTGTATCGACTACCGGGAGTTGAACAAAGTGACAATTAAGAATAGGTATCCGCTTCCTAGGATTGACGATCTATTTGATCAACTTAAGGGAGCAAAATACTTTTCAAAAATCGACCTAAGAACAGGCTATCATCAGCTGAAGGTGAGACAGGAAGATATCCCAAAAACTACATTCAGAACTCGTTATGGGCACTTCGAGTTTCTGGTAATGTCATTTGGATTGACGAATGCACCAGCAGCATTCATGGATATGATGAACAAAGTGTTCAAGCAGTACTTGGACAAGTTCGTAGTCGTATTCATCGATGACATCTTGGTGTATTCAGGGACAGAGGAGGAGCATGTTGAACACTTGAAGATTGTACTGGAAGCTCTCAGGAAGGAAAAGTTGTACGCAAAATTTTCGAAGTGTGAATTTTGGTTGCAGAGGGTACAGTTTCTGGGTCATGTCATCGACAAAAATGGTGTTTCGGTGGACCCAGCCAAGGTAGAAGCAGTTATTAACTGGGAACAACCAAAGACACCCACAGAAATCCGGAGTTTCTTGGGATTAGCGGGATACTATCGGAGATTCATCCAGGATTTTTTAAAGATAGCATCGCCGTTGACCAATCTTACCAGAAAAACAGTTAAGTTCGTTTGGTCGGAAAAATGTGAGGAGAGTTTCATGGAGTTGAAGAAGAGACTTAGCCAAGCACCAGTGTTGACCTTACCAGACAACACTGGGGGTTTCGTAGTGTATAGCGATGCGTCACACAAAGGTCTTGGCTGTGTGCTGATGCAACACGGCAAGGTTGTGGCGTACGCATCACGTCAATTGAAAGACTATGAGAAGGGTTACCCGACTCATGATCTGGAA
This sequence comes from Aralia elata, assembly GCA_034770075.1. Classification (NCBI taxonomy): domain Eukaryota; kingdom Viridiplantae; phylum Streptophyta; class Magnoliopsida; order Apiales; family Araliaceae; genus Aralia; species Aralia elata. The sequence continues at coordinate 29,444,480 of CM068387.1, forward strand.
TTAGCAGCGGTAGTTTTCGCCTTAAAGATTTGGAGGCACTACCTATACGGGGAGAAGTGCGAAATATATACAGATCACAAAAGTCTGAAATATATTTTCACTCAGAAGGAGCTGAACATGAGGCAGCGCCGATGGTTAGAATTGATCAAGGACTACGACTGTGAAATTCTGTACCATCCGGGCAAAGCGAATATAGTGGCGGATGCCTTAAGTAGAAAAGGCAAAGTGAAATTGATGCAGCTGACAGTTCAAGAGGAGTTGATAAGGGACTTTGAACGTCTGGATCTGGAGGTTAAGTATCCGATGGAGACGGACGAAAAATTGTTTACTGTAACGGCAGGTCCGACTCTACTGGATAAGATACAGGAGGCTCAAGAATTTGATGAAGAATGCATTGACATTAAGAAACAATTATCGGAGGGAAAAGCATCGAAGTACAAGGTTGACAGCGCAGGATTGCTGAGATTCGAGGGAAAGATCTGGATACCCTACATACCAGACTTAAGGGAAGAAATTTTACAAGAGGCCCATAATACGAGATTTTCGGTACATCCGGGTAGCACCAAGATGTATCAAGATCTTCGTCAACATTATTGGTGGCCACATTTGAAGGGGGAAGTTGCAGAATTCGTCAGCTGGTGTTTAACTTGTCAGAGAATCAAGGCAGAGCACCAGCGGCCGAGCGGATTATTACAACCCTTAGAGATTCCTGAGTGGAAGTGGGAACACATCAGAATGGATTTTGTGGTAGGACTCCCGACAACCCAAAAGGGTCTAGACGCCATCTGGGTGATCGTGGATTGGTTGACCAAGTCTGCCCACTTTCTACCGATCAAGATTAGGTACAAATTGGAACAGTTGGCGAAACTTTACGTGAAGGAAATAGTATCACGACATGGAGTGCCGGTATCTATTGTGTCTGACAGGGATCCGCGCTTCACGTCAAATTTTTAGAGAAGTCTACAGGAGAGACTGGGAACACAGTTAAGAATGAGTACAGCATATCATCCTCAAACTGATGGTCAGAGTGAGCGAACAATCCAGACTCTAGAGGATACGCTCCGGGCAGTTGTGATGGATTTAAGTGGCAGCTGGGACGATCACTTGCCACTAGTGGAGTTCGCCTACAACAACAATTACCATGCTAGCATTGGTATGCCACCGTACGAAGCATTATACGGAAGAAAGTGTCGAACATCGTTGTGTTGGGATGAAGTTGGTGAACGGAGGTTGTTGGGACCAGAATTGGTACAACAAACCGTGGAAATCATTAAAGTAATAAGACAACAGTTAGTAGCAGCCCAGGATCGCCAGAAGAAGTATGCCGACTTACATCGTCAGAAACGAGACTTTGAAGTTGGTAGCTTTGTGTTTCTGAAGGTATCTCCCTGGAAAGGGAAAATCCGTTTTGGAAAAAAGGGCAAATTGAGCCCTAGGTTCATAGGTCCTTTTGAAATATTGAGAAGAATAGGTGAAGTGGCGTACGAGGTAGCATTACCTCCTGAACTTGAACACATCCACAACGTGTTTCATATATCAGTGGTGCGTCCGTATAAGCCAGACTACAAACATGTCATTTCCTATGAACCAATTCAAGTCGAAAGGGACTTATCGTACGAGGAAATTCCTGTCCAAATACTTGATAGGAAGGAGCAGAAATTGAGAAATAAAATCATTCACTCTGTTAAAGTTCTCTGGAGGAACCACGCGATGGAAGAAGCTACGTGGGAACTCGAAGAGAAAATGAGAGCGAATTACCCCCAGTTATTCGAGTAACCTTAGATTGAAATTCCGAGGACGGAATTTTTATAAGGGGGAGAGGATGTAATGTCCGAGAATTTTTGGAATTTTTTTAAACACTGTATTGATTTATTTTAATAAATAAAGTTCATTTTATATATAATTTTATAAATTTAATTGGACCCATGTAAGAATGTTTATTTAATTATATAATTATAGGTCCAATAATTTTCTTGCATTAAAGGGGCTCATTAATAGTGCGATTTAAATTAGAGGGTTAACCCTAAGAAGTTAATTGCAAGAAAATTTGGAAAGAAGATTAATAAGTAAATTACCTTAAATAATTTGAATAAGAATTATGGATGGAATAAATATTTTAAATAATTAATTAATTGGGTTAATTAAGTAATTCAAAATATTAAAGACACAAGGTGGACAAATTTCATTGGGTCATTTTTATTATTGGACTGGCCCATTTCGTTCCTTTCATTTTATTTGTATTGGGCCAACCTTCTTTCCTGATTGGATTAAGCAAGTGGGCTGGTCAAAATAAGTAAATTGGGTCATGGTCTTTTATTTGGTTCAAATCGGCCCAACTCCAATTGGGTGAGCCCATTCTGATTATTCCAACCGGGTCGAACCATTGCGAACGGGTTGAACCGTTTCCTATCTGATTTGGGGCTAATCAGAGTTTCAGGCTAAATCAAATTGGAGGGGGACTCAGCAGAGCTAACCAGTTCGATCGAGAGATATCAGTTGGGGGGGGGGGGAAACAACCGAGCAAGGAGGGAACCCATAACCCTAGCCTCTCAATCAGTCAAACCAAGGGGTAGAGTGAGGCGAACCTAGCTGGACCTAGGGTTTCAATTAGTCGAACGAGTCGAGCTAGAGGGGGCTGTCAATCGCCGGCGACAGCTTGCGTCGACGGGTTAGGGTGAAGAGGAAGCGGCGATCGGCGGACTAAGTGAAGATCGAGGGAGCTACCGAGGAACAAACGGTCAGACCATGGGTTCCTGATTTCCAGCGACGCGACTGGTGACAGCGCACACGGCTCAAAGGCCAACCGGCAAGTCGTCGCCGCTACCCTTCTCCTACCAACGGTCCTTGAATGATCAAATAGGGTAATAACCAGCCTAATTGGGTAACCACTTTGCTCTAAATTGAACCCCTTGCCCTAAACCAAAGCTGCCAATTTTTCCCCTGTTTGTGAGTTCCCAATTAGAAAGTTTAGGGTTCCAAATTAGAGAGATAGGAAATTTCAGAGGAGAAGGGAGGCAGGGGCTAGCTGTGGATGTCTGATTTCGTCAATTAATTTGGACGAAGAAGAAGGGCTGCCGTTCGCACCACATTGAGGTATAACCACAGAGTGTCGAGTTACTGTGATAGTTTTCTATGTTAGGGTTGTATAATTTTTTTTTTGTTACGGGTTGTTTTAGTTCTTCTTCTGTATTTAATTTGGTGCTGCCAACTTTGTGGGTTGGTTTCTTTAAGAATTTTTCTGTAATTAGATTGGTATTGCCGACTGTGTTGGTTGTGCTATATATATGGTATTAGGTTTTTGTTTGAGTTTGCAATTCTGCATTTAGGCTTTGTTGGTTGTATCAGTTCCTGTGATGGTTAAAATATACCTTGATTTTGGAAATGCATCTTATTGATTTGGGTTTGAAATTTGAGATTCGTACTGTGTGTAAGTCTATGTTGATTAGGAACCTGTTGAACCTTAATGGTTCTGGCATTCGGATGTGTGTTGGGTATAAGCTACTGTCAAACTTTGAAATGCTCATTTGGTGTCCAAATTTATGCTCAAATCAGGTTTTGGTTTCCCTTTTTTTGATACAATGATGACAGGATGGTTACTGAGTGGAACTCAATAGGATTAAATGCAGGTTTTGCTAAATTTTCTGTTAATATCAGTGTTGGGTAATGATCTTTGTTAGTGAAACGAAATTAACTGGGTTTGATATCAGTTGGTTATAATATTGATTTTGGGCAGAATAAACACTTGATTTCAATAATATCATGTAATAAGTGTATTAACTTGGTTGTGAAATTCCCGGGAGTCTAATTGTTGTCTAATGGTTAATCAACTATGCTAGTACGGGCTTAATTAATGGTTAACTAATTTGAATTAATAATCCTCTTGTAAATTAATTAGTTAACTAATAAATAAAATTAATCAATAATTAGTTATTATTTATTAATAATAATAAATAAAGCTAGTAAATATTTAATTATTATTTAGAAAATAATTATGTATGAATAAAGTTAATCGACTAATTATTTATTATTAAATAATAAATAAGGTTAGTAGATATTTAATTATTATAATGAATGAATGAATTATTTATTTCCTTATCAATAAGTAATGCATAAAGATAATAAATATTTAGTTATTATCTGATAATGAATGAAGTTGATAAAACAATTCTTTATTATTATTTATCAATAAATAATAAATAAAGGTAATAAATATTTAATTATTATTTAATCATAAATAATAATTAAGTATAAGTAAAGTTAATAAATAATTATTTATTATTTATTGGTAATAAATATTTAATTATTATTTAATCTTAAATAATAATTAAGTATAAGTAAAGTTAATAAATAATTATTTATTATTTAGCAATAAATAATAAATAAAGGTAATAAATATTTAATTATTATTTAATCTTAAATAATAATTAAGTATAAGTAAAGTTAATAAATAATTACTTATTATTTATCAATAAATAATAAATAAAGATAATAAATATTTAGTTGTTATTCAATTAATATTTGATAATAATTAAGTATGACTAAAGGTAATGAAATAATTATTATCGTAACAAATAAGGATTGGTAGACCATATTCAGAGACAGATAAGGGTAATAAATCCGAAAAAAAAACCAAAGAATAAGTAATCATGATTAGCTACCATCAATTTAATAGCTAAAGATTATTAATTAAATTCTGTTTAGCTAATGTTAAATATTAATTAAATATAGATGGTGAATTTTACCTGTTGAGTAAAATGTATAGTGAGAGGTGCCAATATGCAACTGTTAATTGATAAATCGACTTTACCCAATGATAGGTCACTCAAGATCAATTAATTAAAGCTAAGATTTAATTGTAGCTGAGCAAACATGCAAGTTCCCCAATTCCATTCTTTCAGTATATTGAATGCAAGTTCTTCCTTACTCAACTTTTACATTGAGCAAATTTCTAAACCTTATGCACTATTTTAATCCGTGCAAAAGGTATATATATATTGTTGCAAGTTATACTTTAAGCTTGAATCTTATCTCCAAGCATGCTTTAAGTGGTCTAATTACTTTTAAAATTATTCCACCTCTATGTATTTATTGACATTCGCACTCGTGCATTTGAATTCGTACATTTATTTAAGGTTCCGAGATTTAGGAACTATTCATAATTTAGTCTGAACCTTTGTTCGGTCAGGCAAGTGTGTGAAAATTTATAAAAGCTATCCGAACCAATCGAGGGTAAGGATTCTTAGACTGTATGAACACCCCTTTATTATAGGGAAGTACCCCATGTACCGTAAATAAGGTACAAATAGCAGAGTTAAATGTTATGCATACACATAGCGTACGCGAGGCTGATCCCCTCAAGTACTTATTCTGTAGCCAGTAACCAGAGGGTCAACTAGCTATTGACTCCTTTGGAAGTTATTGTTCAAAGTCTACTTGACTATCAATTGTTCTAAAAGCATTTATTGTTATTGTTTCTGATAATTCTATTGTTGAAATCTTTTCCTATATCCCTTTCATCATGATATATCCTTATTGTTGCACTTTAAACTTGCTGAGCAAATTCGTTGCTCATCCCTGCTATATCATGACTTCATTGCAGCTAAACCCGAGACGTCAGGGAAGAACAAAGGGAAAGAAAAGATGAAGTGATAGACTTCATGTAGCAGATTTTAAATTTATGTGTAGTTAATTAGTGTTAATGTAATTTAAACCCTGACATTTATTTAGGGTATGGATTTGTGTAAGTATTTAAGGTTATCGTATTCTGGGACTAGTAACACCTTTGAAATGAACAACTCATGTTTATTATATTCCGCATTTTAGTTACCATATGTTGTTAGAGGTGAATGTTTGCATTGGATCGTAATGACCGGATCCGGGTATTTGGAGACCCGAATCTGGGGGCGTCACACCCACCATTGTCAGAAGCTAAAATCAACATCAATAAGGAAGTTCTGGCAACTAGTTTATCATAAATAAGATCCAAGAGGACTAAAATAATAAAAACCGCTAAATTCATAAACACCAGTCCTATATTAAACAGGGTTATGCTATCTTCACAAACATTAGTCTCCTATTAAAATACTGCTCATGTATCTAGATGTTTTGCAGCATAATGAAACATAGAAAATATCATAATTACAGTATCAGCTCTTGCAAAAAGCTTTTAATAAGCTAGAATCAAGCATTTCTAGGTAAACCTAGTAAAAAATGTTTGATTGTAGTAACCTAAATGGACAGCAGCTCATAACATTTTCAAGCCAATTACTCAGCCCAACCATATATCCAAAATTAGCCCAAACATATATAAATCACTTGCTGATTATAAATTATATACTAACAAATCAAAAGATCAAAATGCTAAATTGCTAAACAATTTGTACCTTCAACGGTAATATTAATCCACGAAGAATGCAGGACGACAACTCTAGGTATAACTCTAGGATAATCCAAGTTCAACCCAAAGCACCAAAACGAAACAGGTGATGGCCGCTCACATAAATGACGAAGTACAGAAAGCAATTCGAAATGTATTCACAACACAAGAACAACAAATGTATAACTATAAGTACAGAAAGCAATCCGAAATTATTCCAAGAGATTATTCTACTACAATTAAAATTTGAAGAACATAGAAAAATACAAATGTATTCCAATTGAACCTTTAGATTACCTGTTATTTCGCGTTTGTTTTGCAGAGAGAGAGAAATGGTAGCACGAGAGAAAGAGACACAGTAATGGGGGCAATTAATTCAGCGATTTGAGCAAATAGGGGCGAAATCCAATTGAGGGAAAAATGAACATCAGAGGGACAAACGAAAATCAGAGGGAAAAACAAAAAGGAGTCGTTGTCGTCGACATTAGGGCATTTAAAAAAAACTTATTCTCGACGGCAGTCCCGTCGCTATTAATCCCGTCGCCATTGAGTCAATATTGACGGGATCCCCGTCGCCAATATAATTTTTCCCCGTCGCCTATGTAATTTCCCTCCACCGCGAAAATTTCGCACTAAAATCTACCCCGGGGGGAGGTCATTACCGACGGCACGGATTGGTGACGGCGTTCCCGTCGACATGGACCTTATTCTCGACAGCACTACCACCGTTGGTACTGATGCCATTGCCTATGACCTGTTTTTTTGTAGTGGTGATAGATTCTTTATTGATCATTCACCTATCTCCATGTACAACTTATTATACCCAATCATACCCTTTGTTATACCCTAAAGGTCTTAAGAGACATGTCAAAATATAACTCATCATACACAAGATACTATGATGATCTCAAGTCCAAGGATCACTTGTACTACTATCATTAGAGGAATTCCTATTGACAAACGAGTAAAACTCCATTAGGTATTCCTTAGCAAGCCACATTTAGTGAACTTATTCTCTAATAGGTACCTACATAATTGCTTTAGTGTCTCCACACAAATAATTATGAGATCAATCCTCCTCTTCTTAAGAGCAAGCAACGTATGTACTAATCTATCCGGATTCACTAATCCCCTTTTTAGTAATCCAACGATTAGGAACAATTTTAGTTTGTGAGCTATCTAGAATTTAGATCTCATTAGCATGATCATTATCATGATTCTAAAAGCATTGCTCAAAACTATGGGTTTATCACATTTAATATAACAACACCATATAGATAATGTAAAATGCCTTTAATAACCGAATAAGATTACAAAGTATATGCTACATCATATCAAATATGATTGGCTTTTGTGCATACTACTTTCAATCTCCCACTTGCACTAAAGCCAATCGCCATGGTATCTAATACCCTTCTTCTCTAAGTGACGATCATCCTGTTGTTGGATAAAGCTTCAGTAAATGGATATGCAATGTTGTTTTTGAGTGTCCACTATCTCTATAGTGACTTCTCCTCTTTCAATGATTCCTCCAATCAAATGAAAGTGCCGCAACATATGTTTGAATCCAAGATGAGATTTAGGAACTATTCCTAATTCTGTAATGAACTTTTCATCCAAACAATCAACTTGCAGCTTCATTTACAACTATATACTTTGTCTTTATCACTAAACCAGCAACTCTTTGCTGTTTGGAACCTTTCCAATTCACTGCACCACCATTCAAGGTAACGATTCAACCTAAAGTGGATTTATTATCGTCTTGGTCAGTCTAAAAAAACTTGAGTCTATTTAGCCCTCTAGTTTTAATTCAGATCTACCATCAATCATGATCACATCTTCAATACCGGTTAAGTACTTAAAAATGTTTATCACTGTTTTACAGTGATCTTCTCTAGAATATGACTGATCAACATCAGACCTTGTATATTCATTGCTTACATGACAATAATTCATGTGATCTCTCTTTCATTGGAGACAATTTTAGAGAGATACTGTGATATTCCGAACCCTAATAAGATTTGTAAATGTAATTTATGTGTTTATGAAATAAAATTTCTTGATCTGACTTTGTATTATGTGATTGTGTATTTTATTAAACAATTAGGTCAAATAAAATTTTTTTCGCCAAGCAGCTGTGTCGTGCTTAATCAGACAAAATGATTTGTCGTGCTTCCGGCGAATTCACCGAGAAGCGTTTCGGCAAATTATTTTTGTAAGCTGCTGTGTCGTGCTTGGAATTTACGAAATGCTTTGTCGTGCTTCGACATTAATATAATATTATATTAACTGATAAAATTTTAAAATAAGTTAAATAGGGTTTAAAATGTTACACGGAAATAGAAACCCTAAGTTGAAAACCCTAATTGATAATAATTGTCTGAATTGATTAATTAAAACTCTAATTATTGTACAATAATCTTAATTAATATAATTAAGATTTAAATAATGAATCATAATGTTAATTATGAATTATTAAGATTAAATTAAACCCTAAACGAAAGATTGAAACCCTAATTATAGGATTGAAAACCCTAAACCCTAATTAGAAACCCTAAATCCCTAATTTGATTCGAGAACACTAAATTATGGAGTTATAAATCTTAATTATGATATAATATCTTAATTAAGGTATTACTAAACCTAAATTAACATCCTAATCATGATTAACAAAAATCTAGATTTAATTAGTAAGTAAATAAATCAAAAATAAAATCCTAGCCAATAAAAATGAAGCTAGGAGTGTGCAAGCTTGTGCTTGACACACTCCAGCACAAGTAGATGAATTAGGCCAGGTCATTAGCAGCACAAGTTAATTAGCTACATATTTTAGGAGGCAAAAGTTTAGAAATTAGCTAGGAAACCCTAATTTGGAATTGCTATAAGAAGAATGAGATGCTGAGCTTTAAACCTACGAAATTGTGAACCTATAAACTTATATTACCAGCCTAAACAAGCCCCAGCAACCACAAGCTCAGAATCAGAAGCCAGAAATCAAATTTTAAAGAAAAAGGTGCACAAAACCCTAATTTATGTTTGATCTTCAAGCCTGCAAAATTTTTATGTTTTAGATGTTTAGGAATCCTTGTTAATATGTTATTTAGTGATCTGGGCGGTTAAAACATGTTTACATAACATCTAGATATGAAAATCAAGCCAAAAACTCAAACTGTTCTTGGCAGTCAAGAACAGTCTGACAAGCCTTTTTGTCAGAGCTTTTGATCGGCTTAAAATGTTTGTTTGATGTGTTTTAAAACATGAATCAGTAGTATGCCATGTTAGCTTTAAGATCCAATTGGTAGAATAGTTAAATTATCTCTAGGTTGAAAGTTATTAATGGTCAAAACCCATTGACCGACCATGGGGGACTGATTTCTGGATAACCCAGAAATCGTATGAATGTCTGACAGTTTGATGTCAGACTTTTGATCAACCCAGAAATGATCTAGATGACATAGTTTGTGTAGTTTATTGATGTAGAGTTGTTGTATGATATATGAACTACAATCTCGAATCATTAAAACACCTAAACAATCAACCAGTTGAACGGATTTAGCAGTCAAACGACGTTGACCGTTATGACTGGATGAGTTTCTGGGTTACCCAGAAACTCAAGAACAGTCATGAACGGGGTAGTTTGACCATGCAATTTAGATCATGATATGATATATTTTGAGATGGAAATTGATATGTCGTTGTACACTGCCATGTTGGCTATAACAACAAACAAAAACCAAGAACAAACATCAAACGATCTGATATTAATTTGAGGTCAAAAGTCACTGTTGGACGTTGACCAAGTGTTCTTCATGAAGAACACCTTTAGCGACGAAATTCATTCCCAAACCCAGAAACCTATTATTCTATGCAGACCGTCGCTAAAGCCCTTTAGCGACGGATTTTTACTAAAAATAAAATAAAAATTAATTAAATAAATTCTAAAATATAAAATAAATATTAAATAAATATTAATAATTAATAAATAAATTCGAAAATTCATTTTTAAATTATAAAAATTCATTATTAATATTTTTATATATTCTGAAATATTATTTAATTAAATAATAAATAATAATTATGATAAATCATTTAATAATTGTTTTAATTATTTAAAAATGATATTAAATTATTAAATAATTATATTAATCATTTAAAAATGATATTTAGGTAAATAAAATTATTATATATAATAATTAAATAAAATATTAAATATTTAAAATATTATTAATGATAAATAAATCATTAAAATAATATATTAAGTATTTAAAAAAATGTTATAAATGATAATTAAATCATTTAAATATCAAATTAAGTTTTAAAAATTATTATAGGTAATAAATAAATTATTTTAATGATAAAATAAAGTTTAAGAATATTATTAATGATAAAATAAATCATTTAAATAATATTCTATCTTTATAAAAATATTATAAATGATAAATAAATCATTTAAATAATATTTTAAGTATATAAAAATATTCTAAATAACAAATAAATTATTTAAATAACATATTAAATATTTTAAAATTATTCTAAATGATAATTAAATCATTTAAAAGTATCTCTAAACTTGTAAAATTATTTTAAAATACTTCCAAGCTTCTGATAATTATTTAAAAATAATACCAAGCTTCTAAAAATGTTATAAATAATAATTAAATTATTTAGACTAATAATTCGACTTCCAAATGAAGTTTTATCGAACAATCTATGTGATTAGCCATTAAGGACGCGACCGAGATACCGAATCAACGTTGAACCTTAATGAAACTTGTTTAGATTAACGTGATACATGTTTATATACGTGCTAACACTTATTATTGGTATACGTAGACTACGTGCGTTGACTGATTGTACTAAATTATAGTGAGCTACGCTAAGGCAAGTGTCCTAACCTTACTCCACTTATATTAAGCAAGTATTATACATCTTGCTATCAATTATTGTGAAGTTATTGCTTCTTGTTCAGCATAACTTAAGAAATGAATCATTGTTCATATATTGTTTATTCGAGCTAAATTGTTGTGTCAAACCAAATTGTTTGGTAAGACATCTATACTGAGTAAATGGAAATGCCTTCATAGGAAGGCCAAGAAATGTCGATAATATATTGACCACAAATGGTAGGATGATATGCATACTCCTAGGATATTGGTGAGGCTGATCACCTACCAGATATCCAAAACTCAAATGGTTCTAAGTCTTTAAAGACCGATAGAACTAAATGAAATATATGGTTCTTATACAGAACCCTCAGTATACATTGTTGGTATCTTTCAAATCAAACACATGGTGTTTATATATTCAAATGAACTTGCTGAGCATTTGTATCTCATTCTTGCGCATATCTTCTTTTGCAGCTATAAATGACATCCCTGGCACGTCTGGGACTAACAAGGGGAAAAGCCATGCTTATTAAGTTTTATTTCTGTTGTTGAATACTTTAAGTCTTTTAAAGACTTGTTCTTGTAATAACTTAGTATAACGAATGATGTAACCGAACAAAATGTTATGTAATATATTATGATCATTTATGTCATAGAATGCGTTATACTCTGATCTTTAAATCCTTTAGAATAGTTGTACTAAGTTAAATACAGTGTCTATATGAACTATACATCTGAATGAGGGTATCTAAATGATGTTGAGAGTCCTATAAGTTCTGGGGTTACACTTAATGAGCACTGGTAAGGTGCCATCTTTACCGGAATGCGCCCCTTAGTTTTATGGATAATCTTATCATTAATACTGTGAATGTCAGATAGACAGGGAATATTGATATGAAAGAGATATTCATAAGATATGAATCTATATATCTAAGTGAGGGTATCCAAACACAGACAACGTTCTGGCCGGAACTAGTACCTGTTATGGGATACTGTGAATCTTGGATAGATAGAAGTCATATATTATTGAGTATTTACAGTTGTATAGTTCCACGTGAGCACAAATTCTGCTATAGAGAGAGTAGAGAATTTGGGGGCGTCACAGATACTCTCCATGGCTCATCATCATGAGACCCCTCTTGGAGTTTGCCATGCTAAACGCCTTTAGCATCGAATGAATATACGTTCATTGGTTCAAGCCGAACATCTTTTTAAAGCTATCTATATAGATTTATATCCCCAATTTATAGGATGCTCCTCCCAAGTTATTCATGGAGGAATGTTTAGACAATTTTATCTTTACTGATTGTAGCATTGGTGTGTCATTCCTTATCAATAATATATCAACATATAATACTAGGAACGTCACAGTGCTCCTACTAACCTTTTTGTACACACTAGGTTCATTCTCGTTTCTGATAAAATTAAACTCTTTTGATTGTCTCATCAAAATGAATGTTCCATCTTTGAGAAGCTGGCTTCAATCCATAAATGGATCATTGTAGCTTAAAACACGATTTGCTTCAACCTTTAAAACAAATTCCTCTGGCTGTATCATACATACATTCTCCTCATGTCTTCATTGAGGAAGGACGTCTTCACATCCATTTTGCCAGATTTCGTAATAAGTTGCAATCACAAGCAAAATCCAAATAGACTTGAGCATTACCCGGTAATAAGGTTTTATTACAGTCAACTCCTTGACTTTATTTGAAACCTTTTAAACAGGTCTGGTCTTATAGGTCTCCACCTTGCCATTTGCCCTAGTCTTTCTCTTTAAAGACCCATATACACCCTTTAGGCACTATGCCTTTTGGTGGAATAACCAAAGTTTATACTTGGTTCTCATACATGGAGTCCATTTCGGATTTCATGGCCATCTGCCATTTCTCTGAGTGTCTTCTACTCATAGTCTTATCGTATATAACTGGATCATCATCCTCTATGATGCGCACCTCATCATCATCTATGATGAATCCATACCTTCTAGGTATCTTCGGTACTCTTCTAGATTTACGATTTGGTTGTGGTACAATAGGTCTATCTACAGATCCCTCAGTTGACTTAAAGTGCTTTGTGGTTCTTGACCTCTTTCACGATCTATTACCCTCCCACTAGCTCCTTCAATGATAAACACCTTTATCCAAGAAGGCAGCGTGTAGGATTATAGTAACAATACCCTAAATCTTTTAGGATATCCCATAAATCTGCACTTGTCAGATTTTGTCCTAAGCTTATCCTTTTGAAACCTTTTCGCATAAGCTAGACAATCCCTTATCTTAACATACTTAAGAACTAGGAATCCTCCCTATCCATAACTTTTATAGAGCCTTGGGGCCGGATTTTGAAGTTACCTTATTTTGTAGATATGAGGCCATTTCTAGGGCATAACCAAGATGGATACTAAAATGTTGGTAAAAATTATTATGGACTGCACCATGTCCAACAAGGTACAATTTCTCCTTTTAGATACACTGGTCAATCATTGCGTATCATGAAGCATCCATTATGAGAAAATACCATTTTGAGATGATCTAGAAACTCATTGTACAAGTATTCCTTCTTCGATCTGATCAAAGAATTTTAATACTTTGTCAATTTGTTTCACTTCTGAATTCTTTGAACATTTCAAATGATTCAGACTTGTATTTCATCAAATAAACATGTTCAGCTCTTTGAATGATCATCTCCTTTTCTTTTACTAGTTTGTTCAATTTACAAAATTATTTTTCATGTAAGTCAAGTTTACAAAGTCCATCAAGTGATCTTCTAGTTTCAAACAAAACATTATCATTATAAATAGAACAACAATTGTTCTTAAATATAATACTAGAACCTTCCTTGTCCAATAACAGAAGTAATAATGTTTCTTAAGAGAACTGGAACATAATAACAACTTATTAACTTAATAGACTTACCCATAGGCAACGCTAAACTACAAGTTCCTACGGCTAATGTAGCAACCATTACTTCATTCTCCGCATGCAAGATTACTTACTCTTTGTTTAGCTTTCTACTTCTGCTTCGTCTCTATATTGGATTGCATACGTTAGAACTATAGCCAGTATCCAATACCCAAGTAGAAACTTGACTTACAGAAAGATTTATTTCAATGATGAACAAACCTATATCTGTAATCGAAGCTTCACTATGCTTCTTCTGGTGCTATTATAAATTCTACCGCTTATTATTGATATGAATAGACATAAATAGACTACACAACATCGATAGACAGCGTAAACTAAACGTACTACGCACAGGCAAGTCTCTAAACCTTGTTACCTTTATGCAAGTCTTATATATCTTGTTATCAATTATTGTGAAGTTATTGCTTCTTGATTCAGCATAACTTAAGAAATGAATCATTATTCATATATTATTTTTCAGAGCATAAATTATTGTGTCAAGACAAATTATTTGGTACGACATCCTATACTGAGCATACAAACACCCTTTATGAGATGTTTTTGTCGATAATATATTGACATCAAGTGCATGTTGGGTGCAATTAGGATGGTATGCATACTCCTAGGATATCGAATAGGCTGATCCCCTATAAGATATCAGCCTATTTGATATCTGAACAAAGCTTTTCTAATTCGTTGAAGACTGATAGAACTGGTTGAAACACATGATTCATGTATTGAACCCTTAGTTAGGCAAAATCGTTGAACTTCCTTCAAATCAAACACATTGTGTTTCCATTTTTGAATAAACTTGCTGAGCATTTTGTAGCTCATACTTGCATAAACTTTCCTTTGCAGTTCTAGATGGTAATCCCGAAACTTCAGGGACGAACAATGGAAAGAAACCGTGTTAATGTAGTACCCTAAATATTTATGAGCCTTATAAATACGATCGTATATGGTTAGAGGTTAATTTAGTGACCTAAAATTAGGTATCGAGAAGTTTAAAACCTTAAACCCTAATAAGATTCGAATTTTGTTACATATGTGCTTAATAAAGATCGAAATGATATTTCAAAGCAGGTGTTTTGTGATTTTATAGTGTAAACGATGAATTAGGTCAAATAAAAAAAAATTTGTCAAGCTGCTTAGTCGTGCTTACATTGACAAAATGATTTGTCGTGCTTTCCACGATTTCTCCGTGAAGAATCCCGACAAATCATTTTTTTTTGACAAGTTGTTGTGTTGTGCATAGGAATGACAAAGTGATTTGTCGTGCTTACGGTGACAAGCTGCATTGTCGAGCTTAGAAGATAGGTTCAATTGTAAGCTGCATTATTGAGCTTGGAAGATATTTTCATTGAGGAGCTTAGATTGCAAGCTGCATTGTCGAGCTTGGAAGATATTTTCATTGAGGAGCTTAGAAGATAGGTTCAATTACAAGCTGCATTGTCGAGATTGAAAGATATTTTCATTGAGGATCTCAGAAGATATGTTCAATTGCAATCAATTGCAAGCTGCATTGTCGAGCTTGGAAGATATTTCCATTGAGGAGCTTAGAAGATAGGTTCAATTGCAAGCTGCATTGTCGAGCTTGGAAGATATTTTCATTGAGGAGCTTAGAAGATAGTTCAATTGCAAGCTGCATTGTCGAGCTTGGAAGATATTTTCATTGAGGAGCTTAGATTGCAAGCTGCATTGTCGAGCTTAGAAGATATTTTCATTGATGAGCTTAGAAGATAAGTTCAATTGCAAGCTGCATTGTCGAGCTTGGAAGATATTTTCATTGAGGAGCTTAGAAGAATATTCTAAGAATATGCTAGGGTGGAAAGTGTAATAAGTCGAGCCCCTAACGTGCAATTAGTGAAACTTGGTTTTCCTATAAATAGCAAGCTTAGTTCTTCATTATTTCCTACCATTTCAAGAGCAGTTCAAGAGCTAAACCACTCTATATTTATATTGTGAGAGCTATTGTGAGATAAAAATTTTGTTCGAAGCATCGAAACGCTACACGATTAGAAATAAAGCTAGCAACTACAAGATGTATGCTCTCGTGGTTATAATTTTTATTTTTATGTATGTATTAGTGAAAATATACTTTTATAAGCAGTTATAATGCCGAAATTATTTTATATATATAGTACAAAAGTCCTATTTACAAGCAGTTATAATGTACGATTTATTTCTCTTATATATTGGAAAATATACTTTTATAAGCAGTTATTATGTCCGATTTTCTACAAGTATTTAGTAAGAATATTCATTTTATAAGCAGTTATAATGCTGAAATTTTTTCACATATAATAACCGAATATTCATTTTATAAGTAGTTATAATGCCAAATAGATTTCAAACATAGTAAACAAATATTCATTTTGCAAGCAGTTATAATGCTCAATTTATTCGAAATATAGTTGAAAAATATTCATTCTATAAGCAATTATAATGTTGAAATTATTTAACGTATAGTAGAAGAAGTCTTAATTATAAGCGATTATAATAACCGAAATAAAAACTTAAAAGAGTTAATTGTTAAACGTTTAACTAGTTATGTACGCCGATAATCGTATAGGATTTACGACGAACGTTTAGACCGTTATATTTATCTTTAAAAGATATACAAGGCAAGCCTTCTATTCCTTTAAACTATATGCAAGTATTCTAACGCTTATTATTGGTATAAATAGATATAAATAGACTATGTGACGCCGATAGACCGCGTAAACTAGACGGACTACGCACAGGCAAATCTCTAAACCTTGTTACCTTTATGCAAGTATTACACATCTTGCTATTAATTGTTGTGAAGTTATTGCTTCTTGATTCAGCATAACTTAAGAAATAAATTATTATTCATATATTGTTTATCCGAGCATGAATTGTTGTGTCAAGCCAAATTATTTGGTACGACATCTTATAACTAAGTATACAAACACCTTATATGGATTGTTATTGTCGATAATTTATTGACATCTAGTGCATGTTAGGTACGATTAGGATGGTATGCATACTCCTAGGATATCGAATAGGCTGATCCCCTACAAGATATCTGAACAAAGCTTTTCTAAGGCATTGAAGACTGATAGAACTGGCTGAAACACATGGTTCATGTATTGAACCCTCAGTTGGCAAAAGGTTTTGAACTTCTTTCAAATCAAACACATTGTGTTTACATTTTTGAAATAAACTTGTTGAGCATTTTGTAGCTCATCTTTGCATAAACTTTCCTTTGCAGTTTTAGATGGTAATCCGGAACTTCTGGGACGAACAATGGAAAGAGGCAGTGTTAATTAGTGTTATCTTACTGTTTTAATAAATTCAAGTCTTATAAGACTTTGTTGTAATAAGAACATAGTACTGAAAATGATGTAATCAAACGTAAGGTTATAAAAAATATATATATTATCATCTTTTGTTATATCGATTGCGTTGTATTTACATCCTTAGATAAGTTAGAAAGTAGCATTTGAGTTAGTACGATATCTATATGAACTATACATCTGAATGAGGGTATTTAAATGATATTGGGAGTTCTGTAAGCACTGAGGTAACATTTAATGAGCGCCGGTAAGGTGCCACCTTTACCAGAATGCGCCCTTCAATTTCAAGAACAATCTTATCATTAATACTGTGAATGTCAGATAGATAGGGAATATCGATATGAAAGAGATATCCATAAGATATAAATTTATACATCCAAGTGAGGGTATCCAAACACAGTTAACGTTCTGACGAGAACTATTATTTGTTATGGGATACTGTGAACCTTGGATAGATAGAAGTTGTATATTATGGAATATCTAATAGTTGGTTAACTAGTTAAGCTTGAACATCAGATCTGTTATAGAGGTATAAAAAGTTAAGTTCGTAGATGTTGAAGTTATTTAACTATTCTAGGTTAATATTATTAGCAATGTCTAGAAAGTTCTGACGAGGAAAGGGGTTAGGTCATCTAATTGCGCGTCGTTTTAACGGAAAACCCCTTCTTTCCTGGGAACTGACCGGTTGCTAATACTGCAAGTGTAACGATCGAGAATTTTAGATTTGCCTTGTAATTCGATTTTTTTTGAATATTAATGAATTTATTATATTTTATTAATATTATTTTTGTGTGACATGTTTAAAGGTTGTGTGACAACCTGGATTAAGTGAATAGATAAAATTTTACGTGTTATAATTTTGTTAAGTGAAATATTTGATTTCGCGTAGCATCGCTAAATCTCTATTCACGAGTTACTATTCACGTGGGGACTATTCATCTAGAGACATCTTCTCGGGTGACCTCGATTTTCCTAATTATTGCCAACCCGTTTAGGCAATGAGTTAATAATTCAAGTGTAGGATTTATGGGAGCCCAATGGGAATTAAATTAGAAGCTCAAGTGATTTTAAGGGGGACCCAAACCAATGACCTAACCCATGACCCAACCCATGACCCAAGACTTGACCCATGTAGGATATGGGCACAAAAATCAGCATTTTGGTGTAAGAGAGAGGGGAGTGCACGGTTATGAGGGGAGGAGACCAAGTGTTGGGAGGTTCATTTCCCAAGCACAAGCATGTCAAACATTCCATCTCCCAAGCAACCTAGTGTTTCCCATTTCTTTTCCCAAGCTAGACTAATGTCTTAAGCTCCCAAATGTTCCATCCCTCTTCCAAGAAGCCTTGAATACACCAAAAGACATCTTCAATTGGCAAACACCTCTAGCCATAGCATGTTCATTTCAGCAGATTTTCTAAGAGAGAGAGAGCAAATAGGGAGAGAGGGCTCGTAAGTAAGAAAGGGGAAGAGGAGAACCAAGTTTTCCTTCACAAACTCATCCATTGAATATTGAGATAGGGATAGGTTTAGGTTTTTAGTAGGAGGAAGAAGGAATAGCAAGCTAAGCATCTACACCATTTCACCATCTTCATCTTCAACCTTCAAAGCTTCTAGAGAGAGAAAGAAGTGGGTGTGAGCAAACTTGAAGAAAAGGCTTCGGGAGAACTCAAGGAGTTTAGAAGAGTTTCTAACAAAGCTCTAAAGGAGTTCTAACATCTAAGAAGTAGCTACAAAAGGTAAAACTTTAACTCAATCCATTCCATTTGATTTGGTTGAGGTTTTTCAAAGTTTCCATGGTATGTAAGCTTTTGTGCTTGTGGGTTAGTTTTTGCTGCGATTCTTGATGTTGTTGCTTATTATGGTTGTGTATAAATGTTGTTAAGAGATTATGTAAGCCATTAATAACTTCAAAGTGGAATAAAAATGGAATAAATCCGTACATATGCTTAAGGAGGATGAAGAACATGAAGAACATGAAGAACAATGGACTTTGGACATGAACATGGACTGTTGGACGATTTAGATGACTTTGTAGCTATGATTTTTTGTTTGTTAATTCATTTGTTGTTATGATGTTGTACCTCCATGGGTTATGAGTTTAACCCAGTCGGAATGGAGTAAAAAGGGATTAAAAGAAAGATTTGGTGTTAATTTTGGTGAAGAACACCAAGAACACGAAAATAGAGTACGAACTTGGCACTTTGGCCTAAGATTTGGCCATGTTAATGTTAATGGATAGCTCTAAATTTTTTGATATGCTGTAGCTCTATGTCTTAGGAGTCCATAGAGTCCGGAACGGACCAATTTGAATGTGTATAGAAGGAGTTATGGTGGTTGGAAGCAAGATAGGTCTAGAACACGAAAAACAGAGCATGAAACTAAGTTTTGGCATAGCGACGCTGGCTTTACGCCAACGTGCTACACTTGGGCGTAATGATGCCGGTCATAGGTTGGTTTTGGGCGTAGCTACGCCGGGTCCAATTTAGGTCAGAATCAGCTTTGACATCCTTTACTAAAATAGGCATAACTTTCTCATAGGAACTCGGATTGAGGTGATTCAAAATGATTCAGAAAGAAAACGAGTAGACCTACAATTTTCGGTCTGTAGCATGGCCTAAATTGGCCATGTATAGGACTGATGTGTAATTGGGGGCAATCGGAGGGTGTCAGGCATGCGCGTAAGCACATGTAATGCTCCCGACAATGTAAAATGTTGTTCTAAGCTCTAAAACATGAATGTTATGAATTATAATGATACTCATTATTAACCAACGAGTATTAGATAAATCGAATTAGCGTGTTAAGCGTACATAAATATGTGTCGCTTGGGCATTCGAATAGGCAAGGTTGGCGTACAAACGTGCAAGCATCGTAACGCCGTAACTAGTGTGTATAATCTTGTTTAATATTATGTTTCTAATAGGAATGAAACATTATAGAGCAGTATAAACTATTATTTGGTATCCAGTATGTGACTAATTGTTATGTGAATATATACTTAATTGTGTAGGATATTAAGGAGCGTGTGTTGTAATATTGTAGCAGCGTTTCAGGCAAGTTTTCCATAACCTTACTCGAATTATATTGAGCAGGTTTCCTATCCTATACATATGTTGAATATTGTGCAAGTTTTCTAACCCGTACAACTTTTATTATTGTGCGAGTTTACTCTTATAAATTGCAAGTTTCCTAACGCTTGTCTAACTCTTGTGTTAGGCAAGTTTCCTAACTTCATTCTTTCTATATATCAAATGCAAGTTTTCTCAATGTTATTCAAGTTATATTTGAGTAATTGTTCTATCTTATTGTAAGTTTCATGACTCAAATTGAGTTATTACTTTCAAATTATATTAGTGGATTAATTATTGTAAATTACTCCACATCAAAGATAATTATTTATATTCGCATCTTGTGCATTTGAATTCATTATATGTTGTTAGACTGTGAAACATTTAAGTTCTTTATTCATGAACGGTTTAAGGAAATAGTCTACGCTATTCGTTTCGGCTAGACACATGTGAATGAAGCGTTTCTAATAGGAATGAAACATTATAGAGCAGTATAAACTATTATTTGGTATCCAGTATCTGACTAATTGTTATGTGAATATATACTTAATTGTGTAGGATATTAAGGAGCGTGTGTGGTAATATTGTAGCAGCGCTTCAAGCAAGTTTCCCATAACCTTACTCGAATTATATTGAGCAGGTTTCCTATCCTATACATATGTTGAATATTGTGCAAGTTTTCTAACCCGTACAACTTTTATTATTGTGCGAGTTTACTCTTATAAATTGCAAGTTTCCTAACGCTTGTCTAACTCTTGTGTTAGGCAAGTTTCCTAACTTCATTCTTTCTATATATCAAATGCAAGTTTTCTCAATGTTATTCAAGTTATATTTGAGTAAGTGTTCTATCTTATTGTAAGTTTCATGACTCAAATTGAGTTATTACTTTCAAATTATATTAGTGAATTAATTATTGTAAATTACTCCACATCAAAGATAATTATTGATATTCGCATCTTGTGCATTTGAATTCATTATATGTTGTTAGACTGTGAAACATTTAAGTTCTTTATTCATGAACGGTTTAAGGAAATAGTCTACGCTATTCGTTTCGGGTAGACATGTACAGGTTATTATTTTAAAAGCTATCCAAACCAGTTGTTGGTATGGATTCTTGGACTGAGAGAGCAACCCTTATTTAGGGGATTTTAATGTGTCGGTTATTCGATGCAGTCAGAGTTAAATGTTATGCATATACATGGTGTACAAGAGGCTGATTCCCTCGAGTACAACTGACAGGGCCAGGTTTTTTAAAAGAGTTAGTTGAATGATTGACTCTTTGGCCAAGTACATGGTCGGTTGGACAACTCAGCAGTAAATAATCAATATTCATTGTTTCATTTGAATTTTGATTATGTCATTTCAGCTACTTCATCAATGTTCATAAATTGTTGATCTATGCGGCTATTATTCTTATCCATTCATGATATATCTTCATTATCCATTGTTAAACTTGTTGAGCAAACTCGTTGCTCACACTTGCTATATCATGAACCTATTGCAATTAAGCCAGGGAGTTCCGAAGCGGACAAAGGCAAAGGAAAGCTTAAGGAATAGTTATATGAACTATCCCGTTATGTAATCATGGAATCGTTTTGTAATATTATTGTATTATGCGATGTATTTTATTTAAGTTTATAGACCTTGGGACCGTAGTAAACCTTTTGTAATGAACAACATATGTTTATTTATTCCACATTAGTTAATTTATGTTGTTTAGAGGTGTATGGATGTACTTTATCGTGAGCACCAAATTCGAGGTATTGGTACTTGAATTTGGGGGTGTCAGAGGTTGGTATCAGAGCCAGGTTATAAACTTTAGGAATATGAAACCTAGGTTATAACCTTACTATTAAACTTGTATAGAGTACGCTAGGTGATGGGTCGAGGAGATCCACTGAGTCGAGTTGTGTTCGGAGGTGAATTGTGGAAATTCATCAAGCCGAGTTTATACATAATGAAATATAAATTCATCCGATCAATGAATGTATTTTGTTATGATACTATTTGTGTTGATTGCCTGTGATGTCTTTTGTTGTGGCTGTAGGATGCCTGAGTTTAGCTAGTCGAGTTGGGGCAGGGAGCTCCTATTTAGTTGAGTACCCTTTTACATCACCTCTTGGCGAGAGATGTTGAGTGGAGTAGTAGACTAGAGCAGTCAGAGCAATGGGGAGCGAGTCTACAAGTAGAGGGGGAGGCTCAGCGAACCCAGTTAGAGAAGGATGAATAAGATGAGCTATGCATTTAGCATGGCGAGTAGTAGGTGGATGGATGGTGTGCATCATCCAGTTGAGGAGGGACAGACTCATCTCACCTTGAGTCGAGAGTTAATGACCCAGTTAGAGTAGGTGGAGTATGTTAGCGTTATAGAGCGTAGTATACTTGGTTAGACTATTTTGTTTGGGTGCCTAGCAGTATATGATTTGTGTTTGTAAACCCCAACCTTAGTATATGTTAGGGGTGGTTGTTAGTAGTAAATCCCCACCTTTTGTGATGTGAAGGGATGGATGGTGTCATTCATAGTGGTATGCTATGGAGTAATCATGTGTGATGTTTTAACCATTAGCACATGAGTATCAACGTTTGTGTTACGTATGTTGCTTTATTGTTGCTCTGGAATAGATGTGTACAAGGTGTGATGGGATTATAACGTTAAAGTGTTTTCTATTAAACAGACAATGCCGCCGAGAAGACAACCCCGATACACAAGGGTGGAAGAATCAGTGAATAACGAGGAGGGTCAGGCAAACCCTATGAGGACTTTTGCAAACTTGTTAGCAGAAGCAATGCGGGGTAGATTAGCCGTTGCAGTCGATCAGCCAGGAAGTCACATGGCAAACTTTAAGGACTTCAAATTGTAGGACCACCGGAGTTTCGTGGGACTACGGATCCGATTGAAGCCCAGACATGGGTAGAAGAAATGGAGAAAGTTTTTGAGGTCGCACAAATGGCCGAAGAACAGAAGACGTCGTTTGCCACTTTCATGATGAAAGGTGAGGCAAATTACTAATGGAAGGCAAATAAAGGTCGAGTTGGGGAAGGCACGATTGCATGGGCTCGTTTCAAGGAGCTGTTTTTCGAAAATTACTTTCCAGCAAGCACGCAGGCAAGTATGGAGATAAAGTTCTTGGAACTAAAGAAAGGAGGCATGTCAGTTGCGGAGTATGTCGCAAAATTCAACGAGTTAGCTAGGTTTGCTCCACATTAGGTGGACACCGAAGCTAGGCGAGCGAAGAGATTTGAACAAGGGTTGAAGCCCTTTGTGTATAATAAGGTTGCGGTTTTGCAGATCAACACATTTTCTACGTTACTCGAGAAAGCAATCATTACTGAGGGAGGGAATGAAGCTTTGACAAAGCACAACCAAGATCAGAAAAAGAAGAAGAGCCATGATGGTCATAAGGAAGGTAGCAGTGGGGGAAGTAACCTAAATAAGAGAAAATGGAATGATAGTCAGATCTAAGGAAGCAAATCTAGAGGGGTTGCAAAGAAGGGAAATAAATACGAGAAATGTGGAAGGAATCACTTTGGAGAATGTATGAAAGGAAAAGGAGTTTGTTTCAACTGTGGTCAACCGGGGCACATTGCCCCACAATGCCCAAAGGCGAAGGCAGGAAGCTGTTTTTCTTGTGGCGCTTCAGATCATCAGAAGAAGGATTACCCAAAGAGGAAGAGCGATGTAGGAAGTGCTAACCAAGGGAACAACAGTAAGCTGACTATCGGAGGACCAGCACAGCAGAGCAGACCAGTAGCACGCACCTTTAACATGACAGTGCAGGATGCGATGGAATCGAAGGACGTGGTGTCAGGTATTATTTCAATCAATAATATCAGTGCATATGTATTATTTGATTCAGGTGCTACCTATTCATTTATATCGGATGAATTTGCCAAATGGTTAAACTTACCTCGTGAGAAATTAGAGAATCCTATGAATGTGGAATTAGCTAATAAAGAAGTTATTCCTGTGGAATTCATTCATAGAAATTGTAGTGTTGAGGTAAACGGGCATGAACTGAGCGTAGATTTAATTCCGATACGACTAGGGGAATTTGACGTAATCCTTAGAATAGATTGGTTGTCTAGTCACGGGACTGTGATTGACTGTCAGAAGAATGTATACACCTGAAGACTCCAGATAAGTCGAGGGTTGTATTCTATGGAAGTAAATCGCCTAGACCATCTCGTTGTCTGACGATGATGCAAGCAAGGAGATTGCTCAGAAAAGGTTGCATAGGTTATCTAGCTCACGTGGTTGATACTCGAACAGTAGAGGGCGAGTTGGGTCAGATTCTGGTCGTAAGGGAATTCACGAATGTTTTCCCAGAAGACTTACCGGGTTTGCCACTGGATTGAGAAGTGGAATTTGTGATCAACTTGGTACCGGGAACCGCACCGATCTCGAAGGCACCATACAGGATGGCACCGGTGGAGATGAAAGAATTGATGGTTCAACTACAGGAGTTGCTAGATGAGGGGTATATTCGTCCGAGTGTATCTCCATGGGGTGAAAGTAGTATGCACACAAGCCAATCATATTTGATATGATGTAGCATATACTTTTTAATCTTATTCATTTATTAATAAAAGAATTGATTTTCTTAAAAGGCATTTATATTATCTACATAGTGCTGTTTTATTAAATATGATAAACCTGTAGTTTTGAGCAATGCTTTTAGAATCATGATGGTGATCATGCTAATGAGATCTAAATTCTAGATAGCTCACAAACTAAAATCGTTCCTAATCGTTGGATTACTAAAAAGGGGATTAGTGAATCCGGATAGATTAGTACATACGTTGCTTGCTCTTAAGAAGAGTATGATTGATCTTATAATCATTTGTGTGGAGACACTAAAGCAAGTATGTAGGTGCTTATTGGAGAATAAGTTCACTGAACGTGGCTCGCTAAGGAATACCTAATGGAGTTTTACTCGCCTGTCAATAGGAATTCCTCTAGTGATAGTAGTACAAGTGATCCTTAGACTTGAGATCATCATAGTATCTTGTGTATGATGAGTTATACTTTGACATGTCCCTTAAGACCTTTAGGGTATATCAAAGGGTATGATTGGGTATAATAAGTTGTACATGGAGATAGGTGAATGATCAACAAAGAATCTACCTCGTCTAGTAACAGATGTGAATGTCCTATGTGATTCGATAAATGATAACTCAGTAGTCCTTGGCCAAGGCAGAATGAAATTAGAAAGAAGTTTCTAATTTGCATTATTTAGTTGTGCATTTGGAAATCAAAATACATATAATTAAATAAAATAAGACTTGACAGTAAATCCATGTCTTATATTTAATTGGGACATTGTATGGTAGAATGATTGAATTATAGGGTAACTATTCACTGAAAGGGTCTTTTGTGATTAATGTTGAAATCTATATTATCTGGAAAGTCTTTGATCGCTAAGGGGGCTTACCCTTATTGTAGAATAAATATTATTTATTTAAATAAATTAAATATTTTAATTTATATATTTAAATAAAATTAGAATTGTTCTAATTGATTTATTCACAACCGGTTTAATATGGAGAACCTAAAGGGTCACACCACAAAAGAAAAATATTTATTTAAGAAGTAATGACATAATAAGTTAAGTGTATTTAATTTAATCTATGGAGATAGAATAAATTAAATAACTTAAAATTTATTATTTACTATTTTGGAAATATTAAATATAAATTAATAAGATGAGTCTTATTATTATTACTATTACTATTATTTAATTCCTAATAGGGATTGGGAATTAATTAATAGAAGTACTCTCCTATGAATTCCTAATTGGATTAGGAGCATAATTAATTAAAGGAGTTTAATTATAATAAAAACCCTAATCCTAAATAGTTTAGGGAAGGGTTATTCCTACATCTATAAATAAGAGGAGTCTTATCATAGATTAGGGTTACACACTCTTGCATTAGATTGTGGAGAGTACTTGCAATTTCTATAGAGATAGAAACTAGGGTTTTGCCTATACCCAACTTCTTGAATACCTATTCTTCCTTAGAGGATCACCTCTAGAGGCCAAACACTTGGGTGGCTAACGTTGATCAAAGGAATGAATCTCATCGGTGGGATTCGAGGAGAACACGAAGGACTAGGAGTTGAACTTGTACCCGAGGAAGCTTTGATCTACGAGGGTATAATTCTTATTCTCTTTCTCTTTCGTTTAATTGATAATTGAACACAAGGATAGATCATGGTGATGGTTTGTATGAAAATTTTAAAATCCATTTTTATCACGCTTCTGCCCTATTTGTGTAATTTGATTGCATGCTTGCGTTATATACAAACCTAACAGTGGTATCAGAGCCTAATCCTTGTGTTAATTATTGATTTTGATAATTCCATGTATGAATTGTTATGCAATACGATTGGATTTTTGGGCTGGAAATTGTTTTTTCTGAATCTGCGTCGCGGCGCGGTCGCGCCGCTTCCAGTTCATTCTGGAGCGCGGCTGCGCCCTAACCCAGAAAACGTTTCTGGGGGTGCAGCGCGGCCGCGCCGCTCCTAGTTCAATTTGGAGCGCGGTCGCGCTGGTGTGCAGACTTTGAAATTTTTTTATTTTTCTCAATTAACATAAATAGTTTATTTAATTGATAAAAGTTTAAAATAAAGATGTTTATTTTATCTGGAATAGGATTTCAGATTGCTAAAATTAAAGGAGTTTAATTTGGATTTGGTTTTTGATTAAAATAAAAGAGTTTATTTTGTTTCAAAACTAAATATTAGCAAAACATTTGCCCATTAATTGATATCAATGCATATATGGAATGGTTTTATTATTCTTGGGATGAATGTTATTTATTGATACATATAGAGATATGTATGATAATAAATAGGGGTTGATTATGGACTCTTGACCAATGTGTGATTGGATTTATTTTAGTGGATGCTTGAATGTATAGGTTTTTTATAAATGGGGTCTGCGTACCTCATCTTCTCTAATTTTTCTTAATGTAAATTCTATCTCCCTCCTATGTACTTCCCCTTGACTGCTGATCAAGGTTTCTATTTGTTGTAAATAGTTTTTGTAATAGGACTAGTTAGAATTAATTTTGAAGAATTGGAGACAAATAAGCAAGGAGCGCATTAAGACTCGTTTGTAATAGAGCCCGGGTTTAAATGTAATAGTTATATTTAAAATTTTATTCTTGCACCCTAAGTTTGACCTTTTGGTTCACTTGGTGGCTCTAGTGAATCAAACTAGAATAAAAGTCCATAATCAATCCGGGTAGAATATAGTATTCTATACGTGCATGCTTACTATATATATATTATATATTATCCAACATGTTTCGCATGTTAAATAATATGACGCGTATTTTATATATATACGTGCATGCGCGCTAAACAAGATGATACTAATAATAACAAACCCCTCAAACAAATCATATTAAGTCCTAAGCGTTCAAAGATATTTAGAATATCGAACGTCGCCTTCTAGCATGGTAAAACAATAGAGTATTAAATATTTAATATGAGTTTGTTGTGCACACACAAGGCGAGTATTAAACATTTAAGATGTTGTTTTATCACATTTGATGCTTATAAATAGACTGAACGATGTTGTTTTGTTGTGTCACCACAAAGACAGTGTTTTTCTTTCGAATATATGGAAGAGCTAGGATGGACTTAACTTAGATTATTTTAGTTCGGATGTGCACAAACTTGACCATTATAATCTAAGAGGCAAAATACAAGGAGTTACATAGTGATGTAATTGACAATAGTTGTCTACCTATTTATTTATATATAGTTTGTTGTGCACACACAAGGCTATATACATTTGAAATGGGATCCTTAATCTCACTAGCAAATCTTTAATTAGATTTGTCGAACTATATATTGAGGGTAATATAGTTTGATAAAAATAGTGGGAGATACCAATTTAAAATAAAGACCTAATTTATTTTGGTAATTAATTAAATGAATGTATGTTAAAATATTGTCTATTTCACATACAGAATTTAAAACTGTTAAACTCACTATCACTGCGTAGCATACTTGATGCTAACAAACTGACCGGACCGAATTACACGGACTGAAAAGATTTCTTATGTCCTAAATTTGCCAGTCCCTGCAAATGTTGCAGAAACAGCCTCTGAGGAAGAGATTGCTACTTTCAGAAAGTGGCAAGATGATGCAATCTTGGCTCAATGCATCATGCTCGCATCCATGAGTAACGAGCTTCGGCGTCAGTATGAAACTATGGATGCTCCTACTATATTGCTGCACCTCAAAGAGTTGTATGGTGAGCAAAGTAGGATTGCTAGATATCAGATATCTAAGGAGCTCTTCCGATCTCGTATGACCGAGGGCACTGCTGTTGAGACTCATGTCCTTAAGATGATCAATCTGATTGCACAACTTGGACAGCTTGGGTTCGTGATGGATGGGGAGTTAAGTCAAGATTTGATCTTGCAGTCACTCCCGAATACCTTCTCACAATTTGTTGTGAATTTTCACATGAATAAGTTGGACGTCAACTTGCCTGAGTTACTTAACATGCTGAAAACTGCTGAAGGTCACTTCTCATCCAACAAGAACCAAGTCTTACTAGTGGATGATTCTTCCAAGAAAAGGAAGAGGCCCAAGGTATCTTCTGAAAAGAAGAAAAACAAGAAGGCTAAGGGCAAGGCGAAGAGAAAGGATAAAAAGAAACCTGATCCAGATAGCAAAGGAATTTGCTACCATTGCAATAAGCCGGGACACTGGAAGAGGAACTGCAAGGAGTATCTTGCGGACCAAAAGAAGCTTGGAGAAGCTTCAACTTTCGATCTAGGTTTATTCATGATTGAAATTAATGTTTCTGAAAGTCAAAATTCTACTTGGGTATTGGATACCGGCTGTAATTCTCACATATGTAATAATATGCAGGGACTAAGCAGAAGTAGCAAGCTGAACAAGGATGAAGTCGTCCTACGAGTGGGAAATGGAGCAAAGGTTGTTGCATTAGCTGTAGGGACTTATTGTTTAGCACTGCCTTCGAACAAGTTCATTAGTTTAAATAATTGTTATTATGTTCCGACACTCATTAGAAACATTATTTCAATTTCTGTATTGGATATGGATGGTTTTGATATTATAATAAAGAACAACAGTTGTTCTATTTATAATAAAAATGTTTTATATGGTGTTGGGAACCTACTGAATGGACTTTACATACTTGACTTGCTTGAAAATGTACTTCAAATTGAACAAACTAAGAAAAGAAAAAGAGATGATGTTAATTATACCTTTATATGGCACTGTAGACTCGGTCATATCAATGAAACAAGATTATCCAAGTTGCATATGTTAGGTTTGTATAACGCGAACATGCAATCAAATTACATAAATAAAGCTGAAGCGCGATAAAATCAGATTTTAAAATTTTATACAAACCATCACCATGATCTTTCTTTATGCACAATTATTAATTAAACGAAAGAGATGGAGAATAAAAATTATACTCTTGTAGAATTCTAGCTTCCTCAGGTACAAGTTCACCTCCAATTCCTTCGCGTTCTCCTTAAATTCCACCGATTAAATTCCTTCCTTTGATCAACGTTAGCCACCCAAGTGTTTGGCCTCTAGAGGTGATCCACCAAGGAATAATACTTGTTCAAGAAGATGGGTGTTGGCAAAACCCTAGTTTCTATCTCTATAGAAATTGTAAGTACTCTCCGTAATTTTTATGCAAGAGTGTGTAACACTAATCTATGATAAGACTTCTCTTATTTATAGATGTAGGAAAACCCTTCCCTAAACTATTTAGGATTAGGGTTTCTATTCTAATTAAACTCCTTTAATTAAATTAAACTCCTAATCCAATTAGGAATTCATGTGAGAGTACTTCTATTAATTAATTCTCAATCCCTATTAGAAATTAAATAATAGTAATAGTAATAACAATAATAAGACTCCTATTATTAATTTATATTTAATATTTCTAAAATATTAAATAATAAATATTAAGCTATTTAATTTATTCTATCTCCATAGATTAAATTAAATACACTTAACTTATTATTACAATTATATCATTTACTTCTTAAATAAATATTTTTCTTTTGCGGTATGACCCTTTAGATTCTCCATATTAAACTGGTTGTGTATAAATCAATTAGAACAATTCTAATCTTATTTAAATAAATAAATTAAACTATTTAATTCATTTAAATAAATAATATTTATTCTACAATAAGGGTAAGCCCCCTTAGCGATCAACGACTTTCCAGATAATATAGATTTCAACATTAATCATAAAAGAACCTTTCAGTGCATAGTTACCGTATAATTCAATCATTCTACCATACAATGTCCCAATTAAATATAAGACATGGAATTACTGTCAAATCTTATTTTATTTAATTATATGTATTTCGATTCTCAAATGCACAACTCTAAATAATGCAAATTAGAAACTCTTTTCTAATTTCATTCTGCCTTGGCCAAGGACTACTGAGTTGTCATTTATCGAATCACATAGGACATTCACATCTTTTACTAGACGTGGTAGATTCTTTGTTGATCATTCACCTATCTCCATGTACAACTTATTATACCCAATTATACCCTTTGTTATACCCTAAAGGTCTTAAGGGACATGTCAAAGTATAACTCATCATACACAAGATACTATGATGATCTCAAGTCCAAGGATCACTTGTACTACTATTACTAGAGGAATTCCTATTGACAGGCGAGTAAAACTCCATTAGGTATTCTTTAGCGAGCCACATTCATTGAACTTATTCTCCAATAAGCACCTACATACTTGCTTTAGTGTCTTCACACAAATGATTATGAGATCAATCATCCTCTTGTTAAGAGCAAGCAACGTATGTACTAATCTATCCGGATTCAGTAATCCTCTTTTTAGTAATCCAACGATTAGGAACGATTTTAGTTTGTGAGCTATCTAGAATTTAGATCTCATTAGCATGATCAACATCATGATTCTAAAAGCATTGCTCAAAACTATGGGTTTATCACATTTATTATAACAACACTATGTAGATAATATAAAATACCTTTAATAACTGAATAAGATTACAAAGTATATGCTACATCATATCAAATATGATTGGCTTGTGTGCATACTACTTTCAATCTCCCACTTGCACTAAAGCCAATCGTCATGGTATCTAATACCCTTCTTCTCTAAGTGACGATCATCCTGCTGTTTGGATAAAGCTTCAGTAAATGGATATGCAATGTTGTTCTTGAGAGTCCACTATCTCTATAGTGACTTTTCTTCTTTCAATGATTCCTCTAATCAAATGAAAGTGTCGCAACACATGTTTAAATCCAAGATGAGACTTAGGAACTATTCCTAGTTCTGTGATGAACTTTTCATCCAAATAATCAACTTGCAGCTTCACTTACAGCTATATACTGTGTCTTTGTCCCTAAATCAGTAACTCTTTGCTATTTTGGAACCTTTCCAATTCACTGCACCACCATTCAAGGTAACAATTTACCCTAAAGTGGATTTGTTATCGTCTTAGTCAGTCTGAAAAACTTGAGTCTGTTTAGCCCTCTAGTTTTAATTCAGACCTACCATGAATCATGATCACATCTTCAATACCGGTTAAGTACTTAAGATGTTTATCATTGTCTTATAGTGATCTTCTCTAGAATATGACTGATCAACATCAGGCCTTGTATATTCATTACATACATGATAGTAACTCATACGATCTCTCTTTAAATTGGAGACAATTTTATAGAGATTCACTCCATAGCTCATCATCATGAGACCTCTCTTGGAGTTTACCATGCTAAACGCCTTTAGCATCGAATGAATATACGTTCATTGGGTCAAGCCGAACATCCTTTAAATCTATCTATATAGATTTATATCCCCAATTTATAGGATGCTCCTCCCAAGTTATTCACGGAGGAATGTTTAGACAATTTTATCTTTACTGATTGTAGCATTGGTGTGTCATTCCTTATCATTAATATATCAACATATAATACTAGGAATGTCACAGTGCTCCCACTGACCCTTTTGTACACACTAGGTTCATTCTCGTTTTTGATAAAATCAAACTCTTTTGATTGTCTCATTAAAATGAACGTTCCATCTTTGAGAAGCTTGCTTCAATCCATAAATGGATCATTGTAGCTTAAAACACGATTTGCTTCAACCTTTGAAACAAATTCCTCTGGCTGTATCATACATACATTCTCCTCAAGTCTTCATTGAGGAAGGACGTCTCCACATCCATTTTGTCAGATTTCGTAATAAGTTGCAATCACAAGCAAAATCCAAATGGACTTGAGCATCACTCGGTAATAAAGTTTTATTACAGTCAACTCCTTGACTTTATTTGAAACCTTTTAAACAGGTATGGTCTTATAGGTCTCCACCTTGCCATTTGCCCTAGTCTTTCTCTTTAAAAACCCATTTACACCCTATAGACACTATGCCTTTCGGTGGAGTAACCAGAGTCTATACTTGGTTCTCATACATGGAGTCCATTTTGGATTTCATGGCCATCTACCATTTCTCTGAGTGTCTTCTGCTCATAGCCTCATCGTATATAACTGGATCATCATCCTCTATGATGCGTACCTCATCATCATCCTCTATGATGAATCCATACCTCCTAGGTATCTTCGGTACTCTTCCAGATTTACGATTCGGTTGTGGTACGATAGGTCTATCTACAAGTTCCTCAGTTTGACTTGTAGTACTTTGTGGTTCTTGAACTCCTTCAAATCTATTACCCTCCCACTAGCTCCTTCAATGATAAACATCTTTATCCAAGAAGGCAGCGTATAGGATTATAGTAATAATGTCCTAAACTTTCTTTAGGATATCCACAACTCTGCATTTGTCAAATTTTGTCCCAAACTTATCTTTTGAAACCTTTTCACATAAGTTGGACAACCCCTTATCTTAATATACTTAAGACTAGGAATCCTCCCTATCCATAACTTTTATAGAATCTTGGGGCCGAATTTTGAGGTTACCTTATTTTGTAGATATGCAACCGTTTCTAGGGCATAACCCCAGAAGGATACTGGAATGTCGGTAAAAATCATTATGGACCGCACCATGTTCTACATGGTACAATTTTCTTTTTTAGATACACCAATCAATTATTGCGTATTATGAAACACCCATTATGAGAAAAATACCATTTTGAGATGATCTAGAAGCTCATTGCACAAGTATTCCTTCCTGATCTGATCAAAGAATCTTAATACTTTGTCAATTTGTTTCACTTCTGAATTCTTTGAACCTTTCAAATTATTCAAACTTGTATTTCATCAAATACATATATTCAACTCTTTGAATGATCATCTCCTTTTGTTTTACTAATTTGTTCAATTTGCAAAATTATTTTTCATGTAAGTCAAGTTTACAAAGTCCATCAAATGATCTTCCAGTTTCAAACAAAACATTATCATTATAAATAGAACAACAATTGTTCTTAAATATAATACCTGAACCTTCCTTGTCCAGCAACGGAAGTAATAATGTTTCTTAAGAGAACTGGAACATAATAACAACTTATTAACTTAACAGACTTGCCCGTAGGCAATGCTAAACTATAAGTTCCTACGGCTAATGTAGCAACCATTACTCCATTTTCCGCACGTAAGATTACTTACTCTTTGTTTAGCTTTCTACTTCTGCTTAGTCTCTGTATTGGATTGCATACGTGAGAACTATAGCCGGTATCCAATACCCAAGTAGAACCTTGACTTACAGAAAGATTTATTTCAATGATGAACAAACTTATATCTATAACCGAAGCTTCACTAAGCTTCTTCTGGTTAGCCTCTGCAAGATGCTCCTTACAGTTTCTTTTCCAATGTCTAGGCTTATTGCAGTGGAAGCAAACTCCTTTGCTATCTGCATCAGTTTTGTTCTTAGTGTCCTTAGTTATTGCCTTTCCTTATACCTTCTTTGAATTGTTCTTATTTTAAGAAGATCCTTTGGCCCTCTTCCGCTTCCTAGAAAAATCATCTACCAGTAAGACTTGGTCTTTCTTGGTTAGAAAGTGACTCTTTACAGTTTTTAACGTGTTTAAGCAACTCATGCAGGTTGACATATAGCTTGTTCACGTGGAAAATTCACAACAAATTATGAGAAAGAGTCCGAGAGTGATTGCAAGATCAAATCTTGGATCAACTCTTCATCCAATACAAAACCCAGTTGTCCCAATTGTTCAATCAGATTGATCATTTTTAGGACATTTGTCTCTACTGTAGTGTCATCGGTTATTCTAGATTGGAAGAGCTCTTTAGATATCTAATATCTAGCAGTCCTACTTTCCTCACCATTCAACTCCTTGAAGGTACAGGAGTATAGTAAGAGCATCCATAGTTTCATGCTGACGCTAAAGCTCGTTACTCATGGATGCGAGCATGATGCATTGAGCCAACTGTGCATCATCTTGCCACTTTCTAAAAGTAGCAATCTCTTCCTCAGAGGTATTGTCTGCAACTATTGCATGGATAGGCATATTAAGGATATAAGATAACTTTTCAGCCTTGAGAACTATTCTCAGATTCCTTAACCAGTCCGTGTAATTCGGTTCGGTTAATTAGCATCTAATATGCTACGCAGTGATAGTGAATTAGACATTGTAAAATTCTGTAAAATGAATTTGTAATTTAACAACATTTTAGCATACATTCATTTAATTAATTACCAAAATAAATTAGGTCTTTATTTTAAATTGGTATCTCTCACTTTTTTATCAAACTATATTACCCTCAATATATATAGTTCGGCAAATCTAATTAAAGATTTGCTAGTGAGAATAAGGATCTCATTTCAAATGTATATAGCCTTGTGTGACACAACAAACTATATATAAATAAATAGGTAGACAACTATTGTCAATTACATCACTATGTAATTCCTTGTATTTTGCCTCTTAGATTATTTTGATCAAGTGTGACACATCCGAATCAAAATTATTTAAGTTAAGTCCAACCTAGCGCTTCCATATATTCGAAAGAAAAACAATGTCCTTATG
This sequence comes from Aralia elata, assembly GCA_034770075.1. Classification (NCBI taxonomy): domain Eukaryota; kingdom Viridiplantae; phylum Streptophyta; class Magnoliopsida; order Apiales; family Araliaceae; genus Aralia; species Aralia elata. The sequence continues at coordinate 29,480,040 of CM068387.1, forward strand.
TGACACAACAAAACAACATCGTTCAGTCTATTTATAAGCATCAAATATGATAAAGCAACATCTTAAATATTTAATACTTGCCTTGTGTGACACAACAAACTCATATTAAATATTTAATACTCTATCGATTTACCATGCTAGAAGGCGACGTTCGATATTCCAAATATCTTTGAACGCTTAGGACTTAATATAATTTCTTTGAAGGGTTTGTAATTATTATTTGTCTCATCTTGTTTAGCGCGCATGCACATATATATATAAAATACACGTCATATTATTTTACATGCGAAGCATGTTGAATAATATAATATATATATATATATATATATATATAGTAAACATGCACATATAGAATACTATATTCTACCCGGATTGATTATGGACTTTTATTTTAGTTTGGTTCACTAGAGCCACCAAGTGAACCAAAAGGTCAAACCTAGGGTGCAAAAATTAAATTTAAATATAACTATTACATTTAAACCCGGGCTCCATTACAAACGGGTCTTCAAGCACTCCTTGCTCCTTTGTCTCCAATTCTTCAAAATTAATTCTAACTAGTCCTATTATAAAAACTATTTACAATAAATTGATCAGCAGTCAAGGGGAAGTACATAGGAGGGAGATAGAATTTACATTAAGAAAAAATTAGATAAGACGAGGTACGCAGACCCCATTTATAAAAACCCATACATTCAAGCATCTACTAAAATAAATCCATCACACATTGGTCAATAGTCCATAATCAATCCCTATTTATTATCATACATATCTCTATATGTATTAATAAATAACATTCATCCCATGAATAATAAAACCATTCCACAAATGCATTGATATCATTTAATGGGCAATATTAGTTAGTATAAAATTCAATTTCAACTTTAATTAGTTATCATGGAATCCAATTCCAACTCTAATTAGTTATCATGAAATCCAATTTCAATTAAAATAAACTTCTTTATTTTAATCATATTCCAAATCAAAATAAACTCTTTTATTTTAATTTATCCAATTTTGAATAAAATAAACTCCTTTATTTTTTAATCAAATTCCAAATCAAAATAAACTTCCTTATTTTAATTTATCCAATTTTTTGTATAAAAATAAACTCCTTTATTTTTAATCAAATTCCAAATCAAAATAAACTTCTTTATTTTAATTTATCTAATTTTTTGAATAAAAATAAACTCCTTTATTTTTAATCAAATTCCAAATCAAAATAAACTCCTTTATTTTAATTTACAAAAATAAAAAAAATAAAATAATTTTACACAAACAATTATGCCCAATTAAATTGTTCTAAACACATATCAATATATATACAGAATCAAGACAATTAATAATTCGCATAAAGTTTGGCTCTGATACCACTGTTAGGTTTATATAACGTGAACATGCAATCAAATTACATAAATAAAGCGGAAGCGCGATAAAATCAGATTTTAAAATTTTATACAAACCATCACCGTGATCTTTCTTTATGCACAATTATTAATTAAACGAAAGAGATGGAGAATAAGAATTATACCCTTGTAGAATTCTAGCTTCCTCAGGTACAAGTTCACCTCCAATTCCTTCGCGTTCTCCTTGAATTCCACCGATTTAAATCCTTCCTTTGATCAACGTTAGCCACCCAAGTGTTTGGCCTCTAGAGGTGATCCACCAAGGAATAATACTTGTTCAAGAAGATGGGTGTTGGCAAAACCCTAGTTTCTATCTCTATAGAAATTGTAAGTACTCTCCGTAATTTTTATGCAAGAGTGTGTAACACTAATCTATGATAAGACTTCTCTTATTTATAGATGTAGGAAAACCCTTCCCTAAACTATTTAGGATTAGGGTTTCTATTCTAATTAAACTCCTTTAATTAAATTAAACTCCTAATCTAATTAGGAATTCATGTGAGAATACTTCTATTAATTAATTCTCAATCCCTATTAGAATTAAATAATAGTAATAGTAGTAATAATAATAAGACTCCTCTTATTAATTTATATTTAATATTTCTAAAATATTAAATAATAAATATTAAGCTATTTAATTTATTCTATCTCCATAGATTAAATTAAATACACTTAACTTATTATTACAATTATGCCATTTACTTCTTAAATAAATATTTTCCTTTTGCGGTGTGACCCTTTAGGTTCTCCATATTAAACCGGTTGTGAATAAATCAATTAGAACAATTCTAATCTTATTTAAATAAATAAATTAAACTATTTAATTCATTTAAATAAATAATATTTATTCTACAATAAGGGTAAGCCCCCTTAGCGATCAACGACTTTCCAGATAATATAGATTTCAACATTAATCATAAAAGAACCTTTCAGTGCATAGTTACCGTATAATTCAATCATTCTACCATACAATGTCCCAATTAAATATAAGACATGGAATTACTGTCAAATCTTATTTTATTTAATTATATGTATTTCGATTCTCAAATGCACAACTCTAAATAATGCAAATTAGAAACTCTTTTCTAATTTCATTCTGCCTTGGCCAAGGACTACTGAGTTGTCATTTATCGAATCACATAGGACATTCACATCTTTTACTAGACGTGGTAGAATCTTTGTTGATCATTCACTTATCTCCATGTATAACTTATTATACCCAATCATACCCTTTGTTATACCTTAAAGGTCTTAAGGGACATGTCAAAGTATAACTCATCATACACAAGATACTATGATGATATCAAGTCCAAGGATCACTTGTACTACTATCACTAGAGAAATTCCTATTGACAGGCGAGTAAAACTCCATTAGGTATTCCTTAGCGAGCCACATTCATTGAACTTATTCTCCAATAAGTACCTACATACTTGCTTTAGTGTCTTCACACAAATGATTATGAGATCAATCATCCTCTTCTTAAGAGCAAGCAACGTATGTACTAATCTATCCAGATTCACTAATCCCCTTTTTAGTAATCCAACGATTAGGAACGATTTTAGTTTGTGAGCTATCTAAAATTTAGATCTCATTAGCATGATCACCATCATGATTCTAAAAGCATTGCTCAAAACTATGGGTTTATCACATTTAATATAACAACACTATGTAGATAATATAAAATGCCTTTAATAACCGAATAAGATTACAAAGTATATGCTACATCATATCAAATATGATTGGCTTGTGTGCATACTACTTTCACCATAAAGATGGGCTTTTAGAGCTATCTGATTACGAATCATATCCAACTTGTGAATCTTGTTTCATGGGTAAAATGACTAAATCTCCTTTTACTGGAAAAGGAGAAAGAGTTACAGAGTTGTTGGCGTTGGTAGACACAGACTATGTGGACCTATGACAACAAATGCACGAGGAGGGTATTCTTATTTTATTATTTTTACTGATGATCATTCTAGATTTGGATATGTGTAATTAATGAAATACAAATCTGAATCTGTTGACTTTGTCATATTTTAAAACTAATGTTTTGATGATGATCTGTTTAATATTACTAAATTGCTTGGTGTGAATTTCAGGAAATTGTTTCAAGAATGACTGATGGTTTATTCAAGGAAGATTGAAGATTCTTTTGGGTCTTAAGAAAAATATGTAAGGTCATTGCAAATATTTAATTTTTCAATACAAGGCTCTAGGACATAATATTTGTGCATTAATCTATGATTGTCATAAATTATGTGCTGAGTGGTATGCCTGACTAAAGTAATGTTTGGTTACTAAATTATGCATGACAATGGTACACGTTTGTTGATGCACAACCGAGATATATGCATATTAATTAATTAATGTTTCACATTGATTTATGCATGATGGACTATAAACATTTTGGCATGCTTTATTGGTATATGAAACGTGTGGCAGTTAGCATTATTAAATATCTTGGAATCATAATACTCACATATCCTATGGCGGGAATCTTGGAAAAAGAGATAAGATGGACACTGATGTGTGATCATTATCTTTGACTTGTTGGAAGGATTTTGTTTATATCCGGATATTGTGATAAAGATTAAATATCTTGTTTCCGAGAAGAATGCTAACAGGTGGTTTTTGATAAGGCCTGTTTGTTTGCAACGTTAAATCATGATAAGGATTGTTTTAGTTACAACGTTTACAAATTAGAAGGATGCAACAGATATATTTTTTTAAAGCCTATACATTGCATGGACTAATCAGATCATGGAGACAACAACTCCTACAGTGTACCAATCATATACTAAAAAGAGATATTATTCATATTGGTGTTATTAAAAAATTACTGCTGTGCTTTATATATTGATACTGTTTAGTATATTTTCGTGAGCTATAAACTCGTAACATCCTTCTATATTTAATTGATCATTGCATACATTAGTTGAGCCTTGCATTGTTAAATTGCTTATTTGCTTTGATCATTAGACCTCTATTATTGTAATTTTAATTTTTAGACTAAGTGTTGTCTAGAGGAATTTAATCCAGGTGGATTAAGATTTGTTTACATACAAATTCAAGGAAGCATAGGTGCTTAAGGGGTGCATTGGTGCACAAGGAGCAAAAGTGCTCAAGTGAATTTTTGTAATTCAAAATTTGTTAGAATTTGTATTGTAACGGAATTATTTTTAATAAAAGTTAGTCTCCAATACTAGTTGGTATTGGACGTGGAGTAGGCTATTATTATAGAGGGTAATAGCTGAACCACGTAAAAAATCTCGGTGTTGATTTTTATTACTTGCTATACGTTAATTATCCAAAGTTAGTAAATTTTCTTAATTGTAAGAAAACTTGAATAATTGTTTTTTCATTTATAAAATCACCAAGATATTTTCTTAAACAAAAAGTTCATTCCAGTTGACTGTATTCATTCAGTAGGTTACATTAATCAATACAGTAGACCAAATTGCTTTTCGATTAAGATTCAATTCAGTCGACCATATTCATTCAGTAGACTGCATTCATCAATCTAGTAGGCTGAATTCAAAAGTGTGTTATAAATTTTTAAATTGGTAATAGTCTGTGTCCACACTTATTCAACCCCCCCTTCTAAGTGTGCCTTATCTGAATTTCATTTGGTATCAGAGCAAGGCTCTACTTACTTGGTCTTAAAGGTGACTTGTAGGGAAAGATTCTGACATGGCATAGTTTGGAAACAACAATCAAGAAGGTCAATCAACCAATAGACCACCACTGCTGTATGGAACAGAAAATTACAACTTCTGGAAATTCCGAATGAGGATTTACCTAAAAGGGGATCCTTGGGAATGGTGGGTCGTGGAGAATGGACCAGTGATTCCAAGAAAAGATGACGGTACTCCAAAGACTCTACTAGAAATGGATTCAACCGAAACTTTTATGGTTTCCTATGATTCAAGAGCTATGAACACTCTACTAAGCGGCATGGTACAGTTCGAGATTGACAAAGTATCTTCATGCAACACAGCTAAAGAAATTTGGGATACTCTTGTAGTAAGTCATGAAGGAACATCCAAGGTACGAGAAGTCAAACTTAGCATGCTCATGCATGACTATGAAATGTTTAAACTTGAGAAAGACGAAACCATAAAGATGGCACAAGCAAGGTTTCTAGTGCTGCTAAATTCATTGAAGCTACTTAACAAAACTATTCCACAAAGTGAGATTAATCGTAAGTTACTTCAGGCAATGCCCAAAAGGTTTGCTTCTAAGATTACTACTCTTCAAGATTCTTCCACTATTTCTACTATGGATACTCTAACTCTTTTTGGCGAACTTGAGGAATATGAACATTAGTTAAAAAGATATGATGATGAGGATGAAACCCCTCGAAGAAAGGTTTTAGCTCTTAATGCAGGGAATGAAGAAGAGTTTGATGATGATTCGGATGAAGAAATAGCCATGATGTCAAGAAGACTCAAAGGACTATTGCAAAGAAAGAACAAACGGAAGAATATCTTCAACTCAAATAAAGGCAAAGGAAAGCAAACTGAGGAGACATGTTATGAATGTGGACGACCAGGGCACTTCAAAAAGGATTGCTTTCAACTTAAGAATAAAGGAAAAATGAACTTCAAGGATAATAAAAGAAACAAAGCTCTTGTCACTTGGAGTGATGAAGATGAATCCGAAGTCGAGGTTGATGCCAAGGATGAAATTGCTCAAGTGTGCTTCATGGGAATTGAAGGTGAATCAAATGAGGTATCTATTTATGAGTTTAATTCTTTAAAACAAGAAAATGAGAGACTAAGAGAAAAGAATGCATGTTTAAAAGAATTAGTAAATACATTGATGTGTGAAGTTGATTCTTGGGTTAATTTCACTTGACCACCTGGGGTTTAACGTCTTTCCCACTTGACCACCTGTTGTCTAGAAAGCTACATTTAAACGCCTGAGTTTTTGAGTTGAAGTGAAAAAGTGTTTTCCGTGTTAACATCGTGATTTTAAATGGCTAAAGACATATTTGCCCTCTATATATAAATTAAATATGACAGAAAAAGTTGCAGACTTCTGAATGAAATGGCGGGCAGAGGAGAAGAAGAACAATCTGTCGATCAGATCTGGTTTTTATTTTTGATTTATTAAGATTATGGGTGTATGCGATTTCGCCGGGATCTAGGATTTGGATTTTGGGCGTGTGAAGTTCCTTTTCAGCTTGCTTGGGGCTTGATGGTTATTTATGTGATGCGGCTGATTTGGGGATGTTCGTCAGTTACCTTGTGGTCGGATTTCATGGGGGTGACCGGCTGTTTTGCTGATTTGTCTTCAAATTGGGTTTGTGGTTTGGGTCTTTGTTCCCGGTGGGTATGGGAACTGCTACTTCCGGTTGCTTTGTCCCGCGGTTTCATGTTGTCGCCGGCAGCTCTTGTTTTGAGTTGTTCTTGGCTGTTTCTTCCATCTATGACCGGTTCCTTGGTTATTTTTGGTGTTCGCTCCTGATTTCCTTGGTCCTGTATTTGGATTGTTTATCTTACACGGCTGGATTTCATGGATGTCTTTGGTTGCATCTTGCCGGCGTCCAAGGACCTTCCTCCGGTGGGTTTGTGGTTATGGCCGACAGATGTTGCTGGTCGCCATTGTTCAAGGACTTGTTTTAATTATTTGATTTGAATATGTTTTAATTGTTTTACTGTTTAGTTAAGTTAATTTATTTAGTTAGTTTGATTTTTTTACTTAATGTTAATTAGATAATGTGTGAATAAATTCATCCACATTTTTTTTATGTCAAAAGATAAACAAATTTGGATAAAAAAGAAAATAATTTAATTTTGACTTTTATAATCATATACTATCCTTTTATTTACAAACATAATTAGATTTAATAAAAAAATAAAAAAAATAATTAAATTTGAAAGTTATTATAATTATTTTTAAAAAACTAAAAAAATACAAAAAAGAAAATAATTTAATTTTGACTTTTATAATCATATACTATCCTTTTATTTACAAACATAATTAGATTAAAAAAAAAAATTAAATTTGAAAGTTATTATAATTATTTTTAAAAAACTAAAAAAATACAAGGAAAATGGGACTTTTAAAGCCAAGGTACATGAAAGGGGGTATTTTTGACTTTTTTAAGCCACTTTTGACTGTTATAGCTCGACCTTACGCTCTATTGGCGAGTGTTATGCACACACCGTTAATCTGGATGAAAAATGTGACGTTTTCACTTTAACTCAAGAACTCGGGTGTTTAAATGTAGGTTTCTGGACTGCAGGTGGTCAAGTGGGAAAGACGTTAAACCCCAGGTGGTCATATGAAATTAACCCTTGATTCTTTAATAGATGAAAAGAAAGAAATTGAGAAGGAGTCATTTTGTAAAGAAGAAAAGGTTTTGATTGCAAAAAATGACTATCTTGAAAATTACAACAAAATTCTTTTTAACAAGGTGACTCACTTGAACAAGGAAGTTGAGAAATTGACTAATGAGCTGAAAATGCGAGATGTTTGTATTGATGCATTTAGTGATAAATCTCTATATAAATCTGTTCCTTCTAATGAACTTCAAAAGGAAGTAGATTCATTAAAACTATCTCTTGCCAGATTTGTCCAAGGTGAAGAAAACCTAACTGTTATGTTGGGAAAGCAAAGACCTAGTTTTGACAAACAAGGGATAGGTTATAATCCCTCTCGTAAAACCGGGAATGTACAAATGCTTAAATCCAAGTCTCGTTTCAAATTGAATTATTGTTCTCCTTTCACTACATGCAAAAACTGTGGTATAAAAGGTCATTTGGATATAAATTGTTCTAAGAAACAAAAGGTTAAAAAGGTATGGATTAAGAAGGGAGATTTATATGCAACTAACGCAAATGGACCCAAAAAGATATGGGTACCAAAAAGATTAATTAATTTTTCTTGACAGGTTTGCTTCAAGGCCAAGGTTCCATCTCAAAAATGGATTCTTGATAGTGGATGTTCACGGCACATGACTGGTGATAAGTCGAAGTTCGTGGAACTAAAGACCAAAATGAAAAATGGAACGGTTACTTTTGGAGACAATCGAACCTGTGAGATTGTTGGAAAAGGTAAAATTGGTAATGGTAAGGTTAATATTGACAATGTTCATCTTGTTAGTGGACTTGAATTTAATCTTATAAGTGTTAGTCAATTGATGGATAATGGTCATCAAGTTATCTTTGAAAAAGAAAAATGCACTATTACTCATGGTACTAACAATACTATTCTAGTGGCACAAAGGGAAGGAAATATATATACTATTGATTTTGAGCTACACGATGAAGAACTATGTCTAGCAACTGTGCAAGACGTGGCTAACCTATGGCATAAGAGGATGGGACATGTTCACATGGATTTAATCAAGAAATTATCCTCAAAGAATCTTTTCAAAGGGTTGCCAAAGATAAAGTATGAAAAGAAAGGAATATGTGTTCCTTGCCAACTTGGGAAACAAGTAAGAACTTCGTTTACAGCAAAGAACATGGTATCAACTTCCTCTCCTTTACAACTACTTCATCTTGATTTATTTGATCTTGAAAGGCATGCTAGTATTAATGGTAAGTTTTATGCATTTGTAATAGTAGATGATTTTTCTAGATATACTTGGGGGTTGTTCTTAAGAACCAAGGATGAAGCATTTAAAGAATTTGAGAAATTGATAAGAAGTTTAGAGACTAAGTATAGTCTCAAACTTATAAAAATTCGGAGTGATTATGGTACCGAATTTCAAAAAGACTTTATTATATTTTGTGATCAAAAATGTATTAGCCATGAGTTTTCAGCTCCAAGAACACCTCAACAAAATGGAGTTGTGGAAAGAAAGAATAGAACACTTCAAGAAACAGCTAGAACTCTCTTACAAGAAAGCAAACTTCCTAAGAAGTTTTGGGCAGAGGCTGTTAATACTTCTTGTTATGTATTAAATAGAGTTCTTATTCGTCCTATCATTTTGAAAACTCCTTATGAACTCTTGAATAACAAAATTCCTAATATTAGTTATTTCAAAGTGTTTGGCTCTAGATGTTATATATTGAATACTAGTGATAACTTGGGAAAATTTGATGCTAAATCTTATAAAGGTTTTTTCATTGGTTATTCACAAAATAGTAAGGCATATCGTGTATTTAATATATATAAGTTATGTGTTGAAGAATCTATTCATATAACTTTTAATGAGACTAACAATGATCTTCCAAAAGAAAGAGAAGAGGATGCAGGAAATTTGGAGATTACAGTGAATCCAGCAAACCGGAAAAATCTATTCAGCAAGCCAAATGAACAAATCCAGCAAGCTGAATTAGAAAATACACCAGGAGAAGAACAAGCAACAACACAAGAGTTTGAGGAAGATTTTTCCCAACCAGAAGAAGAAATACATAATGTCCAGATACCAAAAACAGCAAGATATCTCAAGAATCATCCACCGGAAAATATCATTGGGGATATAAACAAAGGAATTACCACACGAAGAGGTTTACAAAATCAATGTGCATTCTCTGCATTCTTATCACAAGTTGAGCCAAAGAATGCTAAAGAAGCCATTCTTGATGAAAGTTGGCTAATGGCAATGCAAGAAGAACTTCAACAATTTGAACGATGTCAAGTTTGGGAATTAATGCCTCCTCCTAAAGATACTTCTATCATCGGAACAAAATGGGTATTTAAGAATAAGCTTGATGAGCATGGGACAATCACTCGCAATAAAGCAAGGCTAGTGGCTCAAGGATATAATCAACAAGAAGGGATTGACTACGAAGAGACCTATGCTCCAGTTGCAAGACTAGAATCTATCCGAATTTTGTTAGCATTTGCTTGTTACAAGAAATTTAAGCTTTATCAAATGGATGTAAAAAGCGCGTTTCTAAATGGATATATCAATGAAGAAGTCTATGTCAAATAGTCTCCTGGATTCGAACATGAGAAGTATCCAAATCATGTTTTCAAACTTAAGAAAGCCCTCTATGGACTCAAACAAGCCCCAAGGGCTTGGTACGAGAGGTTGAGTAAGTATCTTCTTTCAAGCGGTTTTACTAGAGGTAAAATTGATTCCACTTTATTTATTATGCATGATAAGAATGATATAATTATTGTTCAAATATATGTAGATGATATAATATTTGGTGCTACTAATGATTTTCTTTGTGAGTGGTTTTCAAAATGTATGCATAAGGAATTCGATATGAGTTTAATGGGAGAGCTAAATTACTTTCTGGGACTTCAAATCAAGCAAACTAAGGAAGGAATCTATAATCATCAAACCAAGTACACAAAAGAGCTTCTCAAAAGGTTTGGTATTGAAGGATCCAACCCAAAAGCTACACCAATGAGTACGTCAATAAACCTTACATCAGATGAAGCAGGTATAGATGTAGAGTTAACCAAATTTCGAGGTATGATTGGATCTCTATTATATTTGACTGCATCTAGACCTGATATAATGTACAGTGTATGCCTTTGTGCTCGATTTCAGGCTAAACCCAAAGAGTCCCATTTACAAGCTGTTAAAAGAATTTTTAAATATTTAATTGGTACTATAAATTTAGGATTATTTTATCCAATTAGTAACCATTTTGAGCTAATAGGTTACTCAGATGCAGACTATGCAGGATTTCAAGTTGATAGAAAAAGTACAAGTGGTGCTTGTATATTTTTGGGACAAAGTCTTGTTTCATGGCATAGTAAAAAGCAAACTTCAGTTGCTTTATCAACAACTGAGGGAGAATATTTAGCTGCAGGGAGTTGTTGCTCTCAAATATTATGGATGAGACAAACTTTATGTGATTTTGATATAATATGCAATAATGTGCCTATATATTGTGATAATTCTAGTGCTATTGATATTTTAAAAAATCCTGTCTTACATTCACGAACAAAACATATAGAGGTAAGACATCATTTTTTAAGAGATAATGTTTCAAAAGGATTAGTAAAATTAGTTTTTATTCCTGCAGAAAAACAACTAGCAGATATTTTTACTAAACCTTTGAGTGAGGAAAGGTTTTGTATGCTTAGAAGAGAACTTGTTATGTGCATGGTATAATCATCATAGTTATTATATTTCGGTTAATATTCTCTGCATAATATCTGTTGAAATATATCTGTTTAATATCTCTTATCTCTTCAGATTATTTTGGTTACGTGTATCTAATAATCACTGAGTATTAATTATCATTTTCTAAGTTTACGTAAAGATTCAAATTATCCTTGGAAACCGAAAAAGTAGCCGAATAGTCATAGAAGTTGAAAAGACACACGTCTTTCAAAATCAGTCTCCTACTTATCTTCTAATTCTATGTTTTTTCTTTCTTTATAACTTCAGATCTTGATATCAGTTCTTTAGTTCTATCTCTTTCTTAAACCAAATCAAATCCTTTAGCTTTTCTCAAACCCTTTGAAACATGAAAACCAGAGCAAGCAAAAAGTCTTCCGGTAAATCGACAGATGATGGATCTTCTTTACAGAATGTCTCTGGAACAAAGATGAAACCCAAACGGAAGCTTAAGAAATCATCGATGCATGTGTTGTCCGACGCAACCGTACTTTCTGACGACTCTGATTCAAGCTTTTCCTTCTTAAAAGCTTCAGAAGAAGAACCATTTCAACAAAGGGAGTCGAAACAACCAGTACATGAAGGCCATACAACTTCTCAGCCCGAATCTCCATCAATCATGGTAAACCCGTTCTCATCTTCTTCTGATATACCCGAAAATTTTTTCAGGGGTTACAGCTTTGAAACACGTTTCAAACAATCGATTGCTACCAAGCAATTCGTTTATGAGAAAACTCTAGATCGATTCTATTTCACAAACTCTGTTTTAGAAAAACTTTTTAATTCCTGTGAAATATCTTCAATGTTGTTCCCTCCTACTATTGCATATCCCCGATTAGTTCAGCAGTTTTATACAAATCTTGAGTGCAATGGAGATTGTTATACAACGTATGTCCAGGGAAAGTCCTTATTTTTCACTAGTATTGATTTTGGTAGTATCCTCGGTATTTTCTCTGCTGGACCCTGTCCATTTACTTTAAAAGGTGCTGCAAACATTCCTTTTCCTCCTATGGAACAACTTCATATAGTGATGAATGATTTTTCTCTTCCTGAATTATTTCTTCCAAAAACTGTGAATGTATGCCCAACTGCATGTGTACTTCATAAAATAGTCAGGTATAATCTGTTTCCTAGACTTGGTGGGAGGGCAGATTTTACCTACCTGGATTTAGTGGTTGTGGCTATGATTCTCAAGGGAAAATCATTTAATCTCTCACAAATGATGTTGTCACATATGCTCAGTTGCATTCGACAATCTAAAAAATGTCTTCCTTACAGTAAGTTTTTAACCAAAGTTTTTAAACATTTCAAAATTTTTCTTGATGATGAAATTTCTGTTTCAAACAATGACTTCATAGATTCTGCCAGTCTTACTCAATCCCATCTCACTTTTCTTGCCGGAGAATTTGTTCGTCTTCATCCTACTCCTCCTCCTATTTCTCCAACTACAGATACTTCTTCCACCTCTCTGCCAAATACTCATGGAACTGATATTTTGAACATTTTGACTGAGATTTTGCAAAATCAAACCTCCATGAAAGCTGACTTAACTGAGATTAGGAATCGAGTTGAGATTCTTGAAAAAGGAAAATTGCCAATGGATGCCCCTGAAATTAATAAATTATATAATCCTGTTGAAGATGAGTTCATTGATCTTCAGGCAGGTTTTGAGCTCCAAACTTTAGCCATGGTTGAGTCTCTTCAAAAGAAATTCAATAGAAATACATGCCAGTTGAGTCAAGAGGTCAAATTTGTAAGTTATCAAGTTGGTGAACTTGCAGATTTCATGGCAACCAGATTTAATGATGTGGGGAGAAAGCTACATTTTCAAACCATGTACTCCACTATTCCAGAATGGCTAATGTGCAATTGGACAGCAGAGTTCAAGGATGACTTTCTAGATATGGAGATTCCTCCTTCCACCTTTATTCCCAGACCACCTCGCTTTGCCAAGGAACTCACACTTGTTGAACGTCTTCACCGCATTCGGCACCGTGCCTACTTCACCTCTCGCTCTGAACAAAAAGTACACATTGAAGACATTGATTGAATTTGCTCTCTCTTTCTCTTTTTGCCTGATGACAAAGGGGGAGAGATTATTTCAATTTTAAACAACATACTTTGGTTTATTGGTTTCTTTTATGTTTTTTTAAGACTTTGATACTATGGTTTCTGTGATGTTTTGACAAGCATGATTGGTTTTAAATGCCTGTTTGGTTTTAAATGCCTGTTTGTTAAGACAGTTGGTTTAATATGCTTATGATATTTGGTTATGTTATTATGAGATTTTATTTGAATATGCTACTAACACATGCAGGTCATATGGATTTGTTTCCTGAAATTATTATTTCCTGAAACTAAAAGCTATGTATAAATTTAGGGGGAGCATTAGTGGAATATTGAGTATTGATGTTGTCATCATCAAAAAGGGAGAGAATGTTGACCTTGTCATATTCTAAAACTAATGTTTTGATGATGATCTGTTTAATATTACTAAATTTCTTGGTGTGAATTTCAGGAAATTGTTTCAAGAATGACTGATGGTTTATTCAAGGAAGATTGAAGATTGTTTTGGGTCTTAAGAAAAATATGTAAGGTCATTGCAAATATTTAATTTTTCAATACAAAGCTCTAGGACATAATATTTGTGCATTAATCTATGATTGTCATAAATTATGTGCTGAGTGGTATGCCTGACTAAAGTAATGTTTGGTTACTAAATTATGCATGACAATGGTACACGTTTGTTGATGCACAACCGAGATATATGCATATTAATTAATTAATGTTTCACATTGATTTATGCATGATGGACTATAAACATTTTGGCATGCTTTATTGGTATATGAAACGTGTGGCAGTTAGCATTATTAAATATCTTGGAATCATAATACTCACATATCCTATGGCGGCAATCTTGGAAAAAGAGATAAGATGGACACTGATGTGTGATCATTATCTTTGACTTGTTGGAAGGATTTTGTTTATATCCGGATATTGTGATAAAGATTAAATATCTTGTTTCCGAGAAGAATGCTAACAGGTGGTTCTTGATAAGGCCTGTTTGTTTGCAACGTTAAATCATGATAAGGATTGTTTTAGTTACAACGTTTACAAATCAGAAGGATGCAACGGATATATTTTTTTAAAGCCTATAAATTGCATGGAGTAATCAGATCATGGAGACAACAACTCCTACAGTGTACCAATCATATACTAAAAAGAGATATTCTTCATATTGGTGTTATTAAAAAATTACTGCTGTGCTTTATATATTGATATTGTTCAGTATATTTTCGTGAGCTATAAACTCGTAACATCCTTCTATATTTAATTGATCATTGCATACATTAGTTGAGCCTTGCATTGTTAAATTGCTTATTTGCTTTGATCATTAGACCTCTATTATTGTAATTTTAATTTTTAGACTAAGTGTTGTCTAGAGGAATTTAATCCAGGTGGATTAAGATTTGTTTACATACAAATTCAAGGAAGCATAGGTGCTTAAGGGGTGCATTGGTGCACGAGGAGCAAAAGTGCTCAAGTGAATTTTTGTAATTCAAAATTTGTTAGAATTTGTATTGTAACGGAATTATTTTTAATAAAAGTTAGTCTCCAATACTAGTTGGTATTGGACGTGGAGTAGGCTATTATTATAGAGGGTAATAGCTGAACCACGTAAAAAATCTTGGTGTTGATTTTTATTACTTGCTATACGTTAATTATCCAAAGTTAGTAAATTTTCTTAATTGTAAGAAAACTTGAATAATTGTTTTTTCATTTATAAAATCACCAAGATATTTTCTTAAACAAAAAGTTCAATCCAGTTGACTGTATTCATTCAGTAGGTTACATTAATCAATACAGTAGACCAAATTGCTTTTCGATTAAGATTCAATTCAGTCGACCATATTCATTCAGTAGACTGCATTCATCAATCTAGTAGGCTGAATTCAAAAGTGTGTTATAAATTTTTAAATTGGTAATAGTTTGTGTCCACACTTATTCAACCCCCCCTTCTAAGTGTGCCTTATCTGAATTTCAGAATCATTTGAAAAGTTTAAAGAATTCAGAAGTGAAGTAGAGAATCAAACTGGTAAGAGTATTAAGATTCTTCGATCGGATCGAAGAGGGGAATACTTGACCAATGAGTTTCTCAACTGTCTCAAAGAAAATGGTATAATCTCACAATGGACTCCACCAGGGACGCCACAGTTGAATGGTGTATCTGAAAGGAGAAATCGAACATTGTTGGACATGGTTCGTTCCATGATGAGTTTTACCGACCTTCGAGTATCCGTCTGGGGTTATGCCCTAGAACCGGCTGCATACCTACTTAACAAGGTACATATCAAATCCATCCCAAAGACCCCATATGAGATATGGATAGGGAGGAAACCTAGTCTTAAGCATGTTAAGACTTGGGGTTGTCCATCTTATGTCAAAATGTTTGAACATGATAAGCTGAAGACTAGATCCGACAAGTGTAGATTTGTGGGATATCCTAAAGAAAGTTTAGGATATTATTTCTATCATCTTACTGATCAAAAGGTGTTTATAGCGAAATACGCTGCCTTCTTGGAAAAGGAGTTTATCCTCGAAGGGGTCAGTGGGAGTAAGATATATCTTGAAGAAGTTCAAGAACCACAAAATACTACGGATCAAAGTCAGATACCTGACCAAGTAGAAGAACCTACTATACCATTACCTATTCGTAAATCTGGAAGAGTACCGAAGATACCTGAAAGGTATGGATTCATCATAGAGGATAATGATGAAGTACGCATTATAGATGATGATGATCCATTGCTTACGAAGAGGCTATGAGTAGTGAAGACTCAGAGAAATGGCTAGAAGCCATGAAATCCGAGATGGACTCCATGTATGAAAACCAAGTATGGACTTTGGTTTCACCACTTGAGGGCATTAAGCCTATTGGGTGTAAATAGGTCTTTAAGAGAAAGACTGGAGCGGACGACAAGGTAGAGACCTATAAGGCCCGACTGGTTGCAAAAGGTTTCAAACAAAGACAAGGAGTTGACTATGATGAAACCTTCTCACCAGTAGCTATGCTCAAGTCCATTCAGATTTTGCTTGCAATTGCAGCTTATTATGACTACGAGATCTGACAAATGGACGTGAAAACGGCCTTCCTCAATGGAGAGCTTGAGGAGAATGTATATATGATACAGCCAGAGGGTTTTGTTTCAACGGTTGGAACAAACCAAGTCTGTAAGCTACAACGATCCATTTATGGATTGAAGCAAGCTTGTCGAAGATGGAACATCCGTTTTGATGAGATAATCAAAAGGTTTGATTTTATCAAAAATGAGGATGAACCTTGTGTGTACAAGAAAGTTAGTGGGAGTGTTATTTCATTCCTTGTATTATATGTTGATGATATATTACTGATAGGGAATGATGTTCCTATGCTACAGTCGACTAAATTTGGTTATCTAAACACTTCACCATGAAGGACTTGGGTGAGGCATCCTATATTTTGGGGATAAAGATCTATAGAGATAGATCTAAAAGGATGCTGGGCTTGACCCAAGGAAAGTACATTGACTCGATGCTAAAGAAGTTTAGCATAAAAGATTCCAAGAGAGGTCTCATGCCGATGAGCCATGAAATACATCTCTCCAAGAAACAGGCCCCAAAGACACCTGAGGAGAGAGACCGTATGAGTAAGATTCCTTATGCTTCCGCAATAGGATCTATCATGTACAGTATGATATGTACTAGACCAGATGTCGCTTATGCACTTAGTGTAACAAGCAGATATCAGTCGAATCCAGGAGAAGAGCACTAGAAGGCAGTGAAAAACATCCTAAAGTACCTGAGAAGAACTAAGAATGTATTTCTTGTCTACGGTGGGGGGTCTGAATTGAAACTAGAGGTCTATACAGACTCAAGTTTTCAAACAGACCAAGATGACAACAAATCCGTTTCAGGGTATGTGTTTACCTTAAACGGTGGCGCGATGAGTTGGAGAAGTTCCAAGCAGCAAACAGTTGCTGATTCAGTGACAGAAGAAGAGTACATAGCTGCAAGTGAAGCTGCAAAGGAAGCTGTTTGGATGAAGAAGTTCATAACTGAACTTGGAGTGGTTCCTAGCATTAGAGGAGCCGTCCCTTTATTCTGTGACAACAATGGAGCTGTTGCGCAGGCTAAGGAACCCAGGTCTCATCAGAAATCCAAACACGTGTTGCGGCGGTTTCATTTGATTAGAGAGATCATTGAAAGAGGAGATGTCACCCTGGAGCATGTGGACTCTCAAGACAACATTGCAGATCCATTTACTAAAGCTTTAACACAACAACAGTTTGATCGTCACTTAGAGAAGATGGGTATTAAATACCAAGGCGATTGGCTTTAGTGCAAGTGGGAGATTGAAAGTAGTATGCACACAAGCCAATCATATTTGATATGATGTAGCATATACTTTGTAATCTTATTTATTTATTAATAAAATAATTGATTTTCTTAAAAGGCATTTTATATTATCTACATAGTGCTGTTATATTAAATGTGATAAACTCATAGTTTTGAGCAATGCTTTTAGAATCATGATGGTGATCATGCTAATGAGATCTAAATTCTAGATAGCTCACAAACTAAAATCGTTCCTAATCGTTGGATTACTAAAAAGGGGATTAGTGAATCCGGATAGATTAGTACATACGTTGCTTGCTCTTAAGAAGAGGATGATTGATCTCATAATCATTTGTGTGGAGATACTATAGCAAGTATGTGGGTGCTTATCGGAGAATAAGTTCACTGAACATGGCTCGCTAAGGAATACCTAATGGAGTTTTACTCGCCTGTCAATAGGAATTCCTCTAGTGATAGTAGTACCAGTGATCCTTGGACTTGAGATCATCATAGTATCTTGTGTATGATGAGTTATACTTTGACATATCCCTTAAGACCTTTAGGGTATATCAAAGGGTATGATTGGGTATAATAAGTTGTACATGGAGATAGGTGAATGATCAACAAAGAATCTACCTCGTCTAGTAAAAGATGTGAATGTCCTATGTGATTCGATAAATGACAACTCAGTAGTCCTTGGCCAAGGCAGAATGAAATTAGAAATGAGTTTCTAATTTGCATTATTTAGAGTTGTGCATTTGGGAATCGAAATACCTATAATTAAATAAAATAAGACTTGACAGTAAATCCATGTCTTATATTTAATTGGGACATTGTATGGTAGAAGGATTGAATTGTACGGTAACTATTCACTAAAAGGTTCTTTTGTGAATAATGTTGAAATCTATATTATCTGGAAAGTCGTTGATCGTTAAGGGAGCTTACCTTTATTGTAGAATAAATATTATTTATTTAAATAAATTAAATAGTTTAATTTATTTATTTAAATAAAATTAGAATTGTTCTAATTGATTTATTCACAACCGGTTTAATATGGAGAACCTAAAGGGTCACACCGCAAAAGGAAAATATTTATTTAAGAAGTAAATGGCATAATTGTAATAATAAGTTAAGTGTATTTAATTTAGTCTATGGAGATAGAATAAATTAAATAGCTTAATATTTATTATTTAATATTTTATAAATATTAAATATAAGTTAATAAGAGGAGTCTTATTATTATTATTACTATTACTATTATTTAATTCCTAATAGGGATTGAGAATTAATTAATAGAAGTACTCTCACATGAATTCCTAATTGGATTAGGAGCATAATTAATTAAAGGAGTTTAATTATAATAAACACCCTAATCCTAAATAGTTTAGGGAAGGGTTATTCCTACATCTATAAATAAGAGGAGTCTTATCATAGATTAGGGTTACACACTCTTGCATTAGATTGTGGAGAGTATATACTTGCAATTTCTGTAGAGATAGAAACTAGGGTTTTTCCTATACCCAACTTCTTGAATACCTATTGTTGCCTCTTTTTAAGTCTTAAATAAAAGAGCTCTAACTCACGCAAGTATACGTGGTCAACAAGTAATACAGAGGAAGTAGAGTATCGTCCCACAGAGACAAGATTAAATTAATTCACTATGCATCAGTTCTATCACTACACTCATTTGCCTAAACTATTGCCTTACTTTTGGTGACAAAATTATTTCTATATCAATTAATAACTAAATATGCAAATACTAACGAAATATATCAAGCTTGGAATTAATGAGATCCTAACTTCATTTAATAATTCATCTAATTACCACTATCAAGCTAGAAGGTTCACGTATCACAGAAAAGTAGCCAAGGACACTAAAATAGACATAACCATTTGTCAATGCATTATGACCTACTTACATAATATCCATACTTGATAGACACTATGTAATCACCACTATAACCAAAATCACTATATTTCTATGTGAAATTGCAATTATATTGATTTTAAGCACAAGTCCTTATTTTGACTCTTACGGTGAAACAGTATATTTCTATCTGACTCACAAAATATTAAGCTACCCAATTAAGCTTCATATTCGCAAGCTATCATGATTACAATCCATACTTATATGTTATTTTTCAATTCCATACAAGTACTGAAATCGAATGGTGATCAAGCATTCATACATGCAAAACAATCGTGATAGAAATTCCTTATGATAAATAAGTCAATCTAGCAATCAAGTCTGTAATTAAACTACATATTAAAATCCGTTAAAATCCCATAATGGAGATTAGTTCATGTCTGAACCAAAAGCCATTATGGGATCAAATCTACACATGGTAAATTAACAAACAATTGAATAAAGAAGAAGAAGATTGATCAAACCCAATTGTGAATTAAATTCCAGAGTAAAGTTCAATCAACATAAAATTCCAATGCTTGAACAAAGTAATCCACACCCAAATCTCTAAGTTTTCTCTAGAAAAGTAGAATAATAACAATAATTAAGAACCACTCCCCTAATGTTGCCCTAATTACATAAGATAAGCATTTTTTCAGTCCTTTTCCGTATCCAACTCTGCTTCTAATAGACAAACTGCCGCACCTAAACTGCCTTTGGCGCCCCGGCGCCATATCTAATTCATTTATAGCGCCCCGGCGCCATATCCAAAATTACCAAGATGCCCCTAGCTTCAAGATTAGTTCCCAAACACCTGGATTGACCCTGTTACTCTTCCAATTCCCTCCTGCATAACATAAACACAAAAACAAATAAAATGATAATAAAAACACTCAAAGATAGCAATAAATTAAGCTCAAAAGCACCAGATTCGTAGGTATAAAACCCACTCATCAAATACCCCCAAACTTAACCAATTGCTTGTCCCCAAGCAATGCAATACTCAAATCACCGTACTACACGAATCCAAATCAAACAACAAATAATGCAATGTCCAACTTTGGCCTCAAAGATAATACCACTATTCAAATAGAGTATTCAACTAATGCAAGAATTCCGACATAAACCAGTTAGCCAAATCTCACTTGTCAACACCCATGTTATGTGTGAACCAACAACTTCAGTCAATCTTAACTCAAATCACAAACTTAATCAATTTCTTAGAAAGAACTCCAGTTTTACTTAACTCAACCAGTGAGCACGACCAATCTACCTACTGCAAGCAATTTCTAAGCACAGGATCGTCACCAAGGTTTATTTACCACATTTAAATTTTTTTTTCGATCCTTCCCCAGTTTTTTTTTTAACTTTTTAGTGAGTGCATTTTATGCTCCGTCTCACTTTCTTTTGAACGAGTGCGTTTTACGCTCCATCTCGTTACATGTGTTTATGAATGAGTGCGTTTTACGCTCCATCTCAATCCACCACATGTTCCATTCTTTAATCGGGAAAAGTTCAAAAATTTCCATTTTTTTTATCCCTGGACTCCCCCAAACTTAGGTCATTGCTTACACTAGCCTTCAAAGAGGATTCACCGATTTCATCACATTATTCCCAAAGTTCTTACCAGAAAAAGAGTATGTAAGGATTTGAATTAAATTAACCATTAGATCAATTTTAAGATTGCTAACATGACTATTAAACTAGCCAAATTAACTCACTGGTTACATCATCACTTCTATCAGCTTTCAACTCTAAGTGAATCTCAAATTATCAAACAATTCTCATCATTGGCCCAAAATTAAAGGACTACATCATTTATCGCTCGCTCGATTCATGCAGCTAAATGCCCAACACAACCTAAAATGCAATCCTAATCTATCAATGTCATGAAAACATAAGTATACGAAACATAAATAAATGCATCAATAACAACGTGCACCTACCCTATATGCATTAACTACCAACAAGTCAAACATAAAACAATAGAAAAAAACCCCCAAACTTAAGTAAATCAATGCCCTCATTGAAAAGCATAAATAAAAACAAAGAATGGGGGACTTCCCTGAACAAACTACACTGCAGGAGGGACCTCGTCATCATTCTGATCCTCATCATCACTGCGCTCCAAATCAGACGGAGGGAACACAGGTAAAATAGGTGCAGACGGGAACTGACTAGAATCAACCGAAGGATTTAGCCGAGCAAACATATTGACCATGGAAGTGTTGAAGGAGACATTATACTCGTACATGGTATCTTGTCGCTCAGCCAAACGAACATTCTGGGCTTCGATATTGTAGAACCACCGATCAATCTCACGTTGAACCTCAAAAGGAACTTCAAAACGAGGCGGTGCAGTATAAGAACTAGATGATGCAGGGTTAGGTGCGGGCTGAGCTACAGGATCTGGCTGTGAAACTATAAACCCTAACCCACGCGGGTGACTTGTACCTCCTATCCATTTAACGGTGTAACGTATAATCATCTTGTGGTCCAGAACAGGCATAGGCGGCTGCATCATCTCATCATCCTTCCATTTGACCCCCGCCCGTGCACATAGAGCACAAATAAGAGAGGGATGTGGTAACCCACCAGTGGTACCACCCTCTGTAGCACGGATAATGGAATTCGTAATAATAAGGCCAACGTTCATGGTCTTCCCAGTCACCAAACAATACAAAAGCACGACTCTTTCCCTTGTCACATCGCTCACGTGAGTAGACGACATTAGTTTAGCGCACAAGAAAGCATACCACGCCTTTCCATACTCACTGAGCCTGGATTGCGGAAAGTTCATGCTACCGCGCCCACGAGCTTTCCATGTTGTACCCGGCTGACACAACTCTTGAATTATCTGATCATAGTCAAGTCCATTACGCACAAAAGCTGTGTAGTCATTTTGAGAACCCGAATCCGCCAAGTCATAGATGTGATTAATCTCCGGGCAATCAAAATTCACAGTCTTTCCTCGCACTCGCACTGTAAACCCGTCACGGTCCTTAACATGCGCATAAAATTCCTTTACCACGGTTATAACTGCGAAAGCCGGTTGTGCCGTGAACAAACCCCATCGACGCTCAGCAATCATTAAAGCCATCTCGCCATCTTGTGCAGTTGGTTGCAACCCCCGTTCTGGAACTAATGGCCGCTGTGCAAATTTAAGATATCGATCTTGCGCTTCTGCACTAGCAAATCGCTTCTTGTCAAAGGTTTTAGTTGGAGTAGAAGTAGATCCTTCCCCACGTTGTCTTTTGGATGCCATAGTTACCTTGATGTACCGTTGAAAAAGAGAAAAAGTAGGGAGAGAGTGCTCAATCCAGACCCTAAATCCGTGCTAGCAAAATGGCTTGTGTGCAAGTAACTACTTGGGAACAAAAATTTGTGGGAGAGATTGAGATTTATGGAAGAAAAGTGAAGAAACAAGAATGAAGGCTGCTGTTGTGCGGTACTTGTTTAGGGCTGGAAGCCCTTTTTTTTTTTTAAAATGCCGATTATAGCGTTGGGGCGCCATATTTTGCTTACCTTCCGCGCCGGGGCGCCATAAACAGTACCTGGGTATTGACTTTAGAGCCGGGGCGCCATACTCCTTTGTTTTATAGCGCCGGGGCGCCATAAACAGTACCTGTGAGTGAGCCATAGCGCCGGGGCGCTATACTTCTTAATATTATAGAGCCGAGGCGCCATAACTTGTTAGGCTGTTCTGCATTAGGCGCGGGGGCGCTGGATTTGTACTTGATGACTTGTTTCTTCCCATACTTAAGCAAATGTTGTCCATATCAAGCTTCTACATGCTACAAGTACAAAATACCCCAAACATCCAAGTTAGTCCTAAAAAAAAAATAATAATAATAAATTAACTAAACAAAAGAAAAACACAAAATAAAACCGCTGGGTTGCCTCCCAGGTAGCGCTAAGTTATAGTCAATTAGCTCGACTTCCTCTGAAGATCATGTTGTAGAAAGGACTAAGGTGACTTTTTGTCTGTCCACCTCATCCCCAAAGTAATGCTTCAACCTCTGTCCATTCACTTTGAACGATTGGTCCGGAAATTTGTCGTATACTTCAATCGTGCCATGTGGAAAAACCGTCTTCACTGTGAATGGTCCTGACCATCTTGATTTCAGCTTCCCGGGAAAAAGTTTGAGTCTGGAGTTGAAAAGTAAAACCCTTTGACCCGGTTCAAATGTTCTTTCTATGATCTTACGATCATGCCATTTCTTCACCTTCTCCTTGTACAGCTTCGAGTTTTCATATGCCCGTAATCGAAATTCGTCCAACTCATTGATTTGAAGTAGTCGTTTTTCCCCTGCAGCTGTTGAATCAAAGTTCAATTTACGAATTGCCTAATATGCCTTGTGCTCGAGCTCTATAGGAAGATGACAAGCTTTTCCATAAACAAGCTGAAATGGTGACATGCCCAACGGAGTTTTGTAAGCAGTCCGATAGGCCCACACAGCATCATCCAGTTTCAAGGACCAATCCTTCCTTGTCGGATTCACAATTTTTTCGAGGATTCTTTTTACTTCTCGATTGGATACTTCAGCCTGTCCGTTCGTCTGGGGGTGATAAGCTGTAGCTATACGATGATTTACCCCATACTTGGCCAGCAACGCTGTGAACTGCCTGTTGCAGAAATGACTACCTTCATCACTAATAATGGCCCTAGGTGTCCTAAATCTAGTGAAAATACTTCGATGCAAAAACTTTAGGACTACCTTGGCATCATTTGTCGGGAGTGCTGCCACTTCTACCCATTTAGACACATAGTCAACGGCTAACAAGATGTAGAGATTACCGCACGAAGACACGAAAGGGCCCATGAAATCAATCCCCCAAACGTCAAAAACTTTGACTTCAAGGATTGTGTTCAAAGGCATTTCATTCCTCTTTGAAATATTACCAATTCTCTGACATCTATCACACCGCTGAACAAAACTGTATGCATCTTTAAAGATTATCGGCCAGTAGAATCCGGCTTGAAGTACTCTAGCCGCTGTTCTCTCCCCGCCATAATGTCCTCCATACACAGAAGAATGGCAATCATGTAAAATCCCTTCGGTCTCATTATACGGGATACACCTTCTTATCATTTGATCCGCACATTATTTAAACAAGTACAGCTCATCCCATATATACCATTTAACATCGTGCAAGAACTTTTTCTTTTGGTGCCCCACCAAGTCAGAAGGTAACATCTTACTCACCAAATAATTTGCGTAATCCGCAAACCATGGCACTTCCCCTTGCACCACAAACAACTGCTCATCCGGAAAAGATTCATTGATTTCAACTTTGTCTTCGATCTCCCTTTCCGGCTGCTCTAGTCGAGATAAGTGGTCTGCTACTTGGTTTTTGGTACCTTTCCTATCCTTGATCTCCAAATCAAATTCTTGCAATAGCAATATCCACCTGATCAACCTGGGCTTTGCATCCTTCTTCGCCACTAAGTGTCGAATTGCCGAGTGATCCGTATACACTATTACCTTTGTGCCTATCAGATATGCCCTAAATTTATCAAAGGCATACACCACTGCCAATAACTCTTTCTCTGTGGTGGTGTAGTTTAACTGTGCATCAGTAAGGGTCTTGCTGGCATAGTATCTCACATGAAACATCTTCTCCTTCCGTTGCCCCAAAACAGCCCCCACTGCGTAATCACTGGCATCACACATCAGCTCAAACGGCAACGCCCAATCTGGTGCTGTGATAACTGGTGCTGATGTTAACTTATTCTTTAAATGCTCAAATGCCCTCATGCAAGCCTCATTAAAATTAAACTGTGCATCCTTCTCCAATAAACTGCACAATGGTTTAGTTATCTTGGAGAAGTCCTTGATGAATCTACGGTAGAAACCTGCATGACCAAGAAAACTGCGGACACCTCTTACTGACGTGGGTGGAGGTAAATTCTCAATCGTTTCCAGCTTTGCCCTGTCCACCTCAATGCCTTTCTTCGACACTTTGTGTCCCATTATGACTCCTTCTTGTACCATAAAATGGCACTTCTCCCAATTCAATACTAAATTTGTTTCAACACATCTCTTTAAAACCATTACCAAATTTTCAAGACATAGATCGAAAGAATCACCAAATACCGAAAAGTCATCCATAAATACCTCAACATTCTGTTCGACCATGTCTGAAAAAATCGCTGTCATACATCTCTGAAAAGTGGCTGGAGCATTGCACAACCCGAAAGACATTCTTCTAAAGGCA
This sequence comes from Aralia elata, assembly GCA_034770075.1. NCBI lineage: Eukaryota > Viridiplantae > Streptophyta > Magnoliopsida > Apiales > Araliaceae > Aralia > Aralia elata. Next base: position 29,505,986 of record CM068387.1, read on the forward strand.
AAAGTGACGTATGGACATGTAAACGTAGTCTTTTCCTGGTCTTCTGGAGCTATCGTAGTCTGATTGTAGCCTGAATACCCATCCAGAAGGCAATAGTACTCATGACCCGCTAGTCGGTCCAACATCTGATCGATAAACAGAAGTGGAAAATGGTCCTTCCTTGTAGCTTTGTTAAGTTTTCGGTAGTCCATGCAAATTCTCCACCCTGTTACGGTTCGCGTTGGGATCAGCTCGTTATTCTCATTGGTGACCACGGTCATTCTACCCTTCTTTGGTACGCACTGCACAGGGCTCACCCATGCACTATCCGAGATAGGGTAGATTATTCCCGCATCTAGCCATTTCAGTATCTCCTTCTTAACCACTTCTTTCATTATAGGATTGAGCCTTCTTTGCTGTTCAACTGTCGGCTTGCTACCATCTTCCAATAAGATCTTATGCATGCAAAAAGACGGGCTTATCCCCTTGATATCGGCTATGGTCCATCCAATAGCTGATTTAAACTCTCTAAGCACTCGTAGCAGTTTTTCCTCCTGAAAAGATGTTAGTGCAGAAGAAATAATCACAGGTAGCTTTGAATCTTTATTTAAAAATGCGTACCTGAGATGTTCTGGAAGTGGTTTAAGTTCAAGTTCAGGAGGCATCTCAAGAGATGGTTTCAACTTTACTGATGTCTCTCCCGCTTTCGTAAGTGGCTCGATAGGTGTTCTGAATTTTCCGAATTTGGGGGTGGTATTCAGATATTGCACAAGTTCAGCACATTCTTCATCCTCCAAATCTGAATTTTCAGCAATCACTCGCTGCAGTGGTTCATATCCCAACAAACTTCCAACTTCATCATGCACTATACTATCCACCAAATCTACTCTGAAGCATTCTTCTTCATCGGTTGGAAGCTTCATTGCTTTGAAAATGTTAAACGTCACCTCCTGGTCATGTACACGCATTGTAAGCTCCCCTTTCTGCACGTCTATCAAAGTCCGCCCAGTGGCTTGGAATGGTCTTCCTAGTATGATTGGTATATTTTTGTCCTCTTCATAATCCAGAATGATGAAGTCCGCCGGAAAGATAAATTTGTCCACTTTCACCAGTACGTCTTCCACTATCCCCCGTGGATATGTGATAGATCTATCAGCTAACTGCAGAGATATATTTGCTGGTCTTGGTTCCGGCAATCCCAACTGACTGAATACTGACAACGACATCAGGTTGATACTTGCCCCAAGATCACACAAACATTTATCGAAGCTCATCTTTCCGATCGTGCATGGAATTATGAAACTGCCCGGATCTTTCAGCTTTGGAGGTAATTTACGTTGAAGCACTGCACTGCATTCCTCTGTCAAGGCCACTGTCTCAAACTCGTCTAACCTTCTCTTCCTTGACAGTATACCTTTCATAAACTTTGCATAACTTGGCATTTGTTTCAATGCCTCCGCGAAGGGTATGTTGATCTGCAGTTTCTTAAAAACCTCCAAAAACTTTCTGAACTGTTTATCATCCCTCTGCTTATTCAATCTTTGCGGATATGGAACTCGCGGGTGAACTTGTGATTCTGTATTAACGGGCTTCTTATCCGAACTAGCTTTCTCCTTCTCCACTTGTTGCGACTCGGACTCATCTTTCTTCTCTTTCTTTTCCGCTTCAATTTCTGTCTCAGTTTCTACCCCAGTGTCATCCCCTTGTAAACTGGATGCTGCGGAATCTGTACCTTTCCTGAATAATGCTTTCCCGATCTGAGTGTAATGGCCTGACACTGTTCCTTACCTTCTCTACGTGGATTTGCCTCTGTGTCACTTGGCAATGAACCCTGGGGTCTGCTGTTAAGCATAGTCGCCATTTGTCCCATCTGAGCTTCCAGATTTTTAATAGCCACTGCCTGGCTTTTGATCATCACCTCTGTATTTGCCATGTACTTTAACATCATCTCCTCCATTTCTGATTTCTTTTCCTGCGGAGGTGCATATGGAGTAGGATGTTGTTGTTGAGAATATCCCGGTGGAAAAGGTGGTCGTGAAGAGAACTGTTGCTGCGCCGGTTGGAACTGATTATTCTGCTGAAATTGCTGCTGCTGATTTCCTTGGTTGTTTGACCAACTAAAGTTTGGATGATTGCGGTTGTTGGGATGGTATGTGTTCTGAAACTGACCTTGGTCTTTCTTGTAAGTGTTCACATACTGCACCGACTCCGAGTTGATAGCACATTGATCTGTTGAGTGTGACCCCGCACAGATCTCACATACGAAGGCAACTGCCTTGGCTTTGCTTTCCGACAACGAATCTATTTTCTTCGCCATAGCCGCCATCTGTGCTGACAACTGAGTAATAGCATCCACTTCCAACACACCTGCAACTCTGGGCTGTGACGTTCTGGCTGTAGGATTTTGAAAATCATTTGCTGTCATAGTTTCAATAAGGTTATAAGCCTCGTCATAGCTCTTTGCCCCTAAAGCTCCACCCGCAGCTGCATCTACCATCTGCCTAGATTGCCATCCCAATCCATTATAAAATGTGTTGATCACCATCCAATCTAGCATCCCATGGTGTGGACACTTTCTTAGCATCTCCTTGTACCTATCCCAAGCCTCGTATAAGGACTCACCTTGTTGTTGCTCAAATTGAGAAATTGCTGTCCTTAATTTTTGCAGTTTTAGCCATTGGGAAAAACTTGGCTAGAAATTTTTGTGCTTGGTCCTCCCATGTAGTAATTGATCCTGCAGGCAAAGAATGGAGCCAACTTCTTGCTCTATCCCTTAATGAAAATGGAAACAGTCTTAGTCGAATGGCATCCTCCGTCACCCCGTTGTATCTGAATGTATCACAAATTTCAATGAAACTCAGAAGATGCTCACTAGGATCGTCTGTAGCAGCACCCCCAAACTGGACCGAATTCTGCACCATTTGAATGGTTCCTGGTTTAATCTCAAAGGTATTTGCTGTTATTGCCGGTCTGACTATGCTAGACTGCAATCCCGTGATGTTTGGCATGGAATAGTCCCTCAAAGCTTTATGTTCCTCTCTTTGCTCAATTCTCTGTTCCTCCGCCATCTTCGGAATAGTTCTTTCTAACTATGCTTGTAAATTCCTACGCACTCTTGCTTTCCAATCTCTTCCGTCAATATTATCCTGAGCTGGTGTCAATTCTGAGTTGGATGAGCGTGTGTGCATAAAAATTCTACAAGTACCTGAAATCAAAACAAAAATAAAAATAGAAATGAGAAAAGATTAGATTTGTCTAAGTCAAACAATATAGCTTAAAACTGAAGATAATAATAAAAATCTAACGCCTGTCCCCGGCAACGGTGCCAAAAACTTGTTGCCTCTTTTTAAGTCTTAAATAAAAGAGCTCTAACTCACGCAAGTATACGTGGTCAACAAGTAATGCAGAGGAAGTAGAATATCGTCCCATAGAGACAAGATTAAATTAATTCACTATGCATCAGTTCTATCACTACACTCATTTGCCTAAACTATTGCCTTACTTTTGGTAACAAAATTATTTCTATATCAATTAATAACTAAATATGCAAATACTAACGAAATATATCAAGCTTGGAATTAATGGGATCCTAACTTCATTTAATAATTCATCTAATTACCACTATCAAGCCAGAAGGTTCACGTATCACAGAAAAGTAGCCAAGGACACTAAAATAGACATAACCATTTGTCAATGCATTATGACCTACTTACATAATATCCATACTTGATAGACACTATGTAATCACCACTATAACCAAAATCACTATATTTCTATGTGAAATTGCAATTATATTGATTTTAAGCACAAGTCCTTATTTTGACTCTTACGGTGAAACAGTATATTTCTATTTGACTCACAAAATATTAAGCTACCCAATTAAGCTTCATATTCGCAAGCTATCATGATTACAATCCATACTTATATGTTATTTTTCAATTCCATACAAGTACTGAAATCGACTGGTGATCAAGCATTCATACATGCAAAACAATCATGATAGAAATTCCTTATGATAAAAAATCAATCTAGCAATCAAGTCTGTAATTAAACTACATATTAAAATCCGTTAAAATCCCATAATAGAGATTAGTTCATGTCTGAACCAAAAGCCATTATGGGATCAAATCTACACATGGTAAATTAACAAACAATTGAATAAAGAAGAAGAAGATTGATCAAACCCAATTGTGAATTAAATTCCAGAGTAAAGTTCAATCCACATAAAATTCCAATGCTTGAACAAAGTAATCCACACCCAAATCTCTAAGTTTTCTCTAGAAAAGTAGAATAATAACAATAATTAAGAACCACTCCCCTAATGTTGCCCTAATTACATAAGATAAGCATTTTTTCAGTCCTTTTCCGTATCCAACTTTGCTTCTAATAGACAAACTGTCGCACCTAAACTGCCTTTGGCGCCCCGGCGCCATATCCAATTCATTTATAGCGCCCCGGCGCCATATCCAAAATTACCAAGATGCCCCTAGCTTCAAGATTAGTTCCCAAACACCTGGATTGACCCTGTTACTCTTCCAATTCCCTCCTGCATAACATAAACACAAAAACAAATAAAATGATAATAAAAACACTCAAAGATAGCAATAAATTAAGCTCAAAAGCACCAGATTCGTAGGTATAAAACTCACTCATCACCTATTCTTCCTTGGTGGATCACCTCTAGAGGCCAAACACTTGGGTGGCTAACGTTGATCAAAGGAAGGAATCTCATCAGTGGAATTCGAGGAGAACACGAAAGACTAGGAGTTGAACTTGTACCCGAGGAAGCTTTGATCTACGAGAGTATAATTCTTATTCTCTTTCTCTTTCGTTTAATTGATAATTGAACACAATGATAGATCATGTTGATGGTTTGTATGAAAATTTTAAAATCCGTTTTATCACGCTTCCGCCCTATTTGTGTAATTTGATTGCATGCTTGCGTTATATACAAACCTAGCATGGGGAGCACCGGTGCTGTTTGTAAAGAAGAAAGACGGATCGCTTAGGCTTTGCATTGACTATCGGGAGTTGAACAAAGTCACGATTAAGAACAAGTACCCGTTGCACAGAATTGATGATTTGTTCGACTAGTTGAAGGGAGCGAAGTACTTTTCGAAGATTGACTTGAGGACGGGGTATCACCAGCTGAAGGTGAGAAAATAGGACATATCGAAGACAGCATTCAGAACTCGATATAGACACTTTGAGTTTTTGGTGATGTCATTGGGCTGACGAACGCGCCAGAAGCATTTATGGACATGATGAACCGAGTGTTCAAATAATACCTAGATAAATTTGTTGTCGTTTTCATAGATGACATCCTAGTCTACTCAAGGACGGAGGAGAAACACGTCGAGCATTTGAGGATAGCCCTGGAAACGCTGAGAAGGGAGAAGCTATATGCAAAGTTTTCTAAGTGTGAATTTTGGCTACAAAGGGTGCAGTTTTTGGGGCACGTAATTGACAAGGATGGTGTATCAGTGGATCCTGCCAAGGTAGAAGCGGTAATAAACTAGGAGCAGCCAAAGACGCCAACAGAAGTTCGAAGTTTCTTGGGATTAGCGGGTTACTATCGGAGATTTATTCAGAATTTTTCGAAGATAGCGATGCCGTTAACAAATTTGACAAGGAAGACTGTGAAGTTTTAGTGGACGGATAAGTGCGAAGAGAGTTTCTTAGAGTTGAAGAAGAAACTTAGTGAAGCACCTGTGTTATCACTGCCAAATAATACAGGGGATTTTGTGGTGTACAGTGATGTGTCACACAAGGGCCTTGGGTGCGTATTGATGCAGCATGGGAAGGTCATTGCGTATGCGTCACGGCAGCTGAAGGACTATGAGAAGGGATATCCGACTTATGACCTGGAACTAGCGGCAGTAGTGTTTTCTCTGAAGATTTGGAAACACTATCTGTATGGGGAGAAGTGTGAGATATACACAGACCACAAAATTCTGAAATATATTTTCACTCAAAAGGAACTAAACATGAGGCAGAGGTGATGGTTGGAGTTGATCAAGGACTACGATTGTGAGATTCTATACCATCCCGATAAGGCCAATGTAGTAGCCGATGCTCTAAGTAGGAGGGGCAGAGATAAGTTGATGATGCTGATAGCTCAAGGAGAACTGATAAAGGAAATGGAAAGACTAGAGTTGGAAGTCAAATATTCGATAGCTACAGATGAGAAACTGTTCGCAGTGGAGGCGAGTCCGACTTTACTAGAGAGGATAAAGGAGGCTCAAGAAAAGGATGATGAATGTGTTGCTATAAGGGAGCGAATCTCAGAAGGAGAGGAATTGAAGCACAAAGTTGATAGCACGGGACTGCTAAGGTTTGAAGGGAGAATCTGGATACCGATGGTTCCGGAGTTGAGAGAAGAGATTTTGCAGGAAACTCATTTTACAAGGTATTCGATACACCCTGGTAGTACCAAGATGTATCAGGATTTACGCCAACACTTCTAGTAGCCGAACATGAAGAGGGAGGTCGCGAAATGTGTTAGGCAATGTTTGACTTGTCAGAGGGTAAAAGCAGAACATCAGAAACCGAGTGGGCTGCTACAACCGCTGGAGATTCCGAAGTGGAAGTGGGAGCATATCACGATGGATTTTGTGATGGGGCTTCCACTAACTCAGAAGGGTTACGACGCGATCTGGGTGATTGTGGATCATTTAACTAAATCAGCACATTTTATACCGATCAAGATAAGGTACAATCTGGAGCAGCTAGCAAAGTTATATGTGAAAGAGATTGTGTCACGACATGGAGTGCCGGTATCTATTATATTTGACAGAGACCCGCATTTCACGTCGAATTTCTTGAAGAGCTTGCAAGAGAGGTTGGGAACCCAGTTGAGGTTGAGTACGACATATCATCCTCAAATGGATGGGCAAAGCGAACGAACGATTCGTACTCTTGAAGACATGCTTAGAGCATGTGTAATGGATTTTAAAGGCAGCTGGGATAACCACCTACCATTGGTGGAGTTTGCCTATAATAATAGTTATCATGCAAATATTGGCATGCCGCCATACGAAGCATTATACGGAAGGAAGTGTCGAACACCTCTGTGTTGGGACAAAGTCGGTGAACAGAGACTGTTGGGACCTGAATTAGTACAACAGACTGTGGATGTCGTTAAGGTGATAAGAGCTCGATTGGTAGCGGTTCGGGATAGAAAGAAGAAATATGCCAATTTGCATCGTCAGAAGCGAGACTTTGAAGTGGGCAGTTTTGTATTTTTGAAGGTATCTCCTTGGAAAGGAAAGATCAGATTTGGGAAGAAAGGAAAATTGAGTCCTAGGTTCGTAGGACCTTTTGAAGTTTTGAAGAGGGTAGGTGAAGTGGCGTACGAGGTAGCTTTACCTCCTGAACTGGAGCACATTCATAATGTGTTCCATTGCGGCCGTATAAACCCGACTACAAGCATGTGATTTCCTACGAACCGATTCAAGTCGAGCGAGACTTTTCATATGAAGAGATTCTTGTCCAGATATTAGATAGGAAGGAGCAGACATTAAGAAACAAGGTCATTCATTCGGTCAAAGTTCTTTGGAGGAACCACGCAGCTGAATAAGCCACGTGGGAGCTAGAAAAGAAGATGAGGAAGAATTATCCGCATCTTTTTGAGTGAACCCATGTTAAATGTTCCGTACGTAGACTGTAATACTGGGGACAAAATTCTTATAGGGGGGAGAATGTAACGATTGGGAATTTTGGATTTGCCTTGTAATTCGAATTTTTTGAATATTAATGAATTTATTATATTTTATTAATATTATTTTTGTGTGACATGTTTAAAGGTTGTGTGACAACCTAGATTAAGTGAATAGATAAAATTTTACGTGTTATAGTTTTGTTAAGTGAAATATTTGATTTCGCGTAGCATCGTTAAATCTCTATTCACGAGTTACTATTCACGTGAGGACTATTCATCTAGAGACGTCTTCTCGGGTGACCTCGATTTTCCTAATTATTGCCAACCCGTTTAGGCAATGAGTTAATAATTCAAGTGTAGGATTTATGGGAGCCCAATGGGAATTAAATTAGAAGCCCAAGTGATTTTAAGGGTGACCCAAACCCATGACCTAACCCATGACCCAACCCATGACCCAAGACTTGACCCATGTGGGATATGGGCACAAAAATCAGCATTTTAGTGTAAGAGAGAGGGGAGTGCACGGTTGGGAGGGGAGGAGACCAAGTGTTGGGAGGTTCATTTCCCAAGCACAAGCATGCCAAACATTCCATCTCCCAAGCAACCTAGTGTTTCACATTTCTTTTCCCAAGCTAGACCAATGTCTTGAGCTCCCAAATGTTCCATCCCTCTTCTAAGAAGCCTTGAATACACCAAGAGACATCTTCAATTGGCAAACACCTCCAGCCATAGCATGTTCATTTCAGCAGATTTTCTAAGAGAGGGAGAGTAAATAGGGAGAGAGGGCTCGGAAGTAAGAAAGGGGAAGAGGAGAACCAAGTTTTCCTTCACAAACTTATCCATTGCATATTGAGAGAGGGATAGGTTTAGGTTTTGAGCAGGAGGAAGAAGGAATAGCAAGCTAAGCATCTACACCATCTTCACCATCTTCATCTTCAACCTTCAAAGCTTCTAGAGAGAGAAAGAAGTGGGTGTGAGCAAACTTAAAGAAAAGGCTTCAGGAGAACTCAAGGAGGTTGAGGAGAGTTTCTAACAAAGCTCTAAAGGAGTTCTAGTATCTAATAAGTAGCTACAAAAGGTAAAACTTTAACTCAATCCGTTCCATTTGATTTGGTTGAGGTTTTTCAAAGTTTCCATGGTTTGTAAGCTTTTGTGCTTGTGGGTTAGTTTTTGCTGCGATTCTTGATGTTTTTGCTTGTTATGGTTGTGTATAAATGTTGTTAAGAGATTATGTAAGCCATTAATAACTTCAACGTGGAATAAAAATGGAATAAATCCGTACATATGCTTAAGGAGGATGAAGAACATGAAGAACAATGGACTTTGGACATGAACATGGACTGTTGGACGATTTAGATGACTTTGTAGCTATGATTTCGTGTTTGTTTAATTCATTTGTTGTTATGATGTTGTACCTCCATGGGTTATGAGTTTAACCCAGTTGGAATTGATAGACTCCACGGCACACTTGCGTGAGGTGGTCGTCGCCCGGATTGTTTCCAGCAAGTTATAAAGGTGGAACTCGTTCGAATCCTTAATCCCTCGTCTGAATATAGACGATAAACCTTGGAATAGTCGATCAAGCAATTTGAATGTATGAAGGATGAAACACCAACAACACTTTGACCCTCGTTTAATTCAAACGATAATCTCCGTCTGATTGAATGATGCGGTAGAATAACGCCACACACAACTATGATTTGTTGTATGATAAGTTAAATATGAATCTCAAAAGAAAAAATAAGAAAACTACTTAAAAATCCTTCAAAGAACCAAAAGTAGAGAATAACTCTATAAACTCAGAATAATATTGAATTGTTTTTGAATTACAAGCAAAAAATGTCTATTTATACTAACTATGAAACCCTAGAATCCCTAAAGGAAATAGCAACTGATATAGAATCAAAATCCTATCTTAATATATCCTAATTACAATAGAATTATGAAAATATGCTGAAATTAAGGAAAGAAATCTAATCAACCGCCACTTTGGAATCCGTGAACAGTGTCTAGCGCCGTAGGTGCTGGGTTTCTTCTTGTTGCAGCACTGCAGGCGCTAACCTACAGTAGCCTCATCACCATGTGAGCGCCGTAGGCGCTAGGAACATAAGACTTAGAGCGCTGTAAGCGCTGAGTGACAGTGCCTTCCACATTTGGCTAGCGCTATTGGCGCTGGAAACACAATGGCCCGAGCGCTCTAGGCGCTAAGGTTGCTGAAGAGCTTGAATTGGCGAGCGCCCCAGGCGCTAGACTCATAAGGCACATAGCGCCGTAGGCGCTAGAACCCAAACTTAGGTGAAATTTCTCCTTCTTTGCTTCTTGGCTTGGGTCCCTCACTTGTAGCACATTCACAAACCTAGGTTCCAACTCCAACGCCTTTGAACTTGCATCCTTGTCATTCCAAGCTCCTTGAATAAACCCAATAAGCCCTTCCCTGAAGTGCTTTGCTCGTGCTCTCGTCACTGGTCCAATTGGAACTGACACCGGATCCTCTCCATAGCTTCCGCCCTTGTCCTTGCCAAGTATGTCCTCATCATTCCTCTCCTCTTGGAAAGGATTTGTCCTCAAATCATCTCCTACATCAAACGGACTAAGGTCAGAGACATTAAATGATGCACTAACACTATACTCACCCGGTAAATCTAGTTTATAGGCATTGTCATTAATGCGCTCAAGAACTTGAAATGGCCCATCCCCTCTAGGAAGCAATTTTGATCATTGTTGAGCCGGAAATCTTTCTTTTCGCAAGTGTAACCATACCCAATCTCCCTTTTCAAAAACAACTTGACGTCGACCCTTATTGGTCTGTTTTGCGTATTGCTCCGTCCTCCTCTCAATGTTGAGTCGAGTTTTCTCATGTATCTGCTTAACAAACTCAGCCTTTTGCTTTCCATCCAAGTTAGTATACTCAGAAACAGGTAATGGTGATAAATCCAACGGTGTTAGAGGATTAAAACCATATATAATCTCAAACGGTGAAAAACTAGTAGCAGAATGAACAGATCGATTATAAGCAAACTCAACATGTGGTAAACATTCCTCCCAATGCTTAATATTCTTCTTAATGATTGCCCTTAATAATGCAGATAAAGTCCTATTTACAACTTCAGTTTGACCATTAGTTTGTGGATGACAAGTAGTTGAAAATAACAGTTTAGTACCTAACTTACACCACAATGTCTTCCAAAAATAACTCAAAAATTTAGAATCTCTATCTGAAACAATGGTTCTAGGCATGCCATGCAAACGCACAATTTCCCTAAAGAACAAATCAGCAATATGGGACGCATCATCAGTTTTGTGACATCGAATAAAATGTGCCATCTTAGAAAATCTATCCACAACCACAAATATAGAATCATGACCACGTTTAGACCTAGGTAAACCCAACACAAAATCCATAGATAAGTCAATCCAAGGTTCACCAGATATAGGCAATGGCGTATACAATCCATGAGGCTGAACACGAGACTTAGCTTGTTTACACGTAATGCATTTATCACAAATTCTTTCTACATCCCGTTTCATATGAGGCCAATAAAAATGCTCTTTTAACACAGATAAAGTCTTTTTAACACTAAAATGACCCATCAGACCTCCCCCATGCGACTCCCTAACCAACAACTCACGCAAAGAACATGCAGGTATACACAACTTATTTTCTCGAAACAGAAAACCATCAACTTTAAAGTATTTACCTACAACATTCTTCTCACATGATTTAAACTCTTCACAAAAATCAAGGTCACTAACATATAAGTCTTTGATTCGTTCAAAACCAAGCAATTTTGTATCAAGAGTATTTAATAACACGTACCTCCTCGAAAGAGCATCAACAACAACATTCTCCTTACCTTGTCTGTACCGGATGACATATGGAAATGTCTCGATAAACTCCATCCACCTAGCATGTCGCTTGTTCAACTTATGCTGCCCTTTCAAGTACTTCAAGGATTCATGATCGGTGTGAATCACGAACTCTTTAGGCCAAAGGTAGTGTTGCCACGTTTCCAACGCTCGAACCAATGCATACATCTCCTTGTCATAAGTAGGATAGTTTAGAGCTGCCCCACTTAACTTCTCGCTAAAGTACGCCACTAGTTTCCCTTCCTGCATCAACATAGCTCCAATCCCTAAACTTGAAGCATCACACTTAATCTCAAAAGTCTTAGTAAAGTTAGGTAAAACAAGCAAAAGAGCGTTAGTCAATTTATCTTTAATCAATTTAAACGCCTTTTTCCTGTTCTTCACCCCACTTAAAACCCACTCTTTTTGATTACTTCCGTTAATGGCGCTGTGATGTCACTGAAGTTCCTCACAAACCGTCGGTAGAAACTAGCCAATCTATGAAAGCTTAGAACTTGGCTCACATTTGTTGGACTCGGCCATTCTCGGATTGCATGTATTTTCTCCTCATCCATTTGAACCCCCTGTGAACTCACAACAAATCCAAGAAAAATAACTCTATCCGTACAAAATGTGCAGTTATCCATGTTAGCAAATAACTTTTCTTTTCTAAGCACATCTAAAACAGATTTCAAATGCGATGCATGCTCTCCCAAGTTTTTGTTATATATCAAGATATCATCAAAATAAACTACCATAAATTTGCCAATGAATGGTCGCAAAACATGGTTCATCAATCTCATGAAAGTACTAGGAGCATTAGTTAAACCAAAAGGTAACACTAACCACTCATAAAGACCATATTTTATTTTGAAAGCGGTTTTCCATTCATCACCCTCTTGCATTCTAATTTGATGATAACCACTTTTTAAATCAATTTTTGAGAATATACAAGACCCATGCAATTCATCTAACATGTCATCTAATCCAGGAATGGAATGTCGATATTTTACCGTAATGTAATTTACCGCTCGACAATCGATGCACATCCGCCATTTCCCATCCTTCTTCGGCACTAAGATCAAGGGAACTGCACAAGGACTCATGCTCTCCCTCACGAACCCTTTCTCCATTAGTTCGCCAACTTGCCTTTGTAACTCCTTCGTTTCTTCGGGATAACTCCGATAGGCTAGACGATTTGGAATGGTAGCGCCGGGTACGAAATTAATCTGATGCTCAATTCCTCGAATTGGTGGTAATCCCTGTGGAAGCTCATCGGGAAACACATCCTTATAATCCTGTAAAAGAGATGAAACAACACTAGGCAAGGAAAAATCGTTAGCGTTAGTACTCAAAAGCGCCTCCTTATACCGAAGTATGATCATCGCCTGTTTAGAATCCAAAGCTCGCCTTACGTCACTCTTTTTTGCATATATATTTGTTTTTCTCTCATCATCTTTTCTTTTCTCTCTTATTTTTTCCTCATTATTTTTTTCCTCTCGATTTTTCTTCTCCTCACTCTCTTTTCTTTTTTCATGGTCTTTCTGCAAATGAATTTGATCCTCATGCACCTGATGTGGTGACATAGGACATAAAGTAACCTTCCTCTTATTGTGAACAAAGGAATATTCATTGGTGAAGCCATCATGCTTCACTCGCCTATAAAATTGCCATGGTCGACCAAACAATATGTGACCCACTTGCATTGGCACCACGTCGCACAAAATCTCATCCACGTATCTCCCAATAGTAAATGGCACCATCACTTGTTTAGTCACCTTAATCTCATTACTGTCATTAAGCCACTGCAATCGATACGGTTGAGGCTGATTGGTTGTGGAAAGCCCCAATTTCTCCACCATAGCCTTACTTGCTACATTCGTGCAACTACCTCCGTCAATCACGACACAACAAATCTTCCCATTCACAAGACACCTAGTGTGAAATAAATTCTCCCGTTGCTCGTTGCTTTCTTCCTTCACCTGCGCATTAAGTACTCGTCGGGTAACTAAGACTTCCCCAAATATTGCAACTTCCCTATCGTCAGCCTCCTCGAAAGGTGGCATCGAATCGGTGTCACTTTCTTCCCCTTCGGTTTCCACTTCCCCATTATCACGTAATATCATTGTCCGTTGATTCGGACATTGACTTGCAATATGACCTTTACCTTGACATTTAAAACAAACAATATCCCAATTACGACTAAAAGAAGGTTGCTCATTTTTACCTTGCTTTCCCTGATTAGTCACATCCGGTCTAGGCTCCACTTTCGGCTTGTTCACAACTAGCTTCTCCTCTCGCTTCGCCACATTAGATTTCCATGATGAACCTGGATTAGGCATCGACCGTTGGCCACCTCTCCTCTTGAGTTGTTTCTCAATCTTGATAGCCATGTGCACCATCTCTTCCAACTCCAGATAATGCTGTCATTCGACCAAATCTGATATCTCCCAATTCAAACCTGCCGAAAACCTAGCCATCGTCGCCTCTTTATCCTCAACTAAATCAGCTCTGGCTATTAACATCTCCATCTCCTTGTAGTAGTCCTCTACACTTCGAACACCTTGTCTCAAGCTTTGCAAACTGCGAACTAACTCTCGGTGGTAGTAATCTGGTACAAATCTTTTCTTCATGATAGTCTTCAACTCCACCCATGTGTCAATTGCACGTTGTCCACACCTTATTCTGCTGGTTGTTAGTTGATCCCACCATGTAACTACATAACCTGAGAATTCTGTAGCGGCAAGTTTGACTTTCTTACGATCTGAATAATTATGATAGTCAAAAATCCTCTCCATCTTCTTCTCCCATTCCAGGTACGCCTCAGGATCACTCCTACCTTGGAAAGCTGGAATTGACATTTTGATGCTATCCAAGTTATCATCCACTCGATTCCTTTGGTCGGCTCTATCATCTCTGTGTCTCCTATTCCTGGCCTCAAATCGCCTTCCAATATCTGGATCAAATTCCTCTTCGTAGGAATCCTCCTCGTTATTCCTATTCTCATTTTTCTGCACCTTCTCCTTCTTTTGAGAATCCATCATCACTTGCGATTGCTCCCTTTGAATACTCTCGATCCTCTCAAATCTTTCATCAAAGAGATCCAACTTGCGAATTACTTGTTGTAGTAAAACATCCAGGTCCACACTTGACCCTTCCCTTTGTCCTTTTGTTGAAGATCCTTCTCCAAACAAACCCTTATCCTTCATTCCAGACTTTTTTTTTCCTGTAAAATAGAGGTTAGTAGCAAAATATTTTCCTCACCACTCCCTTACGTGTTTCACTCGGTCAATGTTTCGCTCGTGTATCACTCAATAGGCTTTCCCCTCGAATGATCTCACAACTAAGCCTTTTACCTCTAAATATTCTCTCTAATAGGTTCTTTTTGAATTTACCTAGCAAACATTCTCGGTTTTACTAATCAAATCAAAAATAACTTATCACGAACAATATAGTCGGTATGAATAGAAGTAGTAACAATCTTGATTACGGAACTGACAATGAAATCTACGGACAAATTGAAATAACTGAAATAAAATTTTCTATACTTTTTTTTACTCACAAATACAACGATACAATAAAGATAGATATTTAGCTAGAAAACGCAGCTTTGATACCAAATGATAGACTCCACGGCACGCTTGCGTGAGGTGGTCGTCGCCCGGATCGTTTCCAGCAAGTTATAAAGGTGGAACTCGTTCGAATCCTTAATCCCTCGTCTGAATATAGACGATAAACCTTGGAATAGTCGATCAAGCAATTTGAATGTATGAAGGATGAAACACCAACAACATTTTGACCCTCGTTTAATTCAAATGATAATCTCCGTATGATTGAATGATGCGGTAGAATAACGCCAAACACAACTATGGTTTGTTGTATGATAAGTTAAATATGAATCTCAAAAGAAAAACTAAGAAAACTACTTAAAAATCCTTCAAAGAACCAAAAGTAGAGAATAACTCTCAAGTATGAATAAACTCAGAATAATATTGAATTGTTTTTGAATTACAAGCAAAAAATGTCTATTTATACTAACTATGAAACCCTAGAATCCATAAAGGAAATAGCAACTGATTTGGAATCAAAATCCTATCTTAATATATCCTAATTACAATAGAATTATGAAAATATGCTGAAATTAAGGAAAGAAATCTAATCAACCGCCAGTTTGGAATCCGTGAACAGTGCCTAGCGCCGTAAGCGCTGGGTTTCTTCTTGCTACAGCGCTGCAGGCGCTAACCTACAGTAGCCTTATCACCACGTGAGCGTCGTAGGCGCTAGGAACATAAGACTTGGAGCGCTGTAAGCGCTGAGTGACAGTGCCTTCCACATTTGGCTAGCGCTATTGGCACTGGAAACACAATGGCCCGAGCGCTCTAGGCGCTAAGGTTGCTGAAGATCTTAAATTGGCGAGCGCCCCAGGCGCTAGACTCATAAGGCACGTAGCGCCGTAGGCGCTAGAACCCAAACTTAGGTGAAATTTCTCCTCCTTTGCTTCTTGGCTTGGGTCCTTCACTTGTAGCACATTCACAAACCTAGGTTTAACTCCAACGCCTTTGAACTTGCATCCTTGTCATTCCAAGCTCCTTGAATAAACCCAATAAGCCCCTCCCTGAAGTGCTTTGCTCGTGCTCTCGTCACTGGTCTAACTGGAATTGACACCGGATCCGCTCCATAGCTTTCTCCCTTGTCCTTGCCAAGTATGTCCTCATCAGGAATGGAGTAAAAAGGGATTAAAACAAAGATTTGGTGTTGATTTTGGTGAAGAACACCAAGAACACGAAAATAGAGTACGAACTTGGCACTTTGGCCTAAGATTTGGCCATGTTAATGTTAATAGACAGCTCTAAATTTTTTGATATGTTGTAGCTCTATGTCTTAGGAGTCTATAGAGTCCGGAACGGACCAATTTGAACGTGTATAGAAGGAGTTATGGTGGTTGGAAGCAAGATAGGTCTAGAACACGAAAAATAGAGCATGAAACTATGTTTGGGCGTAGCGACGCTGGCTTTACGTCGGCGTGCTGCACTTGGGTGTAATGACGCCGGTCATATGATGGTTCTGGGCGTAGCTACGCCGGGTCCAATTTAGGCCAGAATCAGCTTTGACGTCCTTTACTAAAATAGACATAACTTTCTCATAAAACTCGGATTGAGGTGATTCTAGATAATTCAGAAAGAGAACGAGTAGACCTACAACTTTAGTTCTTTGAATTTTTCAATTTGAGGTTTGTAGTAATTGGCCATTTATAGGACTGATGTGTAATTGGGGGCAATCGGAGGGTGTCGGGCATACGCGTAAGCACAAGTAATGCTCCCGACAATGTAAAATGTTGTTCTAAGTTTTAAAACATGAATGTTATGAATTATAATGATACTCAGTATTAACCAATGAGTATTAGATAAATCAAATGGGCGTGTTAAGCGTACACAAATGCATATCGCTTGGGCATTCAAATATGCAAGGTTGGCGTACAAACGTTCAAGCGTCGTAACGCCGTAACTAGTGTGTATAATCTTATTTAATATTATGTTTGTAATAAGAATGAAACATTATAGAGTACTATAAACTATTATTTGGTATCCAGTATGTGACTAATTGTTATGTGAATATGTACTTAATTGTGTAGGATATTAAGGAGCATGTGTTGTAATATTGTAGCAGCGCTTCAGGCAAGTTTTCCATAACCTTACTCGAATTATATTGAGAAGGTTTTCTATCCTATACACATGTTGAATATTGTGCAAGTTTTCTAACCCGTACAACGTTTATTATTGTGCGAGTTTACTCTTATGAATTGCAAGTTTCCTAACGCTTGTCTAACTCTTATGTTGGGCAGGTTTCCTAACTTCATTCTTTCTATATATCGAATGCAAGTTTTCTCAATGTTATTCAAGTTATATTTGAGTAAGTGTTCTATCTTATTGTAAGTTTCATGACTCAAATTGAGTTATTACTTTCAAATTATATTAGTGGATTAATTATTGTAAATTATTCCACATCAAAGATAATTATTGATATTCGCACCTTGTGTATTTGAATTCATTATATGTTGTTGGACTGTGAAACATTTAAGTTCTTTATTCATGAACGGTTTAAGGAAATAGTCTACGCTATTTGTTTCGGCTAAACATGTACAGGTTATTATTTTAAAAGCTATCCAAACCAGTTGTTGGTATGAATTCTTGGACTGAGAGAGCAACCCTTATTTAGGGGATTTTAATGTGTCGATTATTCGATGCAGTCAGAGTTAAATGTTATGCATATACGTGGTATACAAGAGGCTGATCCCCTCGAGTACAACTGACGGGGCCAGGTTTTTTAAAAGAGTTAGCTGAATGATTGACTCTTTGGCCAAGTTCATGGTCGGTTGGACCACTCAGCAGTAAATAATCAATATTCATTGTTTCATTTGAATTTTGATTATGTCATTTCAGCTACTTCATCAATGTTCATAAATTGTTGATCTATGCGGCTATTATTCTTATCCATTCATGATATATCTTCATTATCCATTGTTAAACTTGTTGAGCAAACTCGTTGCTCACCTTTGCTATATCATGAACCTATTGTAGTTAAGTCGGGGAGTTCCAAAGCGGACAAAGGCAAAGGAAAGCTTAATGAATAGTTATATGAACTATCCCATTATGTAATCGTGGAATCGTTTTGTAATATTATTGTATTCTGCGATGTATTCTATTTAAGGTTATAGACCTTGGAACCGTAGTAAACCTTTTGTAACGAACAATATTTGTTTATTTATTCCGCATTAGTTGATTTATGTTGTTTAGAGGTGTATGGATGTACTTTATCTTGAGCACCAAATTCGAGGTATTGGTACCTTAATTTGGGGGTGTTAGAGGTTGGTATCAGAGCCAGGTTATAAACTTTAGGAATGTGAAACCTAGGTTATAACCTTACTATTAAACTCGTATAGAGTACGCTAGGTGATGGGTCGAGGAGATCCATTGAGTCGAGTTTGTACATAATGAAATATAAATTCATCCCATCAATGAATATATTTTGTTATGATACTATTTGTGTTGATTGCCTGTGATGTCTTTTGTTGTGGCTGTAGGATGCCTGAGTTTAGCCAGTCGAGTTGGGGCAGGGAGCTCCTATTTAGTTGAGTACCCTCTTACATCACCTCTTGGCGGGAGATGTTGAGTGGAGTAGTAGACTAGAGCAGTCGGAGCAATGGGGAGTGAGTCTACAAGTAGAGGGGGAGGCTCGGCAAACCCAGTTAGAGAATGATGAATAGGATGAGCTATGCATTTAGCATGGCGAGTAGTAGGTGGATGGATGGTGTGCATCATCCAGTTGAGGAGGGACAGACTTATCTCACCTTGAGTCGAGAGTTGATGACCCAGTTAGAGCAGGTGGAGTATGTTAGCGTTATGGAGCGCAGTATACTTGGTTAGACTCTTTTGTTTGTGTGCCTAGCAGTATATGATTTGTGTTTGTAAACCTCAACCCTAGTATATTTTAGGGGTGGTTGTTAGTAGTAAATCCCCACCTTTTTGTGATGTCAAGGGATGGATGATGTCATTCATAGCGGTATGTTATGGAGTAATCATGTGTGATGTTTTAACCATTAGCACATGAGTATCAACGTTTGTGTTACGTGTGTTGTTTTATTATCGCTCTAGAATAGATGCGTACAAGGTGTGACGGGATTATAACGTTAAAGTGTTTTCTATTAAATAGAAAATGCCGCTGAGAAGACAACCCCGATACACAAGGGTGGAAGAGTCGGTGAATACCGAGGAGGGTCAGACAGACCCTATGAGGACTTTTGCAAACTTCTTAGCAGAAGCAATGCAGGGCAGACCAGCTGTTGCGGTCGATCAGCCAAGAAGTCACATGGCAAACTTTAAGGACTTCAAATTGTAGGACCACCGGAGTTTCGTGGGACTACAGATCCGATTGAAGCCCAGACATGGGTAGAAGAAATGGAGAAAGTTTTTGAGGTCGCATGAGTGGCCGAAGAATAGAAGACGTCGTTTGCCACTTTCATGATGAAAGGTGAGGCAAATTACTGGTGGAAGGCAAATAAAGGTCGAGCTGGGGAAGGCACGATTGCATAGGCTCGTTTCAAGGAGCTGTTTTTCAAAAATTACTTTCCAGCAAGCACGTAAGAAAGTATGGAGATAAAGTTCTTGGAACTAAAGTAAGGAGGCATGTCAATTACAGAGTATGCCGCAAAATTCAACGAGTTAGCTAGGTTTGCTCCACATCAGGTGGACACTGGAGCTAGGCGAACGAAGAGATTTGAACAAGGGTTAAAGCCCTGGGTGTATAGTAATGTTGCGATTTTGCAGATCAAAATATTTTCTACGTTACTTGCGAAAGCAATCATTGTTGGGGGGATAGTTAGATCTCAGGAAGCAAATCTAGAGGGGATGCAAAGAAGAGCAATAAATGCGAGAAATGTGGAAGGAATCACTTTGGAGAATGTATGAAAGGAAAAGGAGTTTGTTTCAACTGTGGTCAACCGGGGCACATTGCCCCATAATGCCCAAAGGCAAAGGCAGGAAGCTGTTTTTCTTGTGGCGCTTCAGATCATCAGAAGAAGGATTGCCCAAAGAGGAAGAGCGATGCAGGCAGTGCTAACCAAGGGAACAATAGTACGCTGACTATAGGAGGACCAGCACAGCAGAACAGACCAGTAGCACGCACCTTTAACATGACAATACAGGATGCGATGGAATCGAAGGATGTGGTGTCAGGTATTATTTCAATCAATAATATCA
This sequence comes from Aralia elata, assembly GCA_034770075.1. Taxonomy (NCBI): domain Eukaryota; kingdom Viridiplantae; phylum Streptophyta; class Magnoliopsida; order Apiales; family Araliaceae; genus Aralia; species Aralia elata. The sequence continues at coordinate 29,526,227 of CM068387.1, forward strand.
GTGCATATATATTATTTGATTCGGGTGCTACCTGTTCATTTGTGTCGGATGAATTTGCCAAACGGTTAAACTTACCTTGTGAGAAATTAGAGAATCCTATGAATGTGGAAGTAGCTAATAAAGAAGTTATTCCTGTGGAATTCATTCATAGAAATTGTTATGCTGAGGTAAACGGGCATGAACTGAGCGTAGATTTAATTCCGATACGACTAGGGGAATTTGACGTAATCCTTAGAATGGATTGGTTGTCTAGTCATGGGGCTGTGATTGACTGTCAAAAGAAATGTATACACCTGAAGACTCCAGATAAGTCGAGGGTTGTATTCTATGGAAGTAAATCGCCTACACAATCTCGTTGTCTAACGATTATGCAAGCAAGGAGATTGCGCAGAAAAGGTTGCATAGGTTATCTAGCTCACGTGGTTGATACTCGAAGAGTAGAGGGCGAGCTGGGTCAAATTCCGATTGTAAGGGAATTCACAGATGTTTTCCCAAAAGACTTACCGGGTTTGCCACCGGATAGAGAGGTGGAATTTGTGATCGACTTGGTACCAGGAACCGCGCCGATCTCGAAGGCACCATACAGGATGGCACCGGTGGAGATGACAGAATTGATGGTTCAACTGCAGGAGTTGCTAGATAAGGGGTATATTCATCTGAGTGTATCTCTATGGGGAGCACCGATGCTGTTTGTAAAGAAGAAAGACGGATCGCTTAGGCTTTGCATTAACTATCGGGAGTTGAACAAAGTCACGATTAAGAACAAGTACCCGTTGCCCAGAATTGATGATTTGTTCGATCAGTTGAAGGGAGTGAAGTACTTTTCGAAGATTGACTTGAGGAGGGGGTATCACCAGCTGAAGGTGAGAAAAGGGGACATACCGAAGCCAGCATTCAGAACTCGATATGGACACTTTGAGTTTTTGGTGATGTCATTTGGGCTGACGAACGCGCCAACAGCATTTATGGAAATGATGAACCGAGTGTTCAAACAATACCTAGATAAATTTGTTGTCATTTTCATAGATGACATCCTAGTCTACTCAAGGACGGAGGAGGAACACGTAGAGCATTTGAGGATAGCCCTGGAAACGCTGAGAAGGGAGAAGCTATATGCAAAGTTTTTCAAGTGTGAATTTTGGCTACAAAGGGTGCAGTTTTTGGGGCACGTAATTGACAAGGATGGTGTATCAGTGGATCCTGCCAAGGTAGAAGCGGTAATAAATTGGGAACAGCCAAAGACGCCAACAGAAGTTCGAAGTTTCTTAGTATTAGAGGGTTACTATCGGAGATTTATTCAGAATTTTTTGAAGATAGCGACACCGTTAACAAATTTGACAAGGAAGACTGTGAAGTTTCAGTGGACGGATAAGTGCGAACAGAGTTTCTTAAAGTTGAAGGAGAAACTTAGTGAAGCACCTGTGTTATCACTGTCGGATGATACAGGGGGTTTTGTGGTGTACAGTGATGTGTCACACAAGGGCCTTGAGTGCGTATTGATGCAGCATGGGAAGGTCATTGCGTATGCATCACGGCAGCTGAAGGATTATGAAAAGGGATATCCGACTCATGACCTGGAACTAGCGGCAGTAGTGTTTGCTCTGAAGATTTGGAGGCACTATCTATATGGGGAGAAGTGTGAGATGTTGGTGTATTTGTATGTATAACAAATACGACTCATACACGCAAGTGCACGTGATCCACAAGTAATATAAAGTAAGTAAAGTTTCGATCCCACGAGGAATAGAATTACATTTACGACTACAAACACCGATTTTATAATTATTTCGGTCTTTTTAAACAATTGATTACAATGATAAAATTATCTAATGATTACTAAAGAAACAAATAGAACAAATTATGATTGTATAAATACAGATTTTATGGGCTTGGGATTATAATTTCACTTATTGCAAACTTAGATTTCCATGCTTCCTATTGTTGCTAATTGATTATTATGGAATGTTGGTCGAGAACACGAATGTAAAATATGACCACCTCTCGATGCACCATATTCATATCACACTAAATCCACAATTGATAGAATGAATGTGAACACCCTAGATGACTAACGCACTATATCTCTATGTGAATTACAATCAAAAGGGTTAAAGCATAAGTTCTCAATTGACCACATATGGTACTTCGGTATATCTCTATCCTAAGCACGAAACATAAATTCACGAGGAGTGCAAATATTATGAACATATGCTAGCATAATCAGATCTCAATTTATACTTCCTTTCTCAATTCCATATAAATTGTCATGGTAATTGGTGATCAAGCAATTAAACATTAAGTATAAATTATACTAGATATTCATTTCATAACCAACTAGTAATAATAAGGAAACATTTCAATTTTCAGTAATGCAAAAGATTCATTATAATCCTAAGAATTAAATTTAGTTCATAATAACAATAATAGGATTCATCATACATAATTGGTTCATTATCATAATTATAGAATAGGAAAATTAATCAAAAACAGAAAATAATAAAGCTCCCTATTTCCGTTCTTCCGTTTCTGCAACTTCTGATGATTTTCCAAGTTGTGTTGATTATTGATTTCTTGCTCCCAAGCTTCAATTCAGCATCCATGTAGCTCCAGTCTTCAGTTCCCGAGCAAAATTGATGCTTAGCTGGTGGTTTCAATGTTGGAACTAGAAAATGCAATAAACTTTCCAATTTTCGTGTGGGAGAAGCTCCCTCAAAATTGAATTCTCAATTCATTATATTACATGCTTAATTTGTCTTCTATTAACTTATTCTGATTCCCATTAATAAAGTTTTGCTCCACTAATCCCTCAAAATCTGGCATTGCATGATTTTTGGTAGTGCTGCTCGTTGTCTAGTACGTGTCTGCATGACTGGCTGGCGATAGGCGCAGCTGTGCCAGTACCCTTTGCAAAAGGGGCGCAGCTGCGCTGAGGAGCATCGGCAGGAACAGGGGGGCGCAGCTGCGCCGACCACAAGGCCAAGCTGGGCGCAGTTGCGCAGGCTACCAGTCGGCTGCTGCACTACTGTAGCCTGATTTCTCGATTCTCGTGTCCTTCACAAGCAACAAAAATTCACTTAGCTCCCAAACAACAAATGCATCATAACTCGTATCAAATTAACCAACAACTGTGTAAACGCCATAGAATGCAAATAGTGAAGCAATACCGAAAGGAAGTGATAGGTGCATAATATCTGATTATTTTTATTCCTTTATGCTTAGTTTAGTTGCAAGTTATTTGCCATATGAGCCAAATTAAAGTGTTTATAGATCTTTGGAAGAATTTGATGTGATTCTACAAAAATGTATTTTAATGTTGAGTTTTATGTTGTTTTGCAGAATACTCTACGATCGCTGGGTAAAGGCTCTACGTTCGTAGTGTTAAGATATACTCTGGCAGCTCTACGATCGCAGGACGGCTAGGCGAGGTTGTCAACGATTCCTAGTTCCACTCTACGATTGCTGAGATTTACTCTACAGCCAGGCTCACAACACTCTACATTTTCAGTCCAACGGCAAAGTTACTCTACGTCTAACGAGAGTTACTCTACGATGGTGCTCTTTACTCTACGATTGGCAAGTTTACTCGGCAGCTAGTTACTCTACGATTCCGAGGTTTACTCTACGATCGCGATGAGTGCTGGTGCGGAGTCTACACTACATTGTGCTGAAGGAGTATGTTCTACGATTTTGGTTGACATGCAGATTTCCAATTCTGAGTAGGATTTGAAGCATTAAAGTTTAAAGATATGATTCCTAACAGGATTTGGAGATGAAGTTACAGTCATACATGGAAAGTATCTCTAACTATGGGAAGTAGAGTTGATAATATATGCTAGATTCAGGAATAGTATTACGTAATTGATATTGTTTCTAGTCATAAGTAGCAGTTAGCGATATTGATTGTGGTCAAGCTTTTGGTTTATTGCTATGGTTATCAGGAGACAGGTTAAACAATCTGAGCTTATGTGTTTGTTACTTGGAATAGTCTAATTCCTTAGTTCTTAATGCTGCTGTCATATTAAATCTAGAGAGCTTGTTTTAGGTTATATGATAGTTAGAATCTTGTGAAGAGCTTATTTCATTAAGTGACAATCTAAGAGGAATTTCGGATAACAGAGCTTGTTATTATCTAGGACTATTAGTTTCATTGAAGGGTGAATATTGTTATGCTTAATTGATTTATTGCTGTGAAAAGGTGAAACTGAACTGGAAAACTGAAGTTTTAATTCACTAGTTAAATTCATTAAATCTGTTTTTGTTAATAAGTTAGACAAATTCAAAACCCCCAACCTTTTATTTATTGTTAAAACTGTTAGAATCATTAGGATAAATTAAAAATCAACATTGTTCTCTGTGGGATCGACCCTTGCTACTGCTATACTGTGCTTAGTTTTGAGTTCGTAGAGTTAAGTAAGGTTTTTATTTTTGGTTTGCTTGACGACAGCTTCCCAGGAAGGGAAAAATGCATGAAAACATACTATGGAGCTACAAGTTAAGCAACAAATGAAGCAAAATAGTATCCAATAAGTAGGTATGAAACCTACTTATCATGAGATATACACAGACCACAAAAGTCTGAAGTATATTTTCACTCAAAAGGAACTAAACATGAGGTAGAGGCGATGGTTGGAATTGATCAAGGACTACAATTGTGAGATTCTATACCATCCCGGTAAGGCCAATGTAGTAGCCGATGCTCTAAGTAGGAGGGGCAGAGATAAGTTGATGATGCTAACAGCTCAAGGAGAACTGATAAAGGACATGGAAAGACTAAAGTTGGAAGTCAAGTATCCGATAGCTACAGATGAGAAACTGTTTGCAGTGGAGGCGAGTCCGACTTTACTAGACAGGATAAAGGAGGCTCAAGAAAAGGATGATGAATGTGTTGCCATAAGGGAGCGAATCTCAGAAGGAGAGGAATTGAAGCACAAAGTTGATAGCACGGGACTGCTAAGGTTTGAAGGGAGAATCTGGATACCGATGGTTCCGGAGTTGAGAGAAGAGATTTTGCAAGAAGCTTATTCTACAAGGTATTTGATACACCCTGGTAGTACCAAGATGTATTAGGATTTGCGCCAACACTTCTGGTGGCCGAACATGAAGAGGGAGGTCGCGGAATGTGTTGGGCGATGTTTGACTTATCAGAGGGTAAAAGCAGAACATCAGAAACCGGGTGGGCTGCTACAACCGCTGGAGATTCTGGAGTGGAAGTGGGAGCATATCACGATGGATTTTGTGACGGGACTTCCACTAACTCAGAAGGGTTACGACGCGACGCGATCTGGGTGATCGTGGATCGTTTAACTAAATCTGTACATTTTCTACGGATCAAGATAAGGTACAATCTGGAGCAGCTAGCAAAGTTATATGTGAAAGAGATTACGTCACAACATGGAGTGCCGGTATCTATTGTATCTGACAGAGACCCGCGTTTCATGTCGAATTTCTAGAAGAGCTTGCAAGAGAGGTTGGGAACCCAGTTGAGGTTAAGTACGACATATCATCCTCAAATGGATGGGCAAAGAGAACGAATAATTCAGACTCTTGAAGACATGCTTAAAGCCTGTGTAATGGATTTTAAAAGCAGCTGGGATAACCACCTATCATTGGTGGAGTTTGCCTATAATAACAGTTATCATGCAAGTATTGACATGCCGCCATACGGAGCATTATACGGAAGGAACTGCCGAACACCTCTATGTTGGGACGAAGTCGGTGAACGGAGGACCTGAATTGGTACAGCAGACTATGGATGTCATTAAGGTGATAAGAGCTCGATTGGTAGCGGCTCAGGATAGACAGAAGAAATATGCCGATTTGCATCGTCAGAAGCGAGACTTTGAAGTGGGCAGTTTTGTATTTTTGAAGGTATCTCCTTGGAAAGGAAAGATCAGATTTGGGAAGAAAGGAAAATTGAGTCCCAGGTTCGTAGGACCTTTTGAAGTTTTGAAGAGGGTAGGTGAAGTGGTGTACGAGGTAGCTTTACCTCCCGAACTGGAGCACATTCATAATGTGTTCCATGTTTCTGTGTTGCGGCCATATAAACCCGACTACAAGCATGTGATTTCCTACGAACCGATTCAAGTCGAGCGAGACTTGTCATATGAAGAGATTCCTGTCCAGATATTAGATAGGAAGGAGCAGACATTAAGAAACAAGGTCATTCATTCGGTCAAAGTTCTTTGGAGGAACCACGCAGCTGAAGAAGCCACGTGGGAGCTAGAAGAGAAGATGAGGAAGAATTATCCGCATCTTTTTGAGTGAACCCATGTTAAGTGTTCCATACCTAGACTGTAATTCTGGGGACAAAATTCTTATAAGGGGGGGAGGATGTAACGATCGGGAATTTTGGATTTGCCTTGTAATTCGAATTTTTTGAATATTAATGAATTTATTATATTTTATTAATATTATTTTTGTGTGACATGTTTAAAGGTTGTGTGACAACCTGGATTAAGTGAATAGATGAAATTTTACGTGTTATAGTTTTGTTAAGTGAAATATTTGATTAAGCGTCGCATCGCTAAATCTCTATTCACGAGTTACTATTCACATGGGGACTATTCATCTAGAGACGTCTTCTCGGGTGACCTCAATTTTCCTAATTATTGCCAACCCATTTAGGCAATGAGTTACTAATTCAAATGTAGGATTTATGGGAGCCCAATGGGAATTAAATTAGAAGCCCAAGTGATTTTAAGGGTGACCCAAACCCATGACCTAACCCATGACCCAAGACTTGACCCATGTGGGATATGGGCACAAAAATCAGCATTTTGGTGTAAAAGAGAGGTGAGTGCATGGTTGGGAGGGGAGGAGACCAAGTGTTGGGAGGTTCATTTCCTAGGCACAAGCATGCCAAACATTCCATCTCCTAAGCAACCTAGTGTTTCCCATTTCTTTTCCCAAGCTAGACCAATGTCTTGAGCTCCCAAATGTTCCATCCCTCTTCCAAGAAGCCTTGAATACACCAAGAAACATCTTCAATTGGCAAACACCTCTAGTCATAGCATGTTCATTTCAGCAGATTTTCTAAGAGAGGGAGAGCAAATAGGGAGAGAGGGCTCGAAAGTAAGAAAGGGGAAGAGGAGAACCAAGTTTTCCTTCACAAACTCATCCATTGCATATTGAGAGGGAGATAGTTTCAGGTTTTGAGCAGGAGGAAGAAGGAATAGCAAGCTAAGCATCTACACCATCTTCACCATCTTCATCTTCAACCTTCAAAGCTTCTAGAGAGAGAAAGAAGTGGGTGTGAGCAAACTTGAAGAAAAGGCTTCGGGAGAACTCAAGGAGATTGAGGAGAATTTCTAACAAAGCTCTAAAGGAGTTCTAACATCTAATAAGTAGCTACAAAAGGTAAAACTTTAACTCAATCCATTCCATTTGATTTGGTTGAGGTTTTTCAAAGTTTCCATGGTTTGTAAGCTTTTGTGCTTGTGGGTTAGTTTTTGCTGCGACTCTTGATGTTGTTGCTTGTTATGGTTGTGTATAAATGTTGTTAAGAGATTATGTAAGCCATTAATAACTTCAAAGTGGAATAAAAATGGAATAAATCCGTACCTATGCTTAAAGAAGATGAAGAACATGAAGAACAATGGACTTTGGACATGAACGTGGAGTATTGGACGATTTAGATGACTTTGTAGCTATGATTTCGTATTTGTTTAATTCATTTGTTATTATGATGTTTTACCTCCATGGGTTATGAGTTTAACCCAGTTGGAATGCAGTAACAAGGGATTAAAACAAAGATTTGGTGTTGATTTTGGTGAAGAACACCAAGAACACGAAAACAGAGTACAAACTTAGCACTTTGGCCTATGATTTGGCCATGTTAATGTTAATGGATAGCTTTGAATTTTTGATATGTTGTAGCTCTATGTCTTAGGAGTCCATAGAGTCCGGAACGGACCAATTTGAACGTGTATAGAAGGAGTTATGGTGGTTGGAAGCAAGATAGGTCTAGAACACGAAAAACAGAGCATGAAACTAAGTTTGGGTGTAACGACGCTGGCTTTACGCCGGCGTGCTACACTTGGTTGTAATGACGCCGGTCATAGGCTGGTTTTGGGCGTAGCTACACCGGGTCCAATTTAGGCTAGAATCAGCTTTGACGTCCTTTACTAAAATAGGCATAACTTTCTCATAAGAACTCGGATTGAGGTGATTCAAGATGATTCGGAAAGAGAACGAGTAGACCTATAACTTTAGTTATTTGAGTTTTTCAATTTGAGGTATATAACATGGCCTAAATTGGCCATTTATAGGACTGATGTGTAATTGGGGGCAATCGGAGGGTGTCGGGCATGCGCGTAAGCGCATGTAATGCTCCCAACAATGTAAAATGTTATTCTACGTTCTAAAATATGAATGTTATGAATTATAATGATACTCATTATTAACCAATGAGTATTAAATAAATCGAATGAGTGTGTTAAGTGTACACAAATACATGTCGCTTGGGCATTCGAATAGGCAAGGTTGGCGTACAAACGTGCAAGCGTCGTAACGCCGTAACTAGTGTGTATAATCTTATTTAATATTATGTTTCTAATAAGAATAAAACATTATAAAGTAGTATAAACTATTATTTGGTATCCAGTATGTGACTAATTGTTATGTGAATATGTACTTAATTGTGTAAGATATTAAGGAACGTGTGTTGTAATATTGTAGCAGCGCTTCAGGCAAGTTTTCCATAACCTTACTCGAATTATATTGAGCAGGTTTCGTATCCTATACACATGTTGAATATTGTGCAAGTTTTCTAACCCGTACAACTTTTATTATTGTGCGAGTTTACTCTTATGAATTGCAAGTTTCCTAACGCTTGTCTAACTCTTGTGTTGGGCAAGTTTCCTAACTTCATTCTTTCTATATATCGAATGCAAGTTTTCTCAATGTTATTCAAGTTATATTTGAGCAAATGTTCTATCTTATTGTAAGTTTCATGACTCAAATTGAGTTATTACTTTCAAATTATATTAGTGGATTAATTATTGTAAATTACTCCACATCAAAGATAATTATTGATATTCGCACCTTGTGCATTTGAATTCATTATATGTTGTTGGACTGTGAAACATTTAAGTTCTTTATTCATGAACGGTTTAAGGAAATAGTCTACGCTATTTGTTTCGACTAAACATGTATAAGTTATTATTTTAAAAGATATCCAAACCAGTTGTTGGTATGGATTCTCGGACTGAAAAAGCAACCCTTATTTAGGGGATTTTAATGTGTCGGTTATTTGATGCAGTCAGAGTTAAATGTTATGCATATACATGGTGTACAAGAGGCTGATCCCCTCAAGTAAAACTAACGGGGCCAGGTTTTTTAAAAGAGTTAGTTGAATGATTGACTCTTTGGCCAAGTTCATGGTCAGTTGGACCACTCAGCAGTAAATAATCAATATTCATTGTATCATTTGAATTTTGATTACGTCATTTCAGCTACTTCATCAATGTTCATAAATTGTTGATCTATGTGGCTATTATTCTTATCCATTCATGATATATCTTCATTATCCATTGTTAAACTTGGTGAGCAAACTCGTTGCTCACCCTTGCTATATCATGAACCTATTGCAGTTAAGCCGGGGAGTTCCAAAGCAGATAAAGGCAAAGGAAAGCTTAAGGAATAGTTATATGAACTATCCCGTTATGTAATCGTGGAATCGTTTTGTAATATTATTGTATTCTACGATGTATTTTAGTTAAGGTTATGGACCTTGGGACCGTAGTAAACCTTTTGTAATGAACAACATATGTTTATTTATTCGGCATTAGTTGATTTATGTTGTTTAGAGGTGTATGAATGTACTTTATCGTGAGCACCAAATTCGAGGTATTGGTACCTGAATTTGGGAGTGTCACAGCAAGTCTCGGATAGATAAATAGAGATTTATTTTTAAGTCTTTTAGGACTTATGTGTAATAATAACAAGTTATCTGGGAATGTTATAACCATGAACGAATGATATTATAATATTATCACTTTTTCGCATTATACTCTGATTATTAGAAGTTAAAATTTCTATAGCATTATGTAAAGCTTGTACACGTGAGCACGAAGTCTGACCTGGCTAAAAGAAGCTAGCAGGTGGATTTTCGGGGCTTCACAATTAATTAGTATTATCTTACTGTTTTAATAAATTCAAGTCTTATAAGACTTTGTTGTAATAAGAACATGGTACTGAGAATGATGTAATCAAACTTAAGGTTATGAAATATATATTATCGTGTTTTTTTATATCGATTTCGTTGTATTTACATTCTTAGATAAGTTAGAAAGTAGCATTTGATTTAGTACGATATCCATATGAACTATACATTTGAATGAGGGTATTTGAGTGATATTGGGAGTTCTGTAAGCACTGAGGTTACACTTAATGAGTGTCGGTAAGGTGCCACCTTTACCGGAATGTGCCCCTCGGTTCCAAGAACAATCTTATCATTAATTCTATGAATGTCAAATAGATAGAAACAATTGATATGAAAGAGATATCCATAAGATATAAATCTATACATCCAAGTGATGGTATCCAAACACAGTTAATGTTCTGACGAGAACTACAATCTGTTATGGGATACTGTGAACCTTGGTTAGATAGAAGTTATATATTATGGAATATTTATAGTTGATTAGTTTAGCATGAGCACCAAATCTGCTATAGGGAGTGTAGAGAATTTGGGGGCATCACATTTTGGTATCAGAGTTGTAAACTATAGCTCTAAGGTAAGAAGTGCTTTAGGATATAATGTGTTAGAGATAGTAAAAGTAAGATTAGACATTCTCGTAAAAGAGTCCGTAAAATAAGTAATACGCATAAGATAACCTTAAAAGCTTTATATTTATGTGTAAACCTGCTTTACTATAATACTAAACAAGTAAAATTCTTTTGTAGGATGGTAGACTCCGATTGGGAAGACCTTCCAGTAGTGATAGATTTACCTATGATAGAGTCTGAGCAGGATAGTGACCCTAAGTAGGAAGAGGAGGGGGCGATAGAAATATACCCAGATCTAGGATCGCCAGAGGTAGGGCCCCAGGAAGAGGAACTTATGCATGACCAAGAGCTACTGGAGGCAAAACTAGCTGAAGATCCTGTAGTTAGGCAGTTGATGAGCATAGAAAGGCATGAGGAAATAGTTACAACATTGGTACTGATAGGTTTGTATATAACGCGAACATGCAATCAAATTACACAAATAAAGTAGAAGCGCGATAAAATCAGATTTTAAAATTTTATACAAACCATCACCATGATCTTTCTTTATGCACAATTATTAATTAAACGAAAGAGATGGAGAATAAGAATTATACCCTTGTAGAATTTTAGCTTCCTCAGGTACAAGTTCACCTCCAATTCCTTCGCGCTCTCCTTGAATTCCACCGATTAAATTCCTTCCTTTGATTAACGTTAGCCACCCAAGTGTTTGGCCTCTAGGGGTGATCCACCAAGGAATAATACTTGTTCAAGAAGATGAGTGTTGGCAAAACCCTAGTTTCTATCTCTATAGAAATTGTAAGTACTCTCCACAATTCTTATGCAAAAGTGTGTAACCCTAATCTATGATAAGACTTCTCTTATTTATAGATGTAGGAAAACCCTCCCCTAAACTATTTAGGATTAGGGTTTTTATTCTAATTAAACTCCTTTAATTAAATTAAACTCCTAATCTAATTAGAAATTCATAAGAGAGTACTTCTATTCATTAATTTCCAATCCCTATTAGTAATTAACTAATAGTAATAGTAATAATAATAATAATAAGACAACTTATTAATTTATATTTAATATTTCCAAAATATTAAATAATAAATATTAAGCTATTTAATTTATTCTATCTCCATAGATTAAATTAAATACACTTAACTTATTATTACAATTATGCCATTTACTTCTTAACAAATATTTTTCTTTTGCGATGTGACCCTTTAGGTTCTCCATATTAAATCGGTTGTGAATAAATCAATTAGAACAATTCTAATCTTATTTAAATAAATAAATTAAACTATTTAATTCATTTAAATAAATAACAGCTATTCAACAATAAGGGTAAGCCCCTTAACGATCAACGACTTTCCAGATAATATAGATTTCAACATTAATCACAAAAAAACCTTTCAGTGAATAGTTACCATACAATTCAATCCTTCTACCATACAATGCCCCAATTAAATATAAGACATGGATTTACTATCAAGTCTTATTTTATTTAATTATATGTATTTTGATTCCCAAATGCACAACTCTAAATAATGCAAATTAGAAACTCCTTTCTAATTTCATTCTGCCTTGGCCAAGGACTACTGAGTTATCATTTATCGAATCACATAGGACATTCACATCTTTTACTAGATGAGGTAGATTCTTTGTTGATCATTCACCTATATCCATGTACAACTTATTATACCCCATCATACCCTTTGATATACCCTAAAGGTGTTAAGGGACATGTCAAAGTATAACTCATCATACACAAGATACTATGATGATCTCAAGTCCAAGGATCACTTGTACTATCACTAGAGAAATTCCTATTGACAGGCGAGTAAAACTCCATTAGGTATTCCTTAGCGAGCCACGTTCAGTGAACTTATTCTCTAATAAGCACCTACATACTTGTTTTAGTGTCTCCACACAAATGATTATGAGATCAATCATCCTCTTCATAAGAGCAAGCAACGTATGTACTAATCTATCCGGATTCATTAATCCTCTTTTTAGTAATCCAATCGATTAGGAACGATTTTAGTTTTAAGCTATCTAAGAATTTAGATCTCATTAGCATGATCATCATCATGATTCTAAACGCATTCCTTAAAACTATAGGTTTATCACATATTAATATAACAACATTATGTAGATAATGGAAAATACCTTTAATAACTGAATAAGATTACAAAGTATATGCTACATCATATCAAATATGATTGGCTTATGTGCATACTACTTTCAATCTCCCACTTGCACTAAAGCCAATCGCCATGGTATCTAATACCCTTCTTCTCTAAGTGACGATCATCCTGTTGTTGGATAAAGCTTTAGTAAATGGATATGCAATGTTGTTCTTGAGAGTCCACTGTCTCTATAGTGACTTCTCATCTTTCAATTATTCTACTAATCAAATGAAAGTGCTGCAACACATGTTTGAATCCAAGATGAGACTTCGGAACTATTCCTAGTTCTGTAATGAACTTTTCATCCAAACAATCAACTGGCAGCTTCATTTACAACTATATACTTTGTCTTTGTCACTAAACCAGCAACTCTTTGCTATTTGGAACCTTTCCAATTCACTGCACCACCATTCAAGGTAACGATTTACCCTAAAGTGGATTGTTATCGTCTTGGACAGTCTGAAAAACTTGAGTCTGTTTAACCCTCTAGTTTTAATTCAGACACATCATATATCATGATCACATCCTCAATACCGGTTAAGTACTTAAAGATGTTTATCATTGTCTTACAGTGATCTTCTCTGAAATATAACTGATCAACATCAGGCCTTGTATATTCATTGCATACATGATAGTAACTCGTGCGATCTCTCTTTAAATTGGAGACAATTTTAGAGATACACTCCATTGCTCATCATCATGAGACCTCTCTTGGAGTTTGCCATGTTAAACGCCTTTAGCATCGAATGAATATACATTCCTTGGGTTAAGCCGAACATCCTTTTAAATCTATCTATATAGATTTATATCCCCAATTTATAGGATGCTCCTCCCAAGTCATTCATGGAGGAATGTTTAGATAATTTTATCTTTACTGATTGTAGCATTGGTGTGTCATTCCGTATCAGTAGTATATCAACATATAATACTAGGAATGTCACAACACTCCCACTGACACTTTTGTACACACTAGGTTCGTTCTCGTTTTTGATAAAATCAAACTCTTTTGATTGTTTCATCAAAATGAATGTTCCATCTTTGAGAAGCTTGCTCCAATCCATAAATGGATCATTGTAGCTTAAAACATGATTTGCTTCAACCTTTGAAATAAATTCCTCTGGCTGTATCATACATATATTCTCCTCAAGTGTTCATTGAGGAAGGACGTCTCCACATCCATTTGCCAGATTTCGTAATAAGCTACAATCACAAGCAAAATCCAAATGGACTTGAGCATTACCCGATAATAAGGTTTTATCACAATCAACTCCTTGACTTGATTTGAAACCTTTCAAACAGGTCTGGTCTTATAGGTCTCGACCTTGCTATTTGCCCCAGTCTTTCTCTTAAAGACCCATATACACCCTCTAGGCACTATGCCTTTCGGTGGAGTAACCAGAGTCTATACTTGGTTCTCATACATAGAATCCATTTCGAATTTCATAGCCATCTGCCATTTTTCTAAGTGTTTACTACTCATAGCCTCATCGTATATAACTGATCATCATCCTCTATGATGCGTACCTCATCATCATCCTCTATGATGAATCCATACCTCCTAGGTATCTTCGGTATTCTTCCAGATTTACGATTCGGTTGTGGTACAATAGGTTTATATACAGGTTCCTCGATTTAACTAAAAATGCTTTGTGGTTCTTGAACTCCTTCAAGATCTATTTTCCTCCAACTGGCTCCTTCAATGATAAACATCTTTATCCAAGAAGGTAGTGTGTTTCACAACAAATACCTTTTGCTTAGTAGGATTATAGAACTCTTATCCTAAACTTACTTTAGGAAGTTCCACAAATCTGCACTTATCAGATTTTTGTCCCAAGCTTATCCTTTTGAAACCTTTTCACATAAGCTGGATAACCCCTTATCTTAACATACTTAAGACTAGGAATCCTCCATTTCCATAACTTTTATGGAGTCTTGGGGCCGGATATTGAGATTACCTTATTTTATAGATATACAGCCGTTTCTAGGGCATAACCCCAGATGAATACTGGAATGTCGGTAAAAATCATTATGGACCGCACCATGTCTAACAAGGTACAATTTCTCCTTTTAGATACACCAATCAATTATTGTGTATCATGAAACGTCCATTATGAGAAAATACCATTTTAAGATGATCTAGAAACTCATTGTACAAGTATTCCTTCCTTGATCTGATCAAAGAATCTTAATACTTTGTCAATTTGTTTCACTTCTGAATTCTTTGAACCTTCCAAATCATTCAGACTTGTATTTCATCAAATACACATATTCAACTCTTTGAATGACCATCTCCTTTTTGTTTTACTAGTTTGTTCAATTTGCAAAATTATTTTCATGTAAGTCAAGTATACAAAGTCCATCAAGTAATCTTCTAGTTTCAAACAAAATATTATCATTATAAATAGAACAACAATTGTTCTTAAATATAATACCAGAACCTTCCTTGTCTGACAACGAAAGTAATAATGTTTCTAAAGAGAACTGGAATATAATAACAACATATTAACTTAATAGACTTGCCCGCAGGCAACGCTAAACTACAAGTTCCTACGGCTAATGTAGCCACCATTGCTCTCCACACGTAAGATTATTTACTCTTTATTTAGCTTTCTACTTCTGCTTAGTCTCTACATTGGATTGCATACGTGAGAACTATAACCGGTATCCAATACCCAAGTAGAACCTTGACTTACAGAAATATTTATTTCAACGATGAACAAATCTATATCTGTAACCGAAGCTTCACTAAGCTTCTTCTGGTTAGCCTCTGCAAGATGCTCCTTACAGTTTCCTTTCTAGTGTCCAGGCTTATTACAGTGGAAGAAAACTCCTTTGCTATCCGCATCAGTTTTGTTCTTAGTGTCCTTAGTTATTGCCTTTCCATATACCTTCTTTGAATTGTTCTTCTTTTAAGAAGATCCTTTAGCCCTTTTCCGTTTCCTGGAAGAATCATCTACTAGTAAGACTTAGTCTTTCTTGGTTAGAAAGTGACTCTTTACAGTTTTCAACATGTTTAAGCAACGCAGGCAGGCTGACATATAGCTTGTTCATGTGGAAATTTACAACAAATTGTAAGAAAGAGTCCGGAAGTAATTACAAGGTCAAATGTTGGATCATCTCTCTATCCATTACAAAATCCAATTATCCCAATTGTTCAATCAGATTGATCATTTTAGAACATTTGTCTGTAGCGCCATCGGTCATTCTAGATTGGAAGAGCTCCTTAGATATATGATATCTAATAGTCCTACTTTCCTCACCATTCAACTCCTTGAAGGTGCAGAAGTATAGTAGGAGCATCCATAGTTTCATGCTGACGTTGAAGCTCGTTACTCATGGATTCGAGCATGATGCATTGAGCCAACTGTGCATCATCTTGCCACTTTTTAAAAGTAGTAACCATTGCAGGGATAGGCATATTAAGGACATAAGATAGCTTTTCAGCCTTGAGAACTATTCTCAGATTCTTTAACCAGACCTTTTAATTTGGTCCGGTTAATTAGCATTTAATATGCTTCGCAATGATAGTAAATTAGACATTGTAAAATTCTGTAAATGAATTTGTAATTTTACAATATTTTAGCATATATTCATTTCTTAATTAATTACCAAAATAAATTAGGTCTTTATTTAAATTGGTATCTCCCACTATATTCATCAAACTATATTACCCTCAATATATAGTTCGACAAATCTAATTAAAGATTTGCTAGTGAGAATAAGGATCTCATTTCAAATGTATATAGCCTTGTGTGTGCATAACAAATTATATATAAATAAATAGGTAGACAACTATTGTCAATTACATCACTATGTAACTCCTAGTATTTTGCCTCTTAGATTATAATGGTCAAGTGTGTGCACATCCGAACTAAAATAATCTAAGTTAAGTCCAACCTAGCACTTCCATATATGTGAAGAGAAAACGACCGCTCTTGTGTGTGCACAACAAAGCAGTAATGTTCAATTCCTTAATAAGCATCAAATGTGATAAAACAACATCTTAAATAATTAATACTCATCTTGTATGTGCACAACAAACTCATATTAAATATTTAATACTCTATTGCTTTACCATGCTAGAAGGCGACGTTCGATATTCCGAATATCTTTGAATGCTTAGGACTTAATATGATTTCTTTGAGGGGTTTGTTATTATTTGTCTAATCTTGTTTAGCGCGCATGCACATATATATATAAAATACGCGTCATATTATTTAACATGCAAAGCATGTTGGATAATATATAATATATATAGTAAGCATGCACATATAGAATACTATATTCTACCCAGATTGATTATGGACTTTTATTCTAGTTTGGTTCACTACCAAGTGAACCAAAAGGTCAAACCTAAGGTGCAAGAATTAAATTTAAATATAACTATTACATTTAAATCCCGGGCTCCATTACAAACAGGTCTTCAAGCGCTCCTTGCTCCTTTGTTTCTAATTCTTCAAAATAATTCTAACTAATCCTATTACATAAACTATTTACAATAAATAGAAACTTTGATCAGCAGTCAAGGGGAAGTTCATAGGAGGGAGATAGAATTTACATCAAGAAAAACTAGAGAAGACGAGGTATACAGACCCCATTTATAAAAAAACTCATTCATTCAAGCATCCTCTAAAATAATTCCAATCACACATTGGTCAATAGTCCATAATCAATCCCTATTTATTATCATACATATCTTCATATGCATTAATAAATAACATTCATCTCATGAATAATAAAATCATTCCATATATGCATTGATATCATTTAATGGACAATATTAGTTAGTATAAAATCCTATTTCAACTCTAATTAGTTGTCATGGAATTCAATTCCAACTCTAATTAGTTATCATGAAATCCAATTCCAATTAAAATAAATTTCTTTATTTTAATCCTGTTCCAAATCAAAATAAACACTTTTATTTTAATTTATCCAATTTTGAATAAAAATAAACTCCTTTATTTTTAATCAAATTTCAAATTAAAATAAACTCCTTTATTTTAATTGACAAAAAATAAAAAAAAATGAGGTCAACCCTTGTTTATAAACCTTTAAAAGAAATAATCAAACAAGCCTTTAGGTCAAATTTCAAACTAAGAATTATATAGTCTAATATTAAACATTCTGATTCATAATCGAAAGTGATTCTGGTGTAGTGGTAAGGCTTTCAAAATATGACCAATAGGTCAAGGGTTCAAAACCCTTTAGCCCCAAATTAATTATTTCATTTTTAAAGGTTGACCAGCTATCAGTGCCACGTTAGCAGTCAACAGTTGACCAATCAGCGCCACGTCAGCAATCAGTGCCACGTTATCAGTTGACCAGTCAACGTTTGACTAGTTGACCTTGACCAACGTTTTTTTTTTTAAAAAATGTAAATAAAAAATAAAATAATTTTACACAAACAGTTATACCCAATTAAATTGTTCTAAACACATATCAATGTATATACAGAATCAAAACATTTACTAATTTGCATAAAGTTTGGCTCTTGATACCACTGTTAGGTTTATATATAACGCGAACATGAAATCAAATTACACAAATAAAGCGGAAGCGCGATAAAATCAGATTTTAAAATTTTATACAAACCATCACTGTGATCTTTCTTTATGCACATAAATTAAACTATTTAATTCATTTAATTAAATAACATTTATTCAATAATAAGGGTAAGCCCCTTAGCGATCAACGACTTTCTAGATAATATACATTTCAACATTAATCACAAAAGAACCTTTCAGTGAATAGTTACTGCACAATTCAATCCTTCTACCATACAATGTCCCAATTAAATATAATACATGGAATTACTGTCAAGTCTTATTTTATTTATTTATATATATTTTGATTCCCAAATTAAATTGTTCTAAACACATATCAATGTATATACAAAATCAAAACATTTACTAATTTGCATAAAGTTTGGCTCTTGATACCACTGTTAGGTTTATATATAACACGAACATGCAATCAAATTACACAAATAAAGCGGAAGCGCGATAAAATCAGATTTTAAAATTTTATACAAACCATCACTATGATCTTTCTTTATGCACAATTATTAATTAAACGAAAGAGATGGAGAATAAGTATTATACCCTTGTAGAATTCTAGCTTCCTCAAGTACAAGTTAACCTCCAATTCCTTCGCGTTCTCCTTGAATTCTACCAATTAAATTCCCTCCTTTGATCAACATTAGCCACCCAAGTGTTTGGACTCTAGAGGTGATCCACCAAGGAATAATACTTGTTCAAGAAGATGGGTGTTGGAAAAACCCTAGTTTCTATCTCTATAGAAATTTTAAGTACTCTCCACAATTCTTATGCAAGAGTGTGTAACCCTAATCTATGATAAGACTTTTCTTATTTGTAGATGTAGGAAAACCCCCCCTAAACTATTTAGGATTAGGGTTTCTATTCCAATTAAACTCCTTTAATTAAATTAAACTCCTAATCTAATTAAGAATTCATGAGAGAGTATTTCTTTTAATTAATTCTCAATCCCTATTAGGAATTAAATAATAGTAATAGTAATAATAATAATAAGACAACTTATTAATTTATATTTAATATTTCCAAAATATTAAATAATAAATATTAAGCTATTTAATTTATTCTATCTCCATAGACTAAATTAAATACACTTAACTTTTTATTACAATTATACCATTTACTTCTTAAACAAATATTTTTCTTTTGCGATGTGACCCTTTATGTTCTCCATATTAAACCGGTTGTGAATAAATCAATTAGAACAATTTTAATCTTATTTAAATAAATAAATTAAACTATTTAAATTATTTAATTAAATAACATTTATTGAATAATAAGGGTAAGCCCCTTAGCGATCAACGACTTTCCAGATAATATAGATTTCAACATTAATCACAAAAGAACCTTTCAGTGAATAGTTACTACACAATTCAATCCTTCTACCATACAATGTCCCAATTAAATATAATACATGGAATTACTGTCAAGTCTTATTTTATTTATTTATATGTATTTCGATTCCCAAATGCACAACTCTAAATAATGCAAATTAGAAACTCCTTTCTAATTTCATTCTGCCTTGGCCAATGACTACTGAGTTGTCATTTATCGAATCATATAGGACATTCATCTTTTACTAGATGAGGTAGATTCTTTATTGATCATTCACCTATCTCCATGTACAACTTATTATACCCAATCATACCCTTTAATATACCCTAAAGTCTTAAGGGACATGTCAAAGTATAACTCATCATACACAAGATACTATAATGATCTCAAGTCCAAGGATCACTTGTACTACTATCACTAGAGGAATTCCTATTGACAGGTGAGTAAAACTCCATTAGGTATTCCTTAGCGAGCCACGTTCAGTGAACTTATTCTCCAATAAGCACCTACATACTTGCTTTAGTGTCTCCACACAAATGATTATGAGATCAATCATCCTCTTCATAAGAGCAAGCAATGTATGTACTAATCTATCCGGATTAACTAATCCCCTTTTTAGTAATCCAATCGATTAGGAATGATTTTAGTTTTAAACTATCTACGAATTTAGATCTTATTAGCATGATCATCATCATGATTCTAAAAGCATTGCTTAAAACTATGGGTTTATCACATATTAATATAATAACATTATGTAGCTAATGAAAAATGCCTTTAATAACCGAATAAGATTACAAAGTATATGCTACATCATATCAAATATGATTAGCTTGTATGCATACTACTTTCAGGTACAACAGTCAACAGAGGATATAGAGGCTGCTAACTTTAAGGCATTTATAGCCAAGGGTTTACTGAAGGCAGAGAGGGGTTCTACTCGCCGACTGAGGACATTACTACAGAATACTCAAAATGTGAGGCAGGATGTACAAGTGCAGTTAGATCGACTTTTTCGAGGGTGTCGTAACTCATTCGACGACTTAAAGCGTCGAGTGATTAGATATCCGGTAGAAGATAAGAATGTGAACTATCTTATAGATCGATCAGTGGTATGCCACATGATCCAGGATTCCTATGCTGAGGTGCGTGGTTGTTAAGTATGGGATAGTACTTAGGTTTACTTTCAGTAGTGTGTACTATAAAAATTTTGGTTGCAAATAGGGAATCCTTTGTATTAGTTAGTGGTAGTATAAACTACTAGTCGGATATATAAACTTTCAGTATGTAATATACAAATTATGTTCGTAAAAATCAAGTTGTTAACTCTGTGTACAGTATATACTTATATTTTTACTTGTCTTTTCTCAATTATATAATCATGGCAACAAGAAGGAGAAATCAGACAGAAAGAGAGAACGAGGATAGAGAAACAAACCCTACCTAGCAGTTAGTTGATATATACTCTTAGGAGCCTTACAAGGTCATCAACCAAACCAACCCAATACAGTTACCCCACAGGGCACATTATTCAAAGACTTTAAACTTGTCGGTCCGCCTGAGTTTAAAGGAACCGCAGAACCCATTGAGGCTCAAACCTGGATTACTGAAATAGAAAAGTTCTTTATTGTAACTAATATCAGCGAAGACCAAAAGACGGTCTTTGCCACCTTTTTCCTCAAAGGTGAGGCGAATCATTGGTGGGAAATTAATAAGGTTCGCACAGGTGTAGGAATAGTTTCTTGGGGTAGATTCAAGGAACTATTGCTTGAGAATTACTTTCCCCAATCAATACAGGATCGTATGGAGGTACGATTCCTAGAGTTGAAATAAGGGGAGCTTATTATATCTCAATATACAGCTAAGTTCAATGAACTAGCTAGGTTTGCCCACATCAAGTAGATTCGGAGGCAAGGAAGACCCGGAGATATGAGGAAGGTCTGAAACCCCAGATTCGTAGTAAATTGTTAGTGTTCCAAGTAAAAACCTTTCTAGAAATTCTAAAAAAAGCTATCATAGCTGAAAACGAGAGTGAAGCCCTTCTAAAATTTCACAAAGAGAAAAAGAGTCAAAATGAGGGGGAAAGGAATAAAGGAGAAGCAAGTACCGGTGGGTTTAATAATAACAAGAGAAAGTGGGATACCGCTTTTACTAATAATTATGGGGAAAAGGGAAATAATTATGACAACAACAACAACAATAGAAACAACAATAACAGGATTGACCCTTGTGTTACATGTGGGAAAAATCATCGAGGAGTATGTCTTAATAAGAGGATCCATTGTTTCCTTTGTGGTCAGGAGGGACATTATGCCCCTGAGTGCCCTAAAACTAATAGGAATAGGTGTTTCAGTTGTGGTCAATGGATCACATAGCTAGAAATTGCCCAAGACTTAGGGATCAAAATGGAAGGAGAAACGAGCAAATAGGAAGAAGTGCCTTGTATGTTGTCATATTATTGTCTTTCCAACGTTTTATAAATAAGGGAATCCTTTTGTGTAACTAGTGATAATAAACAAATCACTATTTGGTTATGTAATTTTCCATGTGTGCAACTAGTGATACTGAAAGTAGTATGCACACAAGCCAATCATATTTGATATGATGTAGCATATACTTTTTAATCTTATTTATTTATTAATAAAAGGATTGATTTTCTTAAAAGGCATTTTATATTATCTACATGGTGTTGTTATATTAAATGAGATAAACCCATAGTTTTGAGCAATGCTTTTAGAATCATGAAAGTGATCATGCTAATGAGATCTAAATTCTAGATAGCTCACAAACTAAAATCGTTCCTATATCGTTGGATTACTAAATTGGGGATTAGTGAATCCGGATAGATTAGTACATACGTTGTTTGCTCTTAAGAAGAGAATGATTGATCTCATAATCATTTGTGTGGACACACTAAAGCAAGTATGTAGGTGCTTATTGGAGAATAAGTTCATTGAACGTGGCTCACTAAGGAATACCTAATGGAGTTTTACTCGCCTGTCAATAGGAATTCCTCTAGTGATAGTAGTACAAGTGATCCTTGGACTTGAGATCATCATAGTATCTTGTGTATGATGAGTTATACTTTGACATGTCCCTTAAGACCTTTGGGGTATATGAAAGGGTATGATTGGGTATAATAAGTTATGCATGGAGATAGGTGAATGATCAACAAAGAATCTACCACCTCTAGTAAAAGATGTGAATGTCCTATGTGATTCAATAAATGATAACTCAGTAGTCCTTGGCCAAGGCAGAATGAAATTAGAAAGGGTTTCTAATTTGCATTATTTAGAGTTGTGCATTTGGGAATCGAAATACATATAATTAAATAAAATAAGACTTGACAGTAAATCCATGTCTTATATTTAATTGGGACATTGTATGGTAGAAGGATTGAATTGTACGGTAACTATTCACTGAAAGGTTCTTTTGTGATTAATGTTGAAATCTATATTATCTGGAAAGTCGTTGATCGCTAAGGGGGCTTACCCTTATTGTAGAATAAATATTATTTATTTAAATAAATTAAATAGTTTAATTTATTTATTTAAATAAAATTAGAATTGTTCTAATTGATTTATTCACAACCGATTTAATATGGACAACCTAAAGGGTCACACCGCAAAAGAAAAATATTTATTTAAGAAGTAAATGGTATAATTGTAATAAAAAGTTAAGTGTATTTAATTTAATCTATGGAGATAGAATAAATTAAATAGCTTAATATTTATTATTTAATATTTTGAAAATATTAAATATAAATTAATAAGAGGAGTCTTATTATTATTATTACTATTACTATTATTTAATTCCTAATAGGGATTGGGAATTAATTAATAGGAGTACTCTCCCATGAATTCCTAATTGGATTAGGAGCATAATTAATTAAAAGAGTTTAATTATAATAGAAACCCTAATCCTAAATAGTTTAGTGATGAGTGAGTTTTACGCCTACGAATTGAGTACGTTTGGCTTAATAATTTGTGAGTTCTTAAGTATTTTAAAGTTAGTATTAGGTATTTATAGTGTTTTTATGTTATTTTGTAGGAAGAAGGAAGGAAATGCAATCCGGACATCTTTTGGAGTACAATATGCAAGCAAATGCGAGAAGGGAAGATTGAAAGGTTTTCAACACTAGGTCGGATACATGTTTTTGGTTTGGAACTTGGATTTTATTGTAGAACTACTCCTTAGCTTTCCGGAACATCTTGAATCGTCCCAATCGGAGTTCGGATGCGAGAGTTATGACATTTTTATCAATAGAGATCAAAGTTTGGAGTTGTCATTTACATAGCAGATACTTGAAGCCCAATTTCGACCTTGATCCAGATATAATCTCTCAATGCTCAAAGAATGAAAGTTGTAGATCTCGTCGAGAGCTTCGATTTGATAGGTGGCAGGCCTCGTAACTCCTCCCGGATCAAAAGTTATGACCATTTTACCAAGCGATGTTGCAGCAGAAATTAGACTGGCGCGGCCGCGCCAGTTTCTAGTTCATTTTGGGCGCGGGCGCGCCCAACACCAGAGAGGGGTCGCGGCCAGACTTAGTTTTGACGCGTTTTTGCATGTTTTTGACTCCAAATTGGATTGGGTTTCCTCCTAAGCTTGGGATTTGACTTATAACCTATAAATACATTATGTGAGGCATAGAATAGGAGAGATCTTGCTACTTTTTGCTAACCCTAGTTTAGGGATTTTGCTACTTTTTGCTAACCCTAGTTTGGGAGAAAGAGAAGGAGGCTTGAAGCAATTGAGCATGCAAGAAGGATTCATCACAAGAGCTGAAGGGGAGACTCAAGGATTGCGTCTACAGATTCTATTCTCTTCTCTACCTTTTATTTTGTATTCTTGAATGCTTTATCAATTGTGGATTATGGATTTTAATTCAATTATGAACTAATTTTTTTTTAAGATTACAATTGAACTTATTGCGTAGCTTTTATTGATATGCTTCCTTGTTAATTATTGTTGATTATTGTCGGATTGTCTATTATGATTTGTGATTAATTGCTTAATTGTTTGATCAACAATTACCGTGGTAATCTATATGAACTTGAGAGATGGATTATAGATTTAGACCTAATCATAATAGCATGTGATTGTGTATTCTACTGTCGATGGAATTCATGATTTGTGTTTAGGATAAAGATATACCTATACGCCGCATGTAATCTGAAAGAGAACATGTGCTTTAAATCCTTTTTAATTGTAATTCACATAGAGATATAGTGAATTAGTTAACTACGGTGTTCATCTTAATTCTATCTTGTGTGGATTTAAGTTGATTTGTTTATGATACATCGAGAGATGATTATAGATATTGATGAGTTCTTGATTAACAATCCAGAATAATTAATATAACTTAACAGGAAGTGTATTAATTCAAGTGAAACATTAAGGGACATTGTAATCTTAAGTCTTTTATCTGAATTCGATTTTTGGTAGTTAGTAATTAGTTAGTTTAGTATTTTATTATCTAAAATTCACAATCTTAATCAATTGTTTAAATAAAGTTAATTTGATTATGAGTTAGTATTTGGTAATTATTATTAAATAATTCTCTGTGGGTTCGACACTCTCTTATCACTTTATTACTTGTTGATCGTGTATACTTGCACGTATTTATTGATTGCTAAATCGACAAACAAGTTTTTGGCGCCGTTGCCGGGGAATTAGTTTAATAATTTTTGCCATCATAAACTTTAATCAAATTAGTCTTAATTTAATCATTTTGTTTTTATTTTAATTCCCTTCCTATATTTTTCTCTTTTTAGGTACACCATGGCGGGCTACGACTATCAATGGCCTTATACGAGAATGATTCAGCTAAGAGCGGCAGGGATTTATGAATTCGATGAATTGTCAGCACCGATTGAGACACTTTCGAGGATGATTGACGCTTTTGCAGTACAACGTATTCAAAGTGTGGCGGTAATTTGTGATTATTGTGCTGGAAATCATCCGAGTCATCAATGCGCCATCAATTTTAAGTTGATGCAGTATGGTGGTAATTTCGGCGATTACCCCAACAGTTATGCCTATCCGAACAACTATAATCAAGATTGGGGGTATCATCCGGATTTTTCATGGAGCCATAATAATCAAGTCCAAATCTTTGCTCCAAGCCAATCATACACTCCAGAATTTAAGGATTCAGCCTATCTACATGAAGAAGAAAGGAAACTGAGTTTGGAGGAAGCTTTGGCGAAGTTTATTACAGCTACGGACAAAAGAATGAGTGATCAAGATCAGCTGTTGAACTTAGTGGATTTAAATATAAAAAGCCAAGCAGTGTCGATTCGAAATCTTGAGAATCAGATGGGACAGCTTATCAACGCCTTCAAGAATAGTTATCATTGTGCATGGCCCAGTGATGTGGTTCTCGAGACTGATGGATTGCCTGCGCCAAAGCTGCAATCGGACGTGCTAATTGATGATAATTCTGATATGGAGGAGAATAGTGGGGATAAAGAAAATATAGCCGAAGATGGTCTAGCCGTGAGTTTCAACGTGGATGTACCGATTTTGTTAGTGCCCCATGTACCTTTTCCACCGAAGTTCAAGAATCCAGTCAGTTTTGCAAAACCGTGTCCACTTGGTAGTCATGTCCTTGGTAAAGCTCTTTATGACATGAGAACTAGGACTGCATTACAACCATGGTGGGATGAGAGAGAGGAGATAGAAGAAGAGCCCGTGGTGTTTGACAAGATTCAATGCCCTAATCTAATCACAAACACAACGGAGGAAGCACCTAGCTATTGGACAGTCGTAATTAGGAACCAATCTACAAAAAGCAAACTAGGTGACTTTGAAACAATGGCCCCTACTGCAGCAAAACCTTCAAAAGTTACATTGCTACTAATGGATGGAGGGTTCCTCAATTTTCGAAGGGGAATTGGATAGTAAATGGTGAAGTCGGGCTGACGACTTTAAAACAAGCGCTTCTTGGGAGGCAACCCAAGTTTAATTTTTAATTTTTAATTTTTAATTTTTATTTATTTTATTAGGTTTCATAGTAGTTAATAAATTTGCTTCTAATGTATTTACAGGTTATTCGAGTCCAATTCAAGTGCAATGCCTTATTCATTCCGATGTGCCTAACCTATTCTTCAGACTTAGCAGACAAGGAGGAAGATTGCTATATTTTCAGGGAAGTCCTTTACTTTACTTTTTCCTATTTTAGCCATTGAGGACAATGTCTGGTTTAAGTTTAGGGGTGTGGTCTTGTTTTGTGTTATTTATTTTAGTTTATTAAGGTTGCATGTTAGTTAGTATGTTTTAGGATAGATGAGCAATGGTTTGATTTGAATTTGATTATGGCCAATGATAAGAAAAAAATGGATTAATAATTTTTTAACTCTTGTGAAGTTGAGAAGCATGCTTAGTTTATATTTTAACTTATGAGTTGGGTTTACACTATTTGTGATCTTTTTGAACTTCAAAGCACATATCCATCTGTTTAGCTAGTTGTGTCTTAAGGAAAAAAAATTTGGTTGAATGTTTGTGAAAGATATCATTGAAACTTTAAAATCTTATTTGAGCTTCATTCAAAGCGAAATTTAGGCATTAACATAAGTTTAGGGGAAATCTTGGGTTATTGAAAATTTTAAAAATTGTGAAACCTTCCTGAGTTAGAATGATGAATCATGTGGTGGGTTGAGATGGAGCGTAAAACGCACTCACCCATAAACACATGCACGAGAAGGAGCGTAAAACGCACTCGTGCGAGAGAAAACGAGAGGGAGCATAAAACGCACTCGTTCAATGAGAAGTGAGATGGAGTGTAAAACGCACTCACTAAAAAAAAAGGAAAGAAAAATTGTGATTTAAAATACTTGGGAAGGGTTCAAGTGTGCTTAAATGAATAAAATATCCTTTTGATCATCTAAATTTTATGTTTTGCCTTTATTAGCGGAGATTGATATGAAAACAGGTTTTTAGAGTTGATTTGAAAATCTTTTATGAGTATTTGATTATATGATCTTATGTGAGTTATGACTAGTTTGAACATTTGGATGCACACACACGCACTTAAAGGATCATGAGTAGTTGTGAAACTGATGATTAGGTTGAAATTTTAGGCTTTGCATGTTTTCGGAAAATTTTCTTGAGTTAACATTAGAAGAAATCTTTGAGGCTATTATGAAAATTTGTATTGATTCATTACTCGAGTCGTGTGAGTTGTTATTTAGAATTAGTTGTTATAGTTGTTGTTTTTAGTGTTTGCTTGAGGACAAGCAAAGATTTAAGTTTGGGGGTATTTGATGAGTGAGTTTTACACCTACGAATTGAGTACGTTTGGCTTAATAATTTGTGAGTTCTTAAGTATTTTAAAGTTAGTATTAGGTATTTATAGTGTTTTTATGTTATTTTGTAGGAAGAAGGAAGGAAATGCAATCCGGACATCTTTTGGAGTACAATATGCAAGCAAATGCGAGAAGGGAAGATTGAAAGGTTTTCAACACTAGGTTGGATACATGTTTTTGGTTTGGAACTTGGATTTTATTGTAGAACTACTCCTTAGCTTTCCGGAACATATTGAATCGTCCCAATTGGAGTTCGGATGCGAGAGTTATGACATTTTTATCAACAGAGATCAAAGTTTGGAGTTGCCATTTACATAGCAGCTACTTGAAGCCCAATTTTGACCTTGATCCATATATAATCTCTCAATGCTCAAAGAATTAAAGTTGTAGATCTCGTTGAGAGCTTCGATTTGATAGGTGGCAGGCCTCGTAACTCCTCCCGGATCAAAAGTTATGACCATTTTACCAAGCGATGTTGCAGCAGAAATTAGACTAGCGCGGCCGCGCCAGTTTCTAGTTCATTTTGGGCACGGGCGCGCCCAACACCAGAGAGGGGTCGCGGCCAGACTTAGTTTTGACGCGTTTTTGCATGTTTTTGACTCCAAATTGGATTGGGTTTCCTCCTAAGCTTGGGATTTGACTTATAACCTATAAATACATTATGTGAGGCATAGAATAGGAGAGATCTTGCTACTTTTTGCTAACCCTAGTTTAGGGATTTTGCTACTTTTTGCTAACCCTAGTTTGGGAGAAAGAGAAGGAGGCTTGAAGCAATTGAGCAAGCAAGAAGGATTCATCACAAGAGCTGAAGGGGAGACTCAAGGATTGCGTCTACAGATTCTATTCTCTTCTCTACCTTTTATTTTGTATTCTTGAATGCTTTATCAATTGTGGATTATGGATTTTAATTCAATTATGAACTAATTTTTTTTTAAGATTACAATTGAACTTATTGCGTAGCTTTTATTGATATGCTTCCTTGTTAATTATTGTTGATTATTGTCGGATTGTCTATTATGATTTGTGATTAATTGCTTAATTGTTTGATCAACAATTACCGTGGTAATCTATATGAACTTGAGAGATGGATTATAGATTTAGACCTAATCATAATAGCATGTGATTGTGTATTCTACTGTCGATGGAATTCATGATTTGTGTTTAGGATAAAGATATACCTATACGCCGCATGTAATCTGAAAGAGAACATGTGCTTTAAATCCTTTTTAATTGTAATTCACATAGAGATATAGTGAATTAGTTAACTACGGTGTTCATCTTAATTCTATCTTGTGTGGATTTAAGTTGATTTGTTTATGATACATCGAGAGATGATTATAGATATTGATGAGTTCTTGATTAACAATCCAGAATAATTAATATAACTTAACAGGAAGTGTATTAATTCAAGTGAAACATTAAGGGACATTGTAATCTTAAGTCTTTTATCTGAATTCGATTCTTGTTAGTTAGTAATTAGTTAGTTTAGTATTTTATTATCTAAAATTCACAATCTTAATCAATTGTTTAAATAAAGTTAATTTGATTATGAGTTAGTATTTGGTAATTATTATTAAATAATTCTCTGTGGGTTCGACACTCTCTTATCACTTTATTATTTGTTGAAAATGTACACTTGGACGTATTTATTGATTGCTAAATCGACAAACATTTAGGGAAAGGGTTATTCCTACATCTATAAATAAGAGGAGTCTTATTATAGATTAGGGTTACACACTCTTGCATAAGAATTGTGGAGAGTACTTACAATTTTTATAGAGATAGAAACTAGGTTTTGCCAACACCCATCTTCTTAAACAAGTATTATTCCTTGGTGGATCACCTCTAGAGGCCAAACACTTGGGTGGCTAACGTTGATCAAAGGAAGGAATTTAATCGATGGATTCAAAGAGAACGCGAAGGAATTGGAGGTGAACTTGTACCTGAGGAAGCTAGAATTCTACAAAGGTATAATTCTTATTCTCCATCTCTTTCGTTTAATTAATAATTGTGCATAAAGAAAGATCATGGTGATGGTTTGTATAAAATTTTAAAATTTGATTTTATCGCGTTTCCGCTTTATTTATGTAATTTGATTGTATGTCCGCGTTATACAAACCTAACAGTGGTATCAAGAGCCAAACTTTATGCGAATTATTAATTGTTTTGATTCTGTATATACATTGATATGTGTTTAGAACAATTTAATTGGGCATAATTGTTTGTGTAAAATTATTTTATTTTATTTTATTTTTTTATTTTTGTAAATTAAAATAAAGGAGTTTATTTTGATTTGGAATTTGATTAAAAATAAAGGAGTTTATTTTTATTCAAAAAAAATTGAATAATTAAAATAAAGAAGTTTATTTTGATTTAGAATTTGATTAAAAATAAAGGAGTTTATTTTTATTCAAAAAAATTGGATAAATTAAAATAAAGAAGTTTATTTTGATTTGGAATTTGATTAAAAATAAAGGAGTTTATTTTATTCAAAATTGGATAAATTAAAATAAAAGAGTTTATTTTTATTTGGAATATGATTAAAATAAAGAAGTTTATTTTAATTGAAATTGGATTTCATGATAACTAATTAGAGTTAGAATTGGATTCCATGATAACTAATTGGAGTTGAAATTGGATTTTATACTAACTAATATTTCCCATTAAATGATATCAATGCATATATGGAATGGTTTTATTATTTATGGGATGAATGTTATTTGTTGATACATATAGGGATATGTATGATAACAAATAGGGATTGATTATGGACTATTGACCAATGTGTGATTGGATTTATTTTAGTAGATGCTTGAATGTATGGGTTTTTATAAATGGGGTCTGCGTACCTCATCTTCTCTAATTTTTTCTTAATGTAAATTCTATCTCCCTCCTATGTACTTCCCCTTGACTGTTGATCAAGGTTTCTATTTATTGTAAATAGTTTTTGTAATAGGACTAGTTAGAATTAATTTTGAAGAATTGGAGACAAAGGAGCAAGGAGCGCTTGAAGACTCGTTTGTAATGGAGCCCGTGTTTAAATGTAATAGTTATATTTAAATTTAATTCATGCACCCTAGGTTTGACCTTTTGGTTCACTTGGTGGCTCTAGTGAACCAAACTAGAATAAAAGTCCATAATCAATCCGGGTAGAATATAGTATTCTATATGTGCATGTTTACTATGTATATATTATATATTATACAACATGCTTCGCATGTTAAATAATATGACGCGTATTTTATATATATGTGCATGCGCGCTAAACAAGATGAGACTAATAATAATAAACTCCTCAAAGAAATTATATTAAGTCCTAAGCGTTCAAAGATATTTAGAATATCGAACGCCGCCTTCTAGCATGGTAAAGCAATAGAGTATTAAATATTTAATATGAGTTTGTTGTGTCACCACAAGGCAAGTATTAAATATTTAATATGTTGCTTTATCACATTTGATGCTTATAAATAGACTGAACGATGTTGTTTTGTTGTGTCACCACAAGGACAGTGTTTTTCTTTCGAATATATGGAAGTGCTAGGTTGGACTTAACTTGGATAATTTTGATTCGGATGTGTCACCACTTGATCAAAATAATCTAAGAGGTAAAATAAAAGGAGTTACATAGTGATGTAATTGACAATAGTTGTCTACCTATTTATTTATATATCGTTTGTTGTGTCACCACAAGGCTATATACATTTGAAATGGGATCCTTAATCTCACTAGCAAATCTTTAATTATAATTGCCGAATTATATAATGAGGGTAATATAGTTTGATGAAAATAGTGGGATATACCAATTTAAATAAAGACCTAATTTATTTTGGTAATTAATTAAATGAATGTATGCTAAAATGTTGTCTATTTCACATGCAGAATTTAAAAATGTCAAACTCACTATCACTGCATAGCATACTTGATGCTAACAAACTGACCGGACTGAATTACACGGACTGGTTAAGGAATCTGAGAATTGTTCTCACTGCTGAAAAGATTTCTTATGTCCTAAATTCGCCAGTCCCTGCAAATGTTGCAAAAATAGCCTCTTAGGAAGAGATTGCTACTTTCAGAAAGTGGCAAGATGATGCAATCTTGGCTCAATGCATCATGCTCGCATCCATGAGTAACGAGCTTCAGCGTCAGCACGAAACTATGGATGCTCCTACTACATTGCTGCACCTCAAGGAGTTGTATGGTGAGCAAAGTAGGACTGCTAGATATCAGATATCTAAGGAGCTCTTCTGATCTCGTATGACCGAGGGCACTGCTGTTGAGACTCATGTCCTTAAGATGATCAATCTGATTGAACAACTTGGACAGCTTGGGTTCATGATGGATGGAGAGTTAAGTCAAGATTTGATCTTGCAGTCACTCCCGGACACCTTCTCACAATTTGTTGTGAATTTTTACATGAATAAGTTGGACGTCAACTTGCCTGAGCTACTTAACATGCTGAAAACTACTGAAGGTCACTTCTCATCCAACAAGAACCAAGTCTTACTAGTGGATGATTCTTCCAAGAAAAGGAAGAGGCCCAAGGTATCTTCTGAAAAGAAGAAAAACAAGAAGGCTAGGGGTAAGGCGAAGAGAAAGGATAAAAAGAAACCTGATCCAGATAGCAAAGGAATTTGCTACCATTGCAATAAGCCGGGACACTGGAAGAGGAACTACAAGGAGTATCTTGCGGACCAAAAGAAGCTTGGAGAAGCTTCGACTTCCGATCTAGGTTTGTTCATGATTGAAATTAATTTTTCTGAAAGTCAAAATTCTACTTGGGTATTGGATACGGGCTATAGTTCTCACATATATAATAATATGCAGGGACTAAGCAGAAGTAGAAAGATGAACAAGGATGAAGTCGTCCTACGAGTGGGAAATGGAGCAAAGGTTGCTGCATTAGCTGTAGGGACTTATTGTTTAGCACTGCCTTCGGGAAAGTTCATTAGTTTAAATAATTGTTATTATGTTCCGACACTCATTAGAAACATTATTTCAATTTCTGTATTGGATATGGATGGTTTTGATATTATAATAAAGAACAATAGTTGTTCTATTTATAATAAAAATGTTTTATATGGTGTTGGCAATCTACTGAATGGACTTTACATACTTGACTTGTATGAAAATATACTTCAAATTGAACAAACTAAGAAAAGAAAAAGAGATGATGTTAATTATACCTTTATGTGGCACTGTAGACTCGGTCATATCAATGAAACAAGATTATCCAAGTTGCATAAAGATGGGCTTTTAGAGCTATCTGATTATGAATCATATCCAACTTGTGAATCTTGTCTCATGGGTAAAATGACTAAATCTCCTTTTACTAGAAAAGGAGAAAGAGTTACAGAGTTGTTAGCGTTGGTACACACAGACGTATGTGGACCTATGACAACGAATGCACGAGGAGGGTATTCTTGTTTTATTACTTTCACTGATGATCATTCTGTTAGGTTTGTATATAACGCGAGCATGCAATCAAATTACATAAATAGAGCGGAAGCGCGATAAAACGGATTTTAAAATTTTATACAAACCATCACCATGATCGATCAATGTGCTCAATTAACGATATAAACGAAAGAGAAAGAGAATAAGAAATTATACCCTCGTAGAACAAAGCTTCCTCGGGTACAAGTTCAACTCCTAGTCCTTCGTGTTCTCCTCGAATGCTATGGTGTGATTCCTTCCTTTGATCAATGTTAGCCACCCAAGTGTTTGGCCTCTAGAGGTGATCCACCAAGGAAGAACAAGTATTCAAGAAGTTGGGTATTTGGCAAAAACCCTAGTTTCTATCTCTATAGAAATTGTAAGTACTCTCCACAATCTAATGCAAGAGTGTGTAACCCTAATCTATGATAAGACTCCTCTTATTTATAGATGTAGGAATAACCCTTCCCTAAACTATTTAGGATTAGGGTTTATATTCTAATTAAACTCCTTTAATTAATTATGCTCCTAATCCAATTAGGAATTCGTGAGAGAGTACTTCTATTAATTAATTCCCAATCCCTATTAGGAAATAAATAATAGTTCTATTAATTAATTCTCAATCCCTATTTGGAATTAAATAATAGTAATAGTAATAATAATAATAAGACTCCTCTTATTAATTTATATTTAATATTTCCAAAATATTAAATAATAAATATTAAGCTATTTAATTTATTTTATCTCCATAGACTAAATTAAATACACTTAACTTATTATTACAATTATGTCATTTACTTCTTAAATAAATATTTTCCTTTTTGCGGTGTGACCCTTTAGGTTCTCCATATTAAACCGGTTGTGAATAAATCAATTAGAACAATTCTAATATTATTTAAATAAATAAATTAAACTATTTAATTCATTTAAATAAATAATATTTATTCTACAATAAGGGTAAGCCCCCTTAGCGATCAACGACTTTCCAGATAATATAGATTTCAACATTAATCACAAAAGAACCTTTGAGTAGATAGTTACCGTACAATTCAATCCTTCTACCATACAATGTCCCAATTAAATATAAGACATGGATTTACTGTCAAGTCTTATTTTATTTAATTACTGTCAACTCTAAATAATGCAAATTAGAAACCCTTTCTAATTTCATTCTGCCTTGGCCAAGGACTACTGAGTTATCATTTATCGAATCACATAGGACATTCACATCTTTTACTAGACGAGGTAGATTCTTTGTTGATCATTCACCTATCTCCATGTACAACTTATTATACCCAATCATACCCTTTGATATACCCCAAAGGTCTTAAGGGATATGTCAAAGTATAATTCATCATACACAAGATACTATGATGATCTCAAGTCCAAGGATCACTTGTACTACTATCACTAGAGGAATTCCTATTGACAGGCGAGTAAAACTCCATTAGGTATTCCTTAGCGAGTCACGTTCAGTGAACTTATTCTCTAATAAGCACCTACATACTTGCTTTAGTGTCTCCACACAAATGATTATGAGATCAATCATCCTCTTCCTAAGAGCAAGCAACGTATGTACTAATCTATCCGGATTCACTAATCCCCAATTTAGTAATCCAACGATTAGGAACAATTTTAGTTTGTGAGCTATCTAGAATTTAGATCTCATTAGCATGATCACCATCATAATTCTAAAAGCATTACTCAAAAACTATGGGTTTATCACATTTAATATAACAGCATCATGTAGATAATATAAAATGCCTTTTAAGAAAATCAATTTTTTATTAATAAATGAATAAGATTACAAAGTATATGCTACATCATATCAAATATGATTGGCTTGTGTGCATACTACTTTTACATTCTAGATTTGGATCTGTGTATTTAATGAAATACAAATCTGAATCATTTGAAAAGTTCAAAGAATTCAGAAGTGAAGTAGAGAAGCAAACTGGTCAGAGTATTAAGATTCTTCGATCGGATCGAGGAGGGGAATACTTAACCAATGAGTTTCTCAATTGTCTCGAAGAAAATGGTATAATCTCACAATGGACTCCATCAGGGACGCCAAAGTTGAATGGTGTATCTGAAAGGAGAAATCGAACATTGTTGGACATGGTTCGTTCCATGATGAGTTTTACCGACCTTCCAGTATCCTTCTGGGGTTATGCCCTAGAATCGGCTGCATACCTACTTAACAAGGTGCCTACCAAATCCGTCTCAAGACCCCATATGAGATATGGACAGGGAGGAAACCAAATCTTAAGCATGTTAAGACCTGGTGTTGTCCAGCTTATGTCAAAAGGTTTGAACATGATAAGCTGAAGACTAGATCCGACAAATGTAGATTCGTGGGATACCCTAAAGAAACATCAGGGTATTATTTCTATCATCCTACTGATCAAAAGATGTTTGTTGCGAAACACGCTGCCTTCTTGGAAAAGGAGTTTATCCTTGAAGGGGTCAGTGGGAGTAAGATATATCTTGAAGAAGTTCAAGAACCACAAAATACTACGGATCAAAGTCAGGTACCTAACCAAGTAGAAGAACCTACTGTACCACTACCTATTCGTAAATCTGGAAGAGTACCGAAGATATCTGATAGGTATGGATTCATCATAGAGGATGATGATGAGGTACGCATCATAGATGATGATGATCCATTGACTTACGAAGAGGCTATGAGTAGTGAAGACTCAGAGAAATGGCTAGAAGCCATGAAATCTGAGATGGACTCCATGTATGAAAACCAAGTATGGACTTTGGTTTCCCCACCTGGGGGCATTAAGCCTATTGGGTGTAAATGGGTCTTTAAGAGAAAGACTGGAGCGGACGGCAAGGTAGAGACCTATAAGGCCCGACTGGTTGCAAAAGGTTTCAAACAAAGACAAGGAGTTGACTATGATGAAACCTTCTCACCTGTAGATATGCTCAAGTCAATTCGGATTTTGCTTGCAATTGCAGCTTATTATGACTACGAGATCTGGCAAATGGACGTGAAAGCGGCCTTCCTCAATGGAGAGCTTGAGGAAAATGTATATATGATACAGCCAGAGGGTTTTGTTTCAACGGTTGGAACAAACCAAGTATGTAAGCTACAACGATCCATTTATGGATTGAAGCAAGCTTCTCGAAGATGGAACATCCGTTTTGATGAGATAATCAAAAGGTTTGATTTTATCAAAAATGAGGATGAACCTTGTGTGTACAAGAAGGTTAGTGGGATCGCTGTTTCATTCCTTGTATTATATGTTGATGATATATTACTGATAGGGAATTATGTTCCTATGCTACAGTTGATCAAAATTTGGTTATCTAAACACTTCTCCATGAAAGACTTGGGTGAGGCATCCTATATTTTGGGGATAAAGATCTATAGAGATATATCTAAAAGGATGCTGGGCTTGACCCAAGGAAAGTACATTGACTAGATGTTAAAGAAGTTTAGCATGGAAGATTCTAAGAGAGGTCTCATGCCGATGAGCCATGGAATACATCTCTCCAAGAAACAAGCCCCAAAGACACCTGAGGAGAAAGACCGTATGAGTAAGATTTCTTATGCTTTCGTAATAGGATCTATCATGTACGGTATAATATGTACTAGACCAGATGTCGCTCATGCACTTAGTGTAACAAGCAGATATCAGTCGAATCCAGGAGAAGAGCACTGGAAGGCAGTGAAAAACATCCTAAAGTACTTGAGAAGAACTAAGGATGTATTTCTTGTCTACGGTGGGTCTGAATTGAAACTAGAGGGCTATACAGACTCAAATTTTCAAACAGACCAAGATGACAGTAAATCTATTTCAGGGTATGTGTTTACCTTAAATGGTGACGCGGTGAGTTGGAAGAGTTCCAAGCAGCAAACAGTTGCTGATTCAGTGACAGAGGCAGAGTACATAGCTGCAAGTAAAGCTGCAAAGGAAGCTGTTTGGATGAAAAAGTTCATAACTGAACTTGGAGTGGTTCCTAGCATTAGAGAACCCGTACCTTTATTCTGTGACAACAATGGAGCTGTTGCGCAAGCTAAGGAACCCAGGTCTCATCAAAAATCTAAACATGTGTTGCGGTGGTTTCATTTGATTAAAGAGATCACTGAAAGATGAGATGTCACCCTGGAGCGTGTGGACTCTCAAGACAACATTGCAGATCCATTTACTAAATCTTTAACTCAACAGCAGTTTGATCGTCACTTAGAGAAGATGGGTATTAGATACCATGGCGATTGGCTTTAGTGCAAGTGGGAGATTGAAAGTAGTATGCACACAAGCCAATCATATTTGATATGATGTAGCATATACTTTGTAATCTTATTCATTTATTAATAAAAGAATTGATTTTCTTAAAAGGCATTTTATATTATCTACATGGTGCTGTTATATTAAATGTGATAAACCCATAGTTCTGAGCAATGCTTTTAGAATCATGATGGTGATCATGCTAATGAGATCTAAATTCTAGATAGCTCACAAACTAAAATCGTTCCTAATCGCTGGATTACTAAAAAGGGGATTAGTGAATCCGGATAGATTAGTACATACGTTGCTTGCTCTTAAGAAGAGGATAATTGATCTCATAATCATTTGTGTGGAGACACTAAAACAAGTATGTAGGTGCTTATTGGAGAATAAGTTCACTGAACGTGGCTCGCTAAGGAATACCTAATAGAGTTTTACTCGCCTGTCAATAGGAATTCCTCTAGTGATAGTAGTACAAGTGATCCTTGGACTTGAGATCATCGTAGTATCTTGTGTATGATGAGTTATACTTTGACATGTCCCTTAAGACCTTTGGGGTATATGAAAGGGTATGATTGGGTATAATAAGTTATGCATGGAGATAGGTGAATGATCAACAAAGAATCTACCACCTCTAGTAAAAGATGTGAATGTCCTATGTGATTCGATAAATGACAACTCAGTAGTCCTTGGCCAAGGCAGAATGAAATTAGAAAGGGTTTCTAATTTGCATTATTTAGAGTTGACAGTAATTAAATAAAATAAGACTTGACAGTAAATCCATGTCTTATATTTAATTGGGACATTGTATGGTAGAAGGATTGAATTATACGGTAACTATTCATTGAAAGGTTCTTTTGTGATTAATGTTGAAATCTATATTATCTGGAAAGTCGTTGATCGCTAAGGGGGCTTACCCTTATTGTAGAATAAATATTATTTATTTAAATGAATTAAATAGTTTAATTTATTTATTTAAATAAAATTAGAATTGTTCTAATTGATTTATTCACAACCAGTTTAATATGGAGAACCTAAAGGGTCACACCGCAAAAGGAAAATATTTATTTAAGAAATAAATGACATAATTATAATAATAAGTTAAGTGTATTTAATTTAATCTATGGAGATAGAATAAATTAAATAGCTTAATATTTATTATTTAATATTTTGGAAATATTAAATATAAATTAATAAGAGGAGTCTTATTATTATTATTACTATTACTATTATTTAATTCCTAATAGGGATTGGGAATTAATTAATAGGAGTACTCTCCCATGAATTCCTAATTGGATTAGGAGCATAATTAATTAAAGGAGTTTAATTATAATAGAAACCCTAATCCTAAATAGTTTAGGGAAAGGGTTATTCCTACATCTAAATAAGAGGAGTCTTATTATAGATTAGGGTTACACACTCTTGCATAAGAATTGTGGAGAGTACTTACAATTTCTATGGAGATAGAAACTAGGGTTTTGCCAACATCCATCTTCTTGAACAAGTATTATTCCTTGGTGGATCACCTCTAGAGGCCAAACACTTGGGTGGCTAACATTGATCAAAGGAAGGAATTTAATCGGTGGAATTCAAGGAGAACGCGAAGGAATTGGAGGTGAACTTGTACCTGAGGAAGCTAGAATTCTACAAGGGTATAATTCTTATTCTCCATCTCTTTCGTTTAATTAATAATTGTGTATAAAGAAAGATCACGGTGATGGTTTGTATAAAATTTTAAAATCTGATTTTATCGCGCTTCCGCTTTATTTATGTAATTTGATTACATGTTCGCGTTATACAAACCTAACAGACACTATATAAATCGCTAGTCGAATATGTAACTTTCTGTATTTGAAATACAAATTTATGTTTGCTAAAACCGAGTTGTTTACTTATTACACTTATATTTATACTTGGTTACTCATTGTCATTAGATAAATGGCACCACGAAGAAGATCACAAGCGAAAAATCGAGAAAAGTTAAAATGTAATAACAAAACAACGAGGTATCCTTACCTCTTTAGTTAGATCACATCCATAACGTGTTCCATGTGTCCGAGTTACGACTGTACAAACCTAATTATAAACACGTTATAGATCATGAGCCTATTCAGATCGAGAAAGATTTATCGTATGATAAAGTTCCTATTGAAATCATAAATGGGAAAGAACAAATTCTACGGAATAAAGTAATACCTTCAGTCAAAGTAATTTGGAGAAATCAAAAATAGAAGAAGCTACGTGGGAGCTCGAAAGTAAAATGCGAGACAACTACCCACATTTATTTCTGTAACTTGTACTGTAATTTTGAGGACGAAATTCTTATAAGGAAGGGAGAATATAATATCCCGAATGATTATAAAACTTATAAATATGATTAGAAATAATTTCGAGGACGAAATTCTTATAAGTTGAGGTGAATGTAATACCCCGAAATATTATCAAAATTATAAATATTATCTTAACTGGGTTAAGAATGAAACCTCTAGAAATATCTAATGAACGACTGTTTAGGTAATCTTTGAAAACCTAATACGATTCGAAAACACGATCGTATACGTTTAGAATTAGAATGTATAACCTAAAACTAGGTATCGAGAAGTTTAAAACCTTAAACCCTAATGAGATTCGAATTTTGTAACATATGAGCTTAATAAAGATCGAAATGATATTTCGAAGCAGGTGTTTTATGATTTTATTATGTAAACGATGAATTAGGTCAAATAAAATTTTTCTTCGAAAAACGTCGTGCTTAAAAATAAAAACGCCAAGCTTAAAATATTTTCACCGACAAGCTTCTCAGTATATTTACGAAAAGCTGCTTTGTCATGCTTAAGCTGATATTGTACTTTGTCGTGCTTACGATGACAAGCTGCTTTGTTGCACTTACGCTTGGCACACGCTGGCACAAGCACGTCGCAATTACCCTTTTACCCTAAGCTTTCCTA
Organism: Aralia elata; assembly: GCA_034770075.1. NCBI lineage: Eukaryota > Viridiplantae > Streptophyta > Magnoliopsida > Apiales > Araliaceae > Aralia > Aralia elata. The sequence goes on from CM068387.1 coordinate 29,566,950, forward strand.
GCCTATAAATACCCCTTCATCCATTCATTATTTCCTACCATTTTTCAAGAGTAATTCAAGAGAAAAAGTACTCTATATTTATATTCTGAGAGATATTGTGAGATAAAACTTACTTTCGAAGTATCAAAACACTACGCGGCTGGAAGTAAAGCTAGCAACTACAAGAGGTATTACTCTAGTGGTTATTATTTTCATTCTTCTTCATATATTTAGTAAAAATATAATTTTATAAGCAGTTATAATGCCCAAATTATTTTTAAGTATATAGTACAAAAGTCTTATTTATAAGCAGTTATAATGTCCAATTTATTTCTCTTATATATTAGCAAATATACTTTTATGAGCAGTTACTATGTCCAATTTTCTTCAAATCTTTAGTAAAAATATTCATTTTACAAGCAGTTATAATGCTGAAATTATCTCAAATATAATAGCCAAATATTCATTTGATAAGTAGTTATAATGCCCAATTTATTTCAAACATAGTAAACGAATATTCATTTTTGCAAGCAGTTATAATGCTTAATTTATTTTAAATATAGTTGAAAATTATTCATTCTATAAGCAGTTATAATGTTGAAATTATTTCATGTATAGTAGAAGAAGTCTTATTTATAAGCGGTTATGATACCCGAAATAAAACTTAAAAGATATTTTTGGTTACAATTATGTAACAAAGTTCATTCTATCCTAATTGTGCAAGGCCGAATCAACGCCGAACCTTAACGATACTTGACTACTTCAATTCGATACGTGCTATTATAAATTCTAACACTTATTATTGATATGAATAGACATAAATAGACTACACAACGTCGATAGACAGCGTAAACTAAACGTACTACGCACAGGCAAGTCTCCAAACCTTGTTACCTTTATGCAAGTCTTATACATCTTGTTATCAATTATTGTGAAGTTATTGCTTCTTGATTCAGAATAACTTAAGAAATGAATCATTATTCATATGTTGTTTATCAGAGCATAAATTATTGTGTCAAGCCAAATTGTTTGATACGACATCATATACTGAGTATATAAACACCCTTTATGGGATGTTATTGTCGATAATATATTGACATCTAGTGTATGTTGGGCACGATTAGGATGGTATGCATACTCCTAGGATATCGAATAGGTTGATCCCCTATAAGATATCTGAACAAAGCTTTTCTAAGTCATTGAAGACTGATAGAACTGGTTTCACACATGGTTCATGCACTGAACCCTCAGTTAGGCAAAATTCTTGAACTTCCTTCGAATCAAACACATTTTGTTTACATTTTTGAATAAACTTGCTGAGCATTTTGTAGCTCATACTTGCATAAACTTTTCTTTGCAGTTCTAAATGGTAATACCGGAACTTCAGGGACGAACAATGGAAAGAAATCGTGTTAATGTAATACTATGAATATTTATGAGGCTTATAAATACGATCGTATATGGTTAGAGGTTAAATTAGTGACCTAAAACTAGGTGTTGAGAAGTTTAAAACCTTAAACCCTAATGAGATTCGAATTTTGTTACATATGTGCTTAATAAATATCGAAATGATATTTCGAAGCAGGTGTTTTGTGATTTTATTGTGTAAACAATGAATTAGGCCAAATAAAAAAAATTTGCCAAGCTGCTTAGTCGTACTTACATTGACAAATGATTTGTCGTGCTTTCCACGATTTCTCCGAGAATAATCCCAACAAATTATTTTTTTTTTGACAAGTTGTTGTGTCGTGCTTGGAAATGACAAAGTGATTTGTCATGCTTACGGTGGCAAGCTACATTGTCGAGCTTAGAAAGATAGGTTCAATTGCAAGCTGCATTGTCGAGCTTGAAAGATATTTTCATTGAGAAGCTTAGTAGATAGGTTCAATTGCAAGCTGCATTATCGAGCTTGGAAGATATTTTCATTGAGGAGCTTAGATTGCAAGCTGCATTATCGAGCTTGGAAGATATTTTCATTGAGGAGCTCAGAAGATAGGTTCAATTGCAAGCTGCATTGTCGAGCTTGGAAGATATTTTCATTAAGGAGCTCAGAAGATAGGTTCAATTGCAAGCTGTATTGTCGAGTTTGGAAGATATTTTCATTGAAGAGCTTAGAAGATAGGTTCAATTGCAAGCTGCATTGTCGAGCTTGGAAGATATTTTCATTGAGGAGTTTAGAAGATAGGTTCAATTGCAAGCTGCATTGTCGAGCTTGGAAGATATTTTCATTGAGTAGCTTAGATTACAATCTGCATTGTCGAGCTTGGAAGATATTCTCATTGATGAGATTAGAAGAAAAGTTCAGTTGCAAGCTGCATTGTCGAGCTTGGAAGATATTTTTATTGAGGAGCTTAGAAGAATATTCTAAGAATATACAAGGGTGCAAAGTGCAATAAGCCGAGCTCCTAACGTGCAATTAGTGAAACTTAATTTTTCTATAAATATCAAGCTTAGTTCTTCATTATTTCCTACCATTTCAAGAGCAGTTCAAGAGCTAAACCACTCTATATTTATATTGTGAGAGATATTGTGAGATAAAAATTTCGTTCGAAGCATCGAAACACTACACGATTGGAAATAAAGCTAGCAACTACAAGAGGTATACTCTAGTGGTTATAGTTTTTATTTTTATGTATGTATTAATGAAAATATACTTTTATAAGCAGTTATAATGCCGAAATTATTTTATATATATAGTACAAAAGTCCTATTTACAAGCAGTTATAATGTCCGATTTATTTCTCTTATATATTAGAAAATATACTTTTATAAGCAGTTACTATGTCCGATTTTCTTCAAGTATTTAGTAAGAATATTTATTTTATAAGCAGTTATAATGTTGAAATTATCTCATATATAATGACTGAATATTCATTTTATAAGCAGTTATAATGCCCAATAGATTTCAAACATAGTAAACGAATATTCATTTTGCAAGCAGTTATAATGCTCAATTTATTCTAAATTTAGTTGAAAAATATTCATTCTATAAGCAGTTATAATGCTGAAATTATTTAATGTATAGTAGAAAAAGTCTTAATTATAAGCGATTATAATAACCGAAATAAAAACTTAAAAGAGTTAATTGTTAAACGCTTAACTAGTTATGTACGCCGATAATTATATAGGATTTACGACGAACGTTTAGACCGTTATATTTATCTTTAAAAGATATACGAGGTAAGCCTTCTATTCCTTTAAACTATGTGCAAGTATTCTAGTGCTTATTATTGGTATAAATAGACATAAATAGACTATGTGATGGTGATAGACCGCATAAACTAGACGAACTACGCACAGGCAAGTCTCCAAACCTTGTTACCTTTATGCAAGTATTATACATCTTGCTATCAATTGTTTTGAAGTTATTGCTTCTTGATTCAGCATAACTTAAGAAATGAATTATTATTCATATATTGTTTATCCGAGCATGAATTGTTGTGTCAAGCCAAATTGTTTGGTACGACATCTTATAACTGAGTATACAAACACCCTATATGGGTTGTTATTGTCGATAATATATTGACATCTAGTGCATGTTGGGCACGATTAGGATGGTATGCATACTCCTAGGATATCGAATAGGCTGATCCCCTATATGATATCTGAACAAAGCTTTTCTAAGTGTGACAACCCGGATTTTCAGAAGTTATTAAATAAGAATTTAATAAATAAAAAAATTCTTATTATGAGACATTTTGAGTTTGAGTATGTGTATATATGTGTTTCATATTATAAAATATGTGGTTTGATGTGAAGGAAATTATATATTCTTGTAATTGGGAAGAAAAATGGTTTAATAATTAATTAAACCATTGAAAAGATTAAATAAAATTGTCATGAAAAGAAAATTAGTTAAATAATATTAGTTAATTTAATTAAGTTAAAATTATATTGTGAAATAATATAATTTGATTGTTATGTCTTGTGGACAATGAAAATTATTGTGAATTAAGTTTCATGAATAATATGAGTGATTCACTTAATTAAAATAGTAAATTGATGTGAATATATTTGCGTGTGAAGTGTTGGCGTGTATTTTAGTACGCTAATGTGATGAGAATATTATAATTTAATTAAATAATTAAATTAGAGGATTAATATTTTATTGAATAAAATGATTTATTTAATAAAATTATAGTTTGGCTAAATTGAATTATAATTTGGTCGGTAAAGTTTTAATTGGAATTGCTAATAAGTTTAATTAGATTTATTAATATAATAAGTTTAATTAAATTTAAGTATGACAAAATATCATATGGTAGGAAGGAATATTAAAATAAAGAGAAAAAGGGTATTTTTGAGTTGATGCCAAACAAAGCCTTGTGGCCTTTGGTTTTCCTAACTGAAGAAACTCCCCACTAAAGTCACGTAAAGAAGTTTGTCAGTTTTATTTTGAAAAGGCTGAGAAGAGAGAAATATAGAGAAAAGAATTCTCTATAGATTAAAAGCAATAATCTTAGAAAAATCAAGAGGAAAAAGGATTAATCAAACAAGTCTATATCATCCATCAATACTAAAGAAGGCATCAAGAGGTAATGATCTAGCCTCTTAATATTAATTCACTGTAGATGGTTTTGATGATTAATTTGTTGAGAAATTAGTTATATATATTGTTGGGTTGTGATAATTTGATTATATGTTGTCTATGAACGATTTTGATTAGATTAAATCCATGAAATTATATTTAATTAGAGTTTAGAAATTTACAGAGAAGAAAAAAATATGAATATGGCTTAAATGTATAAAAATTTATGTTTGAATTGCATGTTGATCTGTAAATTGATAATGGATTATTGTTATGCGTTGAAAAACAAAAACAACAGAAGTTGAACAGACCAAATTGATTGAATAACGAATTCATGAGAGTTGAATTCGCTAAATATGTTAAGATATGAAAATAGGGCAAAAACTGTGATCTTTGAGTCTTTGAATTGGTTATTTAAGCGAATTATGTTGCTAGAATCAATTTATTCATGTTGGGTTTTGTTTTGGTAAAGTTTATTTCATCGAGGAATAGGTTATTTTGTGTTAGATAATTAAGTTTTGGGTTTGAGTTGGAAGCAGAGTCTGAAATCGCAACTGTGTATCTGACCCTGGTGTCCAGCGCGGCCGCGCTGGACAATAGCCTAAAATAGGCGCTGCCGCGCTACAGCGCGGCCGCACGTGTGTGACAACCCGAATTTTCAGGATTTATTAAATAAGAATTTAGCAAATAAAATTCTTATTATGTGACGTTTTGAGTTTTGAGTATGTGTATATATGTGATATATATTGTGAAATATATGATTTGATGTGAAGAGAATTATATATTCGTGTATTTGGGAAAAGAGGTTTAATAGTTAATTAAACCATTGAATAAAGTGAAGGAAATTGTTACGAAAAAAATATTTACTGAATATTAGTAAGTTGAAATTATATTATGAAATAATATAATCTAATTGTTATGTCTTGTGCGCAATGGAATTGTTATGAATTAAATTTCATTAATAATGAGAGTAATTCACTTAAATGAAGATATATATATATATATATATATATATATATATTTTAATAAAATGAGAAAGTAATGTGTTATATATAAATGTAACATGTTAATGTTGTATGATTGTGAATTTCGTAGATTAAAATATTTATCGAATAAACATTTGATGGAAATTATTGTAGAATAATTTTAGTAAGCGTGTTAATATTAAGTAAATTGATGATAAACAATTTTAGTATTAGTGCATATTTTATTACGCGAATAATATCTAATTTAATTTAATAATTAAATTAGATGAATAATGATTTATTAAATGAAATTATAACTATAATTGTCTAATTGGAGATTATAAATTTTGTTAGTAAGATTTAATTAGATTTATTAATATAATAAGTTTAATTAAATTAAAGTGTGACAAAATACCATATAATAAAAAGATTATTAAAATAAAGAGAAAAATGATTTTTTAGAGCTTGGCCAAACAAGGCCTTATGACCTTTGGTTTTCTTAACTGATGAAACAAAAAGTCACGTAAGTTTCATCAGTTGGCCAATCCAAAAACAGATGAGAGAAATTGAGAGGATTCTTGGAGAAATTGAGAAGAAAGTTCTGAAAATTAAATGAGGAAGAAGATTTATCAAGCAATCCGTATCATCGTCTAGATAATCTAAGCAAGAATCAAAGGTAAAAATCTAGTTTTGAGTTCTTAATTTTATATTCTTTGAGTTTTTCTTCAAAATGGATTTTAGTTGATGATTTGATGAGATGTTGTTTGTATATGTTTATGAACATGTTTAATTGGTTATATAATGTTTATATATAATTTTGGAGTTATCAATCCATGGAAAACATGTTTAAAATAAAGAATTTAGTTTTTGGTTGAATATGTATATTTTGGCTTACTTTGGAGTCAAAATTGATTGTCTGCGTACATGAAACTGTAAATTGATAATGGATTGTTGTTATGCGTTGAAAAATGAAAACAACAGAAGTTGAACGGACCAATTTGGTTGAGAAATGAATCTGTAGCGATTGATTACGCTAAAAGTTGTGAAATATGAAAAACTAGTATGAATTGTGAATTTTAAGCCTTTAAATTGGTTGTTTAAGTTGTTTAAGATGTTAGAATCTTGATAGAAGGTTTAGGTAATGATCATATATGAGTTATAGTGATTGGGTAATTTTAATTTATTGTTAAAATGAAGAAAATTGGTGTTTGATGCTTAGAATTCGAAGTTTAGGTTTCAGCGCTGTCGGCTCTGAAACAGTTCATTTTCAGCACCGTCGGCTCTGAAACTATGTTGAGTTTCTGGGTCCAAAGTTCAGCGCGGTCGGCGCTGAAACAGTTCATTTTCAGCGCGGTCGGCGCTGAAACTGGCAGATGTGAGAAAATTATTTATTTTCTAAAGTGGTTTATGTAGAGTCCATCATGGGGTATGTTTGTATAAGTCTCTCAAGTTATAATATATTATATTGTCCTATGCATGCTTAAAAATGTAGACTAATGCATTAAATAAATACTAAGATATTGTGATCGATGGTAATAATTACCCATTATTTATCAAATGACAATTGATGTAATGACCGTGAATTTTTAAACTCCATTATTAATTAAATATAAGTTTAATTTTAATGTAGTTTCGTATGATTATTTAAAATCCTGTGTATTTAATTGGTTATGTGATTATATGATTTCGCGTAACTGTTAGGATTAATTAAAGGGAGTTACTAATGGTTTAATTAAATTAGTGAACTAACCCTACGGTTTTAATGTTAAAAGAATTGATAAAGTGCCGATTAATTAAATATTCAATTTAATTGAATATAGTGTGGGAATAGATATTTAATTATTTTAAAGGGAGTCTCAGCCATAGAATTACTAAATTGATGGACTACCCTAGGTTATTTAATATATAGAAATTTATGAATAATTAAGTATTGAATATTCAATTATTTTGAATATAGTGAATCAATTAATATCACCTATTGATTAATAAGGATAATACAATTAATAATATTTAATAGTTCCGTTAGTAAATAAATAATAATTGACTAGTTAAATTTATTTAATTAACTAGTAGCATTAAATTGGGACAAGAATTATGGGACATACCCCATTTTATTTCAACCGTGGTCTGCAACTTAGGAAAAGAAAAATTGAATTAAAACAAATAGGGATGAACAGTACAAAAATCCCATCCAGCCGCTTATGGATTATGTGCGGGATTTCCTGCCGGAAATCGGTGGCTGAAGATATCCGCGGCCATTGCCCATTAGTTTCTTCCCATTCCCGTTGGTTAACCAAATTGGGCAATTGCATTGACTGGGTTATTAGTTTGCTATAAATTAGAACCTCGGCTCCTCCTTCAAATAACACTGACTGTGTGAAATCTACTGAGAGAGAAATCGAGAGCTTGGAAGGGAGAGGAATCAGAAGGAGGGAGCCAATTAGCGAATGGTCTCTGAATACATAGTTTATTGCGGGAGGAGGAGAAGAACTGCATCTAAGTCAAGCGGAAGGTAAGCCTCATTACAGTGCACACAATTAATACAAATTACTCTACTTGTATGCTTGGAAATTAATTCCCCAAATTAGGTGTATAAAACTCATAATTAACAGTAATATGTGGTTAATATTGAGTTATGCATGCCTGAAAATTAGTTTAAATGGTTAAAATTTGAGGAAAACTGTTGAAAACCATCAGAGAAGACGAACTCTGGTTCGCCACGCCGCAGCGCCGCGCCTAAGGGCCTTGACGCCGCAGCGCCAAGCTTATTACTTAAACCCACGCCGCAGCGCCAAGCCCGTGTGCTGAGCTGGAATGGCACGGACCTCACGCTGCAGCGTCGGCCTTGCCTTAATGGCCTCTCGCTGCAGCGCCAAGGCCGTGTTCTTGGCCGGGTCGGTCCGGATCGGGGCGGTTTAGGTCGAGTTGTACAATTTTAAAATTAACAATTCGATAATTATTATTTAATTAATATTAAGTAATAATAAATGTATTAAGATTAATTATTTATTATTCCGATTAATAATAAATAATAAGTGTGAATAACTAATTAGACATTGTTTCATTAATGTTAAATTAGTATAATTAGTTGATTATTACTTGATTACTATTAGGTAACCATTTGACAGCCAAAATAGTGTTGTCTTAAGGCGAAAACAATTAAAGTATTTTAATGATGCTACGTCAGTTTTGAACCTAGTCTATAAGTGACTAATTGTTATACGGATATGTACTTAATTGTGTAGGATTTTAAGGAGCGTGTGTTAGTATATTGTAGCAGACGCACCAGGCAAGTTCTCAATCCCGAAACTTAATTATGTAAGTTCCCTTGACTTCTATTGACTTGTGCAAATATATTATTGTTGTGCAAGTATTATTGAGGACAAGTTCCCTTTTACCGAAACTTCACTTTGTGCAAGTTCCTAGCCTTAAACTTCTTACGTTGTTGCAAGTTCCCTGAAACCATTCTTGTATTATTTATTGCAAGTTAATATTTAAGCTTGAATCTTTAATTTCTCAAGCATGCTCTAAGAGGATTAATTACTTAACAATTATTCCACATCGTTGTTATTGGCACTCGCACATCGTGCAATTGTTTTCGCACAGACATTGACTTGTATTTTATTTAAAGTTCTATTATGAATGAACTGTTATAGTTAAGTCTTAGCCATTGTTCGGCTAGACATTTGCGGTATAGATTTTAAAAGCTATCCAAACCATTTGATGGTGCGGAATCTTGGACTATATGAACACCCCTAAAAATATAGGGGAGTACCCCACGTATCGGAATATAAGATACAAAGAACAGAAATTAAATGTTATGCATACACATCGGGTGCTAGAGGCTGATCCCCTCGAGTACTTATTTCTGAGCCAGTAACCAAAGGGTCAACTAGCTATTGACTCCCTTGGACGTTTATTGTTCAAAGTCTACTTGACTAGCATTCGTTTTAAAAGCAATTATTATTCTTGCTTCCGATTCATATTGTTGAATTCTTCTATTTACATTCTGTTCATCACGATATATATCATTTCTTGCTGTCATTTAAACTTGCTGAGCAAACTAGTTGCTCACCCTTGCTATATCATGAACCTTATTGCAGTTAAGCTCGAGACCTCAGGAAAAGACAAGGGCAAGGAAAAGATGAAGTATTAGTCTTTTAATATCTGTATTTTGATCGAGGCATAGTTAAGAAACTTCTATTGTTATTTAAGCCCTAAAGTACTGTATTAGGGTATATTTGTATTTTTTGTATTAAGGTTATCGAATCTTGGGACTAGTAACACCTTTTGAATGAACAACATATGTTTATTACATTCCGCATTTAGTTATTGTATGTTGTTTGGAGGTGGATGATTGTCTTGGATCACGATGACCAAATCCGGTGTTTGAGACCCGAATTTGGGGGCGTCACATGTTGGTATCAGAGCCGTAGGTTATAAACGTTAGGATTGCGAAACCTAGGTTATAACCTTAGTATTAAACTCGCATAGAGTGCATCAGGAGATAAATTAGGGAGATTTATCATATTTGTATTTTGATGAATTGGGGAATTCATCGAGTCGAGTAGTACCCAATGAAATATAACTCCATTCCTTCAATGAATATATTTTATTGTTGTACTAATGTTAGTTTTTGTGTGTTTGTAGGATGGCTGCTGTAGGAGAGACCAGTGGAGTCCGAGAGGAGGATGAGGTATTCACCGATATACCTGTTGTTACCGAGCAGTTAGTAGGCTATGCACTTGTTGCCCCAGGAGTTCCATTGAGTGGATATGGCCCAGAGGAGGACTATTTGGAGGATCTGGTAGAGCCTGTCATAGTTGGAGTGTTGAGATCTGGCAGTCAGGACAGGGATGATGAGTCCGAGGAGGACCCAGCTGATATAGAGATAGGTGGAGCTGCTACAGAGGTACCCGAGGAGGGATCTCCAGTGTTGCACACCTTTTAGGATGACTTGCTCAGGGATTATGTCGATCGCATAATAGAGCAGAAATAGATTATCGAGCAGCAGAATGCTCGTATTGCACACCTAGAGGAGGAGAATTCTGTCCATCAAGAGATGGAAGATCAGTACAAGGCAGAGGCGTACTCGCTACAGTTTCAGATAGCTGAGCTGAAAGCTCAGATTCAGCAGTTAGAGAGTGTTACACCCCAGTTAGGTCCCACAGTGCAACAATTGGTGTTGCAAAATAGTCAGTTGAGGCAGGCATTAGAGCAGGCAGATGTCAGAGAGATGGAGCTGCAGACAGTTCTACAGGCTGTTAGGGTAGAGAGACTTGGAACAGGCAGACAGGATCAGGATGCAGGAGTTCTGGGTTCGCGCAGCCACGAGGGTGGATGTGCTTGAGGGAGAGATTCGAGATGGATCCACCAGGATCGATACTTTGGAGTATGCCTTATATTCGACAGTGGCCAGACTACAGGATCGAGTTAGGAGATACCCTCGGGAGGAGGGCACTAGTCGGCGCATGATCAGACAACGAGTGGTTGATCGATTGGCTCGACAGGCACTTGGTCGGGCAGTCCGCCGTAGCAGACATTGACTTGTTGGTCTAATACCTTTGTATTTACTAGGTTGTGGTAGTGAGTCCCACTTTTGTTTAATAGGGACAGACTTATGATGAAAATTCTGATGCCTTGTTGTATGCTTAGAATGGTAGTTAACCCCAACTTTTGTTCTGATAGAGGGGATAGGTATTGATGAATCCTCAACTTTTGTTTAATGGAGGATAGTTAGTAGTAGGCAGATGGTGCCATTGAGCATTTATAGTAGTATGCCAAATGTTGGGTCAGTCTGTATTAAAACCTTGGTATATGAATATAAATGCAGTTGTTTCTTTTCCAAATATGTTTGATAGATGCTTTTGCTATTAAATGTTGACTTAACCGACATAGTGCGAAAAGCGTAATATAATAAGCAGAAGCCTAAGATTCGTTCTTTAGCAGATCATAATGCCACCAAGAGGTAGACCCCACAACCAACGTGTCGCCGAGTCAGAAAGTGAGATTGGAGATCAACCTGACCCAATGAGAGTATTCGCTGAACTGCTAGCTGAGGCTATGCAAGGTAGACCCCCACCAGCAGTGGCACAACCAGCACCTCAGCCAGCGCATCACTTGGCCAACTTTAAGGATTTTAAACTGGTTGGACCACCTGAGTTCAAGGGAACTCTCGACCCCATAGAAGCACAAACTTGGATCGAGGAGATGGAGAAAGTCTTCGAGGTCGCACGAGTGGCCGAGGAGCAGAAAACTGGATTCGCCACCTTCATGATGAAGGGCGAAGCTAATTATTGGTGGAAAGCCAATAAGAGGCGAGCAGGCGATGGAGTTATCCCTTGGGAGAAGTTCAAGGAGCTATTCTCCGAGAATTACTTCTTGGAGAATACTCAGCAGGATATGGAGGTCAAGTTTCTAGAACTAAAACAAGGTGGTATGACGGTCGCAGAGTACGCGGCAAAATTTAACGAGTTAGCCCGATTCGCTCCACATCAGGTGGACATGGAGGCCAGGAAGGCAAGAAGGTTTGAGTTTGGGCTGAAGCCGTGGGTGCAGAAAACCGTAGCGGTGCTGAAAATTAAGAGTTTCTCTGAACTATTGGAAAGGGTTATCATTGCGGAAGGAGGCAATGAAGCCATAACACGTTTTAAACAGGAAAAGAAGGCCGGTCAAGAAGGGCCGAGAGGGGGAAGCAGCGGAGGCAGCAACCCCAATAAGTGTAAATGGATGGAGAGCCAATCCTCTGGAGGCAACAAGTTCGGGGGAGAGGCCAAGTCAAGTGGGAAGTGCAACAGCTGCGGAAAGAATCACTCAGGGGAGTGAGTGAAAGGAAGAAGTGTTTGTTATCGTTGTGGACAACCGGGGCACCTGGCTCCTTAGTGTCCGAATAGGCAGAAGGGAGGGTGTTTTTCGTGTGGAGCCCCAGACCATCTAATCAAAGACTGTCCGAGAAAAAAGAGCGATGCAGCCAGTGGCAACCGCAACAATAACAGCAACAATCACAACAACAGGCCTAGCATTGGAGGGCCAGCCAGTCAAGCTAATAGACCAACGACACGCACGTTCAACATGACCGTCAAGGATGCGGTAGAATCTAAGGACGTAATGTCAGGTATCATCCCAATCAATGATATAGATGCATATGTGTTATTTGATTCGGGTGCTACCCGCTCTTTTGTTTCTAAAGAATTTGCTAGAAGGTTAAACTTACCTCGTGAAAGGTTAGAGCAACCTATGAATATAGAAGTAGCAAACAAAGAGATTATCCCCGTAGAATACATTCATAGGAATTGTTGCGTCAGATTGCGAGGATTTGAGCTTGGCGTGGACTTGATACCAATTTGTTTAAGGGAGTTTGACGTAATCCTTGGGATAGATTGGTTATCAAGTCACGGAGCAGTCATCGACTATAAGAAGAAATGTGTGCACCTACACACTCCAAATAAGTTGAAAGTGGTATTTTATGGTAGTAAATCGCCAAGACAATCTTGTTGTCTGACGATGATGCAAGCAAGAAAGTTGCTGAAGAAGGGTTGCACAGGGTATTTGGCTCACGTGGTGGATACTCAACGAGTCAGGGATGAACTGAGTCAGATACCTGTCGTAAGGGAATTCGCTAATGTCTTTCCAGATGAAATTCCCGGATTGCCACCAGATAGAGAGATAGAATTTGTGATTGACTTAGTACCCGGGACGACACCGATATCTAAGGCGTCATATCGGATGGCACCAGTAGAGATGAAAGAACTAATGGTTCAACTACAAGAACTACTAGATAAGGGTTATATTAAACCGAGCGTGTCCCCGTGGGGAGCGCCAGTTCTGTTCGTAAAGAAGAAGGATGGTTCGATGAGGCTTTGTATCGACTATCGAGAGTTGAACAAAGTTACGATTAAGAATAAGTATCCGCTACCTAGGATTGATGATCTATTTGATCAACTCAAGGGAGCAAAATACTTTTCAAAGATCGATCTAAGGACGGGCTATCATCAGCTGAAGGTGAGGCAAGACGATATCCCGAAGACTGCGTTCAGAACTCGTTATGGGCATTTCGAGTTTCTGGTAATGTCTTTTGGATTAATGAATGCACTAGCAGCATTCATGGATATGATGAACAGAGTGTTCAAGCAGTACATGGACAAGTTCGTAGTCATATTCATCGATGATATCTTGGTGTATTTGGCGACAGGGGAGGAGCATGCTGAACATTTAAGAATTGTGTTGGAGACTCTTAGAAAAGAAAAGTTGTACGCAAAGTTTTCTAAATGTGAGTTTTGGTTACAGAGGGTGCAGTTTTTAGGTCATGTCATTGACAAAGATGGTGTTTCGGTGGATCCAGCAAAAGTGGAAGCGGTTATCAATTGGGAACGGCCGAAGACGCCAACAGAGATCAGGAGTTTCTTGGGATTAGTGGGATACTATCGGAGATTCATCCAGGATTTTTCAAAGATAGCCTCGCCATTAACCAATCTTACCAGGAAAGTAGTTAAGTTCGTTTAGACGGAGAAATGCGAAGAGAGTTTTATGGAGCTGAAGAAGAGACTTAGCCAAGCACCGGTGTTGGCTTTACCGGACAACACTGGAGGCTTTGTAGTCTATAGCGATGCGTCACACAAAGGTCTTGATTGTGTGTTAATGCAGCACGACAAGGTCATTGCGTACGCGTCACGTCAGCTGAAGGATTATGAGAAGGGTTACCCGACTCATGACCTGGAGTTGGCCGCGATAGTTTTTGCCTTGAAGATTTGGAGGCACTACCTTTACGGAGAGAAGTGCGAGATATATACGGATCACAAAAGTCTAAAATATATCTTCACTCAGAAGGAGCTAAACATGAGGCAACGCCGATGGTTAGAATTGATCAAGGATTATGACTGTGAGATTTTGTACCATCCGGGCAAAGCAAATGTTGTGGCCGATGCCTTAAGTAGACAAGGCAGAGAGAAGTTATTGAAGTTCACCACTCAGGAAGAGTTGGTAAGGGATTTTGAACGACTCGAGTTAGAGATCAAGTATCCGAGGGAGTCAAATGAGCAATTATGTCCATTGACAGCGAGTCCGACCTTATTAGATAAAGTCAAGGAGGCTCAAGAGAAAGATGAAAATGTGATGGTATAAGTGAACGTAGTATGCACACAAGCCAATCATATTTGATATGATGTAGCATATACTTTGTAATCTTATTCATTTATTAATAAAAGGATTGATTTTCTTAAAAGGCATTTTATATTATCTACATAGTGCTGTTTTATTAAATGTGATAAACCCATAGTTTTGAGCAATGCTTTTAGAATCATGATGGTGATCATTCTAATGAGATCTAAATTCTAGATAGCTCATAAACTAAAATTGTTCCTAATCGTTGGATTACTAAAAAGGGGATTAGTGAATCCAGATAGATTAGTACATACGTTGCTTGCTCTTAAGAAGAGGATGATTGATCTCATAATCATTTGTGTGGAGACGCTAAAGCAAGTATGTAGGTGCTTATTGGAGAATAAGTTCACTGAACGTGGCTCGCTAAGGAATACCTTAATGGAGTTTTACTCGCCTGTCAATAGCAATTCCTCTAGTGATTGTAGTACAAGTGATCCTTGGACTTGAGATCATCATAGTATCTTGTGTATGATGAGTTATACTTTGACATATCCCTTAAGACCTTTAGGGTATATCAAAGGGTATGATTGGGTATAATAAGTTGTACATGGAGATAGGTGAATGATCAACAAAGAATCTACCTCGTCTAGTAAAAGATGTGAATGTCCTATGTGATTCGATAAATGACAACTCAGTAGTCCTTGGCCAAGGCAGAATAAAATTAGAAAGGAGTTTCTAATTTGCATTATTTAGAGTTATGCATTTGGGAATCGAAATACCTATAATTAAATAAAATAAGACTTGACAGTAAATCCATGTCTTATATTTAATTGGGACATTGTATGGTAGAAGGATTGAATTGTACGGTAACTATTCACTAAAAGGTTCTTTTGTGAATAATGTTGAAATCTATATTATCTGGAAAGTCGTTGATCGTTAAGGGGGCTTACCTTTATTGTAGAATAAATATTATTTATTTAAATAAATTAAATAGTTTAATTTATTTATTTAAATAAAATTTGAATTGTTCTAATTAATTTATTCACAACCGGTTTAATATGGAGAACCTAAAGGATCACACCACAAAAGGAAAATATTTATTTAAGAAGTAAATGGCATAATTCTAATAATAAGTTAAGTATATTTAATTTAATCTATGGAGATAGAATAAATTAAATAACTTAATATTTATTATTTAATATTTTGGAAATATTAAATATAAATTAATAAGATGAGTCTTATTATTATTATTATTATTACTATTATTTAATTCCTAATAGGGATTGTGAATTAATTAATAGAAGTACTCTCCCATGAATTCCTAATTGGATTAGGAGCATAATTAATTAAAGGAGTTTAATTATAATAGAAACCCTAATCCTAAATAGTTTAGAGAAGGGTTATTCCTACATCTATAAATAAGAGGAGTCTTATCATAGATTAGGGTTACACACTCTTGCATTAGATTGTAGAGAGTACTTGCAATTTCTATAGAGATAGAAACTAGGGTTTTGCCTATACCCAACTTCTTGAATACCTATTCTTCCTTGGTGGATCACCTCTAGAGGCCAAACACTTGGGAGGCTAACGTTGATCAAAGGAAGGAATCTCATCGGTAGAATTCGAAGAGAACACGAAGGGCTGGGAGTTGAACTTGTACCCGAGGAAGCTTTGATCTACGAGGGTATAATTCTTATTCTCTTTCTCTTTCGTTTAATTGATAATTGAACACAAGGATAGATCATGGTGATGGTTTGTATGAAAATTTTAAAATCCGTTTTATCACGCTTCTGCCCTATTTGTGTAATTTGATTGCAATGTTGCGTTATATACAAACCTAACAGTGGTATCAGAGCCTAATCCTTGTGTTAATTATTGATTTTGATAATTCCATGTATGAATTGATATGCGATACGATCAGATTTTTGGGTTGAAATTTTTTTTTTTCTGAATCTGCGTCGCGGCGCGGCCGCGCCCTAACCCATAAAACGTTTCTGGGGGTGCAGCTCGGCCGCACCGCTCCTAGTTCAATTTGGAGCGCGGTCGCGCTGGTGTGCAGACTTTGAAATTTTTTTTGATTTTCTCAATTAACATAAATAGTTTATTTAATTGATAAAAGTTTAAAATAAAGATGTTTATTTTATCGGGAATATGATTTCAGATTGCTAAAATTAAAGGAGTTTAATTTGGATTTGGTTTTTGATTAAAATAAAAGAGTTTATTTTGTTTTAAAACTAAATATTAGCAAAACTTTTGCCCATTAATTGATATCAATGCATATATGGAATGGTTTTATTATTCATGGGATGAATGTTATTTATTGATACATATAGAGATATGTATGATAATAAATAGGGGTTGATTACGGACTCTTTACCAATGTGTGATTGGATTTATTTTAGTGGATGCTTGAATGTATGGGTTTTTATAAATGGGGTCTGCGTGCCTCATCTTCTCTAATTTTTCTTAATGTAAATTCTATCTCCCTCCTATGTACTTCCCCTTGACTGTTGATCAAGGTTTCTATTTGTTGTAAATAGTTTTTATAATAGGACTAGTTAGAATTAATTTTGAAGAATTGGAGACAAAATGAGCAAGGAGCGCATGAAGACCCGTTTGTAATGGAGCCCGGGTTTAAATGTAACAGTTATATCTAAAAGTTTATTCTTGCACCCTAGGTTTTGGTGGCTCTAGTGAACCAAACTAGAATAAAAGTCCATAATCAATCCGGGTAGAATATAGTATTCTATATGTCCATGCTTACTATATATATATATTATATATTATCCAACATGCTTCGCATGTTAAATAATATGACGCGTGTTTTATATATATACGTGCATATGCGCTAAACAAGATGAGACTAATAATAACAAACCCCTCTAAAAAATCATATTAAGTCCTAAGCGTTCAAAGATATTTGGAATATCGAACGTCGCCTTCTAGCATGGTAAAACAATAGAGTATTAAATATTTAATATGAGTTTGTTGTGCACACACAAGGCGAGTATTAAATATTTAAGATATTGTTTTATCACATTTGATGCTTATAAATAGACTGAACGATGCTATTTTGTTGTGTTACCACAAGGACAGTGTTTTTCTTTCGAATATATGGAAGTGCTAGGATGGACTTAACTTAGATTATTTTAGTTCAGATGTGCACACACTTGACCATTATAATCTAAGAGGCAAAATACAAGGAGTTACATAGTGATGTAATTGACAATAGTTTTCTACCTATATATTTATATATAGTTTGTTGTGCACACACAAGGCTATATACATTTAAAATGGGATCCTTAATCTCACTAGCAAATCTTTAATTAGATTTGCCGAACTATATATTGAGGTTAATATAGTTTGATGAAAATAGTGGGAGATACCAATTTAAAATAAAGACCTAATTTATTTTGGTAATTAATTAAATGAATGTATGTTAAAATGTTGTCTATTTCACATGCAGAATTTAAAAATGTCAAACTCACTATCACTGCGTAGCATACTTGATGCTAACAAACTGACTAGACCGAATTACACGGACTGGTTAAGGAATCTGAGAATTGTTCTCACTGCTGAAAAGATTTCTTATGTCCTAAATTTGCCAGTCCCTGCAAATGTTGCAGAAACAGCCTCTAAGGAAGAGATTGCTACTTTCCGAAAGTGGCAAGATGATGCAATCTTGGCTCAATGCATCATGCTCGCATCCATGAGTAACGAGCTTCAGCGTCAGCATGAAACTATGGATGCTCCTACTATATTGCTGCACCTCAAAGAGTTGTATGATGAGCAAAGTAGGACTGCTAGATATCAGATATCTAAGGAGCTCTTCCGATCTCGTATGATCGAGGGCACTGCTGTTGAGACTCATGTCCTTAAGATGATCAATCTGATTGAACAACTTAGACAGCTTGGGTTCGTGATGGATGGGGAGTTAAGTCAAGATTTGATCTTGCAGTCACTCCCGGACACCTTCTCACAATTTGTTGTGAATTTTCACATGAATAAGTTGGACGTCAGCTTGCCTGAGCTACTTAACATGCTGAAAACTACTGAAGGTCACTTCTCATCCAACAAGAACCAAGTCTTACTAGTGGATGATTCTTCCAAGAAAAGGAAGAGGCCAAAGGTATCTTCTGAAAAAAAGAAAAATAAGAAGGTTAAGGGCAAGGCGAAGAGAAAGGATGAAAAGAAACCTGATCCAGATAGCAAAGGAATTTGCTACCATTGCAATAAGCTGAGACACTGGAAGAGGAACTGCAAGGAGTATCTTGCGGACCAAAAGAAACTTGGAGAAGCTTCAACTTCCGATCTAGGTTTGTTCATGATTGAAATTAATTTTTCTGAAAGTCAAAATTCTACTTGGGTATTGGATACCGGCTGTAGTTCTCACATATGTAATAATATGCAGGGACTAAGCAGAAGTAGAAAGCTGAACAAGGATGAAGTCGTCCAACGAGTGGGAAATGGAACAAATGTTGCTGCATTAGCTGTAGAGACTTATTTGTTTAGCACTGCCTTCGGGCAAGTTCATTAGTTTAAATAATTATTATTATGTTCCGACACTCATTAGAAGCATTATTTCAATTTCTGTATTGGATATGGATGGTTTTGATATTATAATAAAGAACAACAGTTGTTCTATTTATAATAAAAATGTTTTATATGGTGTTGGGAACCTACTGAATGGACTTTACATACTTGACTTGCATGAAAATATACTTCAAATTGAACAAACTAAGAAAAGAAAAAGAGATGATGTTAATTATACCTTTATGTGGCACTGTAGACTCGGTCATATCAATGAAACAAGATTATCCAAGTTGCATAAAGATGGGCTTTTAGAGCTATCTGATTGTGAATCATATCCAACTTGTGAATCTTGTCTCATGGGTAAAATGACTAAATCTCCTTTTACTGGAAAAGGAGAAAGAGTTACAGAGTTGTTAGCGTTGGTACACACAAACATATGTGGACCTATGACAACGAATGCACGAGGAGGGTATTCTTATTTTATTACTTTCACTGATGATCATTCTAGATTTGGATATGTGTATTTAATTAAATACAAATCTGAATCGTTTGAAAAGTTCAAAGAATTCAGAAGTGAAGTAGAGAAGCAAACTGGTAAGAGTATTAAGATTCTTCGATCGGATCGAGGAGGGGAATACTTGACCAATGAGTTTCTCAATTGTCTCAAAGAAAATGGTATAATCTCACAATGGACTCCACCAGGAACGCCACAGTTGAATAGTGTATCTGAAAGGAGAAATCAAACATTATTGGACATGGTTCGTTCCATGATGAGTTTTACCGACCTTCCAGTATCCTTCTGGGGTTATGCCTTAGAATTGGCTGCATACCTACTTAACAAGGTACCTACCAAATCCGTCCCAAAGACCCCATATGAGATATGGACAAGGAGGAAACCTAGTCTTAAGCATGTTAAGACTTGGGGTTGTCCAACTTATGTTAAAAGGTTTGAACAGGATAAGCTGAAGACTAGATCCGACAAGTGTACATTTGTGGGATATCCTAAAGAAAGTTTAAGATATTATTTCTATCATCTTACTGATCAAAAGGTGTTTGTAGCGAAACACGCTGCCTTCTTGGAAAAGGAGTTTATCCTCGAAGGGGTCTGTGGGAGTAAGATATATCTTGAAGAAGTTCAAGAACCACAAAATACTAGGGATCAAAGTCAGGTACCTGACCAAGTAGAAGAACCTACTGTACCATTACCTATTCGTAAATCTAGAAGAGTACCGAAGATACCTGAAAGGTATGGATTCATCATAGAGGATGATGATAAGGTACGCATCATAGATGATGATGATCCATTGACTTACGAAGAGGCTATGAGTAGTGAAGACTCAGAGAAATGGCTAGAAGCCATGAAATCCGAGATGGATTCCATGTATGAAAACCAAGTATGGAATTTGGTTTCACCACCTGAGGGCATTAAGCCTATTGGGTGTAAATGGGTCTTTAAGAGAAAGACTGGAGCGGACGGCAAGGTAAAAACCTATAAGGCCCAACTAGTTGCAAAAGGTTTCAAACAAAGACAAGGAGCTGACTATGATGAAACCTTCTCACTAGTAGCTATGCTAAAGTCCATTCGGATTTTGCTTGCAATTGCAGCTTATTATGACTACGATATCTGGCAAATGGATGTGAAAATGGCCTTCCTCAATGGAGAGCTTGAGGAGAATGTATATATGATACAACCAGAGGGGTTTTGTTTCAACGGTTGGAACAAACCAAGTCTGTAAGCTACAACGATCCATTTATAGATTGAAGCAAGCTTCTCGAAGATGGAACATCCGTTTTGATGAGATAATCAAAAGGTTTGATTTTATCAAAAATGAGGATGAACCTTGTGTGTACAAGAAGGTTAGTGGGAGCGCTGTTTCATTCCTTGTATTATATGTTGATGATACATTACTGATAGGGAATGATGTTCCTATGCTACAGTCGATCAAAATTTGGTTATCTAAACACTTCTCCATGAAAAACTTGGGTGAGGCATCCTATATTTTGGGGATAAAGATCTATAGAGATAGATCTAAAAGGATGCTAGGCTTGACCCAAGGAAAGTACATTGACTCGATGCTAAAGAAGTTTAGCATGGAAGATTGAATAGAGGTCTCATACTGATGAGCCATGGAATACATCTCTCCAAGAAACAGGCCCTAAAGACACCTGAGGAGAGAGACCGTATGAGTAAGATTCCTTATGCTTCTGCAATAGGATCTATCATGTACGGTATGATATGTACTAGACCAGATGTCGCTCATGCACTTAGTGTAACAAGCAGATATCAGTCGAACCCAGGAGAAGAGAACTGGAAGGCAGTGAAAAACATCCTAAAATACTTGAGAAGAACTAAGGATGTATTTCTTGTCTACGGTGGGTCTGAATTGAAACTAGAGGGCTATACAGACTCAAGTTTTCAAAGAGACCAAGATGATAGCAAATCCGTTTTAGGGTATGTGTTTACCTTAAACGGTGGCGCGGTGAGTTGGAAGAGTTCCAAGCAGCAAACAGTTGTTGATTCAGTGACAGAGGCAGAGTACATAGCTGCAAGTGAAGCTGCAAAGGAAGCTGTTTGGATGAAGAAGTTCATAACTGAACTTGGAGTGGTTCCTAGCATTAGAGGAGTCGTACCTTTATTCTGTGACAACAACAGAACTGTTGTGCAGGCTAAGGAACCCAGGTCTCATCAGAAATCCAAACACGTGTTGTGGCGGTTTCATTTGATTAGAGAGATCATTGAAAGAAAAGATGTCACCCTAGAGCGTGTGGACTCTCAAGACAACATTGCAGATCCATTTACTAAATCTTTAACTCAACAACAGTTTGATCGTCACTTAGAGAAGATGGGTATTAGATACCAAGGCGATTGGCTTTAGTGCAAGTGGGAGATTGAAAGTAGTATGCACACAAGCCAATCATATTTGATATGATATAGCATATACTTTGTAATCTTATTCATTTATTAATAAAAGAATTGATTTTCTTAAAAGGCATTTTATATTATCTACATAGTGCTGTTTTATTAAATGTGATAAACCCATAGTTTTGAGCAATGCTTTTAGAATCATGATGGTGATCATGCTAATGAGATCTAAATTCTAGATAACTCACAAACTAAAATTGTTCCTAATCGTTGGATTACTAAAAAGGGGATTAGTGAATCCGGATAGATTAGTACATACGTTGTTTGCTCTTAAGAAGAGGATGATTGATCTCATAATCATTTGTGTGGAGACACTAAAGCAAGTATGTAGGTGCTTATTAGAGAATAAGTTCACTGAACGTGGCTCGCTAAGGAATACCTAATGGAGTTTTACTCGCCTGTCAATAGGAATTCCTCTAGTGATAGTAGTACAAGTGATCCTTGGACTTGAGATCATCATAGTATCTTGTGTATGATGAGTTATACTTTGACATGTCCCTTAAGACCTTTGGGGTATATGAAAGGGTATGATTGGGTATAATAAGTTATGCATGGAGATAGGTGAATGATCAACAAAGAATCTACCACGTCTAGTAAAAGATGTGAATGTCCTATGTGATTCGATAAATGACAACTCAATAGTCCTTGGCCAAGGCAGAATGAAATTAGAAAGGGTTTCTAATTTGCATTATTTAGAGTTGTGCATTTGGGAATCGAAATACATATAATTAAATAAAATAAGACTTGACAGTAAATCCATGTCTTATATTTAATTGGGACATTGTATGGTAGAAGGATTGAATTGTACGGTAACTATTCACTAAAAGGTTCTTTTGTGAATAATGTTGAAATCTATATTATCTGGAAAGCCGTTGATCGCTAAGGGGCTTACCCTTATTGTAGAATAAATATTATTTATTTAAATAAATTAAATAGTTTAATTTATTTATTTAAATAAAATTAGAATTGTTCTAATTGATTTATTCACAACTAGTTTAATATGGAGAACCTAAAGGGTCACACCATAAAAGAAAAATATTTATTTAAGAAGTAAATGGCATAATTGTAATAATAAGTTAAGTGTATTTAATTTAATCTATAGAGATAGAATAAATTAAATAACTTAATATTTATTATTTAATATTTTGGAAATATTAAATATAAATTAATAAGAGGAGTCTTATTATTATTATTATTACTATTACTATTATTTAATTCCTAATAGGGATTGAGAATTAATTAATAGAAGTACTCTCCCATGAATTCCTAATTGGATTAAGAGCATAATTAATTAAAGGAGTTTAATTATAATAGAAACCCTAATCCTAAATAGTTTAGGGAATGGTTATTCCTATATCTATAAATAAGTTTAGGGTTACACACTCTTCCATTAGATTGTAGAGAGTACTTGCAATTTCTATAGAGATAGAAACTAGGGTTTTGCCTATACCCAACTTCTTGAATACCTATTCTTCCTTGGTGGATCACCTCTAGAGGCCAAACACTTGGGTGGCTAACGTTGATCAAAGGAAGGAATCTCATCGGTAGAATTCGAAGAGAACACGAAGGACTAGGAATTGAACTTGTACCCGAGGAAGCTTTGATCTACGAGGGTATAATTCTTATTCTCTTTTTCTTTCGTTTAATTGATAATTGAACACAAGGATAGATCATGGTGATAGTTTGTATGAAAATTTTAAAATCCATTTTATCACGCTTCCGCCCTATTTGTGTAATTTGATTGCATGCTTGCGTTATATACAAACCTAACAATAAGGAAGCGAATTTCCGAAGGGGAAGAGCTTAAGTATAAGATTGATAACACAAGGTTGCTAAGATTTGAAGGGAGGATCTGGGTACCAGTGAATTCGGAGTTAAGAGAAGAGATTCTCCAAGAAGCTCATAGTACGAGGTACTCAGTACATCCTGGTAGTACGAAGATGTATCAGGATTTACGACCATATTTTTGGTGGCCGAATATGAAGAGGGAAGTGGCAGAGTGCGTCAGTAGATGTCTGACATGCCAACGAGTTAAAGCAGAACACCAGCGACCGAGCAAACTGCTACAACCACTAGAGATTCCGGAGTGGAAGTGGGAGCACATCACCATGGACTTTGTGGTGGGCTTGCCACCAACACAAAAGGGACTAGACGCAGTTTGGGTAATTGTAGATCGTCTGACCAAGTCTGCTCATTTTCTACCGATTAAGATCAGGTACAAACTGGAGCAGTTAGCAAAGTTGTATGTGAAAGAAATTGTATCACGACATGGAGTGTCGGTGTCTATTGTGTCCGACAGAGATCCGTGCTTCACGTCGAATTTTTGGAAGAGTCTACAGGAGAGATTGGGAATGCAGTTGAGGTTGAGTACAACGTATCATCCTCAAACTGATGGCCAGAGCGAGCGAACGATTCAGACTTTGGAGGATATGCTCAGCGATTGTGATGGACTTAAAGGGCAGTTGGGATAACCACTTGCCACTAGTAAAGTTCGCTTACAGCAATAGTTATCACGCTATTATTGGTACGCCACCGTACGAAACACTATATGGAAGAAGGTGTCGAACACCATTGTGTTGGGACGAGGTTGGAGAACGAAGACTGTTAGGACCTGAAATGGTGCAACAGACAGCAGATACGGTGAAACTGATCAGGAACCGCCTGGTAGCAGCTGTTGGTCGATTTCGCAACTGATAAATACGCGCAAGTATACGCGGTCAACAAGTAATAAAGAGTAAGTAAGTATCGATCCCACGAGGAATTGCTTCTAATGTTTACCAAGTATTAACCTTTTTCATTTCAATCTTAATTAAACAATGAAAACATGAATTGTTTGATTAACTAATTAACAAGCTTTTAAGATAATAAAAATCTAATATTAACAAGTCTAAGATTATAATTTCCCCCAACACTTCATTTAAATCTCTTAACTCTCTCTTTTTCAACTAGTTAATACACAAGAATTGTTAACCGAGAATTTCACCTTATTCATAAGCCTTGGTGTATGGTCTATGAAAATCACCCATACACGACACATAGGTATATGTTTATCCTACATGCCAACAATCCATTCAATTCCATGAATAATCAACAAGACACACGCCACATAATCTTAGTCAATCTACCCATCAAACGAATGAACCTTCGTGTAGGGAGTCGTTAAGTTTGTAATCTTATAATGATTACACACGACATTTAGGTATATCTCTATCCCAAATACTAGCAAGTCATCCATTCTTGAAGACAATGAATAAGACACACGCCACATAATCTCATACATCACCCACAAAAATCTCTAACTTTCGTATGATATCAAAACTAAGTCTCAACACTATAATCCACTTTTCAATTTCATATAGGTGATCAATCAATTAAACTTTCATTATAAATCATGCTAGACATTCAATTCGCAATTTATTACATTAGAATGTTGGTCGAGAACACGAATGTGAAATATGTCCACCTCTTGATGCACCATATTCGTATCACACTAAATCCACAATTGATAGAATGAATGTGAACACCCTAGATGACTAACACACTATATCTCTATGTGAATTACAATCAAAAGGGTTGAAGCATAAGTTCTCAATTGGACACATATGGTGCTTCGGTATATCTCTATCCTAGGCACGAAACTTAAATTCCATCACATGCAGAATTCATGAACACATGCTAGCATAATCATATCTCAATCTATATTTCCTTTCTCAATTCCATATAGATTATCACATTAATTGATGATCAAGGT
Source organism: Aralia elata (assembly GCA_034770075.1). NCBI lineage: Eukaryota > Viridiplantae > Streptophyta > Magnoliopsida > Apiales > Araliaceae > Aralia > Aralia elata. The sequence continues at coordinate 29,592,728 of CM068387.1, forward strand.
CATTAATATATAAAGCACAAATTATGATATCCAATTCTAAAATGATAACTAATATCAAAGAGAGATAATTTGATTCAAACTAGGTGTTGGGTTCCATTGAAATCTTAGAATAAAAATCTAGTTCATGGTAGCTACAAATAACATCATATTCAATTTATACATCATGTTGGATTACAAATTAGAAGGGAAATTAGAGATAAAACCAATTTTGATGTATATTTAGATGTTTCTTGTTGGGTTGATGATGATCTCTAGCTTTTCCTCCTTGATTTTACAATCCTTGATGCTTTAGCTCCTTGGCCTTTGCTTGATATAGCTTGATTTGTAGCACTTTGGCCCTCATTGGTGATGAATTTGGTAGCACCCCCTCTCTTGAATCTGATTTATGGGGTCTAGCACTCTTAAAAATGGAGGCTACATAATGTATTTATAGTTCCTTAAGCAAAAACCTAGCTTAGCCCATGAATTTTGACCAAAAATTAGCTGAAATCGCGAAATATGGCCAATCGGGCGCAGCTGAGCGCAAGGATGCGCTGAATACTGAACTCCCTGGATGCCGGGCGCAGCTGCGCCGACTTTGGCTTACGTCCGGGCGCAGCTGCGCCGACTTTGGCTTACGTCCGGGCGCAGCTGCGCCGCCCAAATCTACCGATTCTATAGGAAGGGCGTAGCTGCACCGGGATTGTACTAGGAATGGGCGTAGCTGCGCCGGGCAGTACTTCTGCTGCATTTTCCAGCTCTGATGTCTGTTGGGAAAATGGCCGTAACGTCTTCGTCCGAACTTGGATTAAGGTGATTAAGTAGGCTATGGAACGCTAAAAAGTATCTCTACAACTTCCATAACTGGAGCTCGTCGAGATACAGGCCGTAGCAAAGCTCAAATTGAGCCCGAAGCAACTGCTGCGTAAAATGCATGCAAAATCCGATGGTAAAATGATCATAACTCTCTCATACGAATTTCAAATTGGATGATTCCGGATGTTCTGGAAAGCTAAGATCAAAATCTACAAGTTTAGTTCTTTGAGTTTTGAGAGATTCGGAAATCATCATGGGTGAAATTGAGAAACAAGCAGCTGAAATGCCAAATTCACGCCGAAAACGCATTGATCCCAAAGGTTTTATTTCAATACCTACAAAACAACGTAAAAACACATAAAAGCACACAAATACATATAAAAGTAATACAAAACTACATTACACAATAATAAGATGAAAACACATAAAACCAAACGAAATAGCTAAAGACTTACAAATTATCAAGCCTAAAAGTACTCAATTTGTGTATATAAAACACACTCATCAGCAGCCCAGGACCATCAGAAGAAGTACGCTGACTTATATCGTAAGGAGCGAGACTTTAAAGTGGGTAGTTTCGTATTCTTGAAGGTATCTCCCTAGAAAGGGAAGATTCGTTTTGGTATGAAGGGCAAGTTAAGCCCTAGGTTCATAGGACCGTTCGAAATTTTGAGGCGAGTTGGTGAAGTGGCGTACGAGGTAGCGTTACCTCCTGAACTTGAGCACATTCACAATGTGTTCTATGTGTCAGTGTTACGACCTTACAAACCAGACTACAAGCACGTTATATCCTATGAACCACTTCAAGTCGAGAAGGACTTATCGTACGAGGAGATACCTGTCCAAATACTCGATAGGAAGGAACAGAAACTAAGGAACAAGATCATTCATTCCGTTAAAGTTCTCTGGAGAAACCACGCAGTTGAGTAAGCTACGTGGGAACTTGAGGAAAGGATGAGAGCGAATTATCCGCAGTTATTTGAGTAACCTTATGTTGCAATTCCAAGGACGAAATTTTTATAAGGGGGGAGGATGTAATGACCGTGAATTTTTAAACTCCATTATTAATTAAATATAAATTTAATTTTAATGAGTTAGTTTCGTGTGATTATTTAAAATCCTATGTATTTAATTGGTTATGTGATTATATGATTTCGCGTAACTGTTAGGATTAATTAAAGGGAGTCACTAATGGTTTAATTAAATTAGTGAACTAACCCTACGATTTTAATGTTAAAAGAATTGATAAAGTGCCGATTAATTAAATATTCAATTTAATTGAATATAGTGTGGGAATAGATATTTAATTATTTTAAAGAGAGTCTCAGCAATAGAATTACTAAATTGATAGACTACCCTAGGTTATTTAATATATAGAAATTTATGAATAATTAAGTATTGAATATTCAATTATTTTGAATATAGTGAATCAATTAATATCACCTATTGATTAATAAGGATAATATAATTAATAATATTTAATAGTTCCGTTAGTAAATAAATAATAATTGACTAGTTAAATTTATTTAATTAACTAGTAGCATTAAATTGGGACAAGAATTATGGGACATACCCCATTTTATTTCAACCGTGGTCTGCAACTTAGGAAAAGAAAAATTGAAGTAAAACAAATAGGGATGAATAGTACAAAAATCCCATCCAGCCGCTTATGGATTATGTGTAGGATTTCCTGCCAGAAATTGGTGGCTGAAGATATCCGCGGCCATTGCCCATTAGCTTCTTCCCATTCTTGTTAGTTAACCAAATTGGGCAATTGCATTGACTGGGTTGTTAGTTTGCTATAAATTAGAACCTCGGCTCCTCCTTCAAATAACACTGACTGTGTGAAATCTACTGAGAGAGAAATCGAAAGCCTAGAAGGGAGAGGAATCAGAAGGAGGGAGCCAATTAGCGAATGGTCTCTGAATACATAGTTTATTCTGGGAGGAGGAGGAGAACTGCATCTAAGTCAAGCGGAAGGTAAGCCTCATCACAGTGCAAACAATTAATACAAATTACTCTACTTGTATGCTTGGAAATTAATTCCCCAAATTAGGTGTATAAAACTCATAATTAACAGTAATATGTACTTAATATTGAGTTATGCATGCCTGGAAATTAGTTTGAATGGTTAAATTTGAGGAGAATTGTTGAAAACCATCGGAGAAGACGAACTCTGGTTCACCACGCCGCAGCACCGCGCCTAAGGGCCTTGACGCTGCAGTGCCAAGCTTATTACTTAAACCCACACCGCAGCGCCAAGCCCATGTGCTGAGCTGGAATGGCACGGACCTCACGCTGCAGCATCGGCCTTGCCTTAATGGCCTCTCGCTGCAGTGCCAAGGCCGTGTTCTTGGCCGGGTCGATCCGGATCGAGGCGGTTTGGGTCCGGTTGTACAATTTTAAAATTAACAATTAGATAATTATTATTTAATTAATATTAAGTAATAATAAATGTAGTAAGATTAATTATTTATTATTCTGATTAATAATAAATAATAAGTGTGAATAACTAATTAGACATTGTTTCATTAATGTTAAATTAGGATAATTAGTTGATTATTACTTGATTACTATTAGGTAACCATTTGACAACCAAAATAGTGTTGTCTTAAGTAGAAAACAATTAAAGTATTTTAATGATGCTACGTCAGTTTTGAACCTAGTCTATAAGTGACTAATTGTTATACGAATATGTACTTAATTGTGTAGGATTTTAAGGAGCGTGTGTTAGTATATTGTAGCAGACGCACCAGGCAAGTTCTCAATCCCGAAACTTTAATTTTGCAAGTTCCCTTGACTTCTATTGACTTGTGCAAATATATTATTGTTGTGCAAGTATTATTGAGGACAAGTTCCCTTTTACCGAAACTTCACTTTGTGCAAGTTTGTAGCCTTAAACTTCTTACGTTGTTGCAAGTTCCCTGAAACCATTCTTGTATTATTTATTGCAAGTTAATATTTAAGCTTGAATCTTTAATTTCTCAAGCATGCTCTAAGTGGATTAATTACTTAACAATTATTCCACATCATTGTTATTGGCACTCTCACATCGTGCAATTGTTTTCGCAGAGACATTGACTTGTATTTTATTTAAAGTTCTATTATGAATGAACTGCTATAGTTAAGTCTTAGCCATTGTTCGGCTAGACATTTGCGGTATAGATTTTAAAAGCTATCCAAACCATTTGATAGTGAAGAATCTTGGACTATATGAACACCCCTAAAAATATAGGGGAGTACACCACGTATCGGAATATAAGATACAAAGAACAGAAATTAAATGTTATGCATACACATCGGGTGCTAGAGGTTGATCCCCTCGAGTACTTATTTCTGAGCCAGTAACCAAAGGGTTTGACTCCCTTGGACGTTTATTGTTCAAAGTCTACTTGACTAGCATTCGTTTTAAAAGCAATTATTATTCTTGCTTCCGATATTCATATTGTTGAATTCCTCTATATACATTCTATTCATCATGATATATATCATTTCTTGCTGTCATTTAAACTTGCTGAGCAAACTAGTTGTTCACCCTTGCTATATCATGACCCTTATTGCAGTTAAGCCCGAGACCTCAGGAAAAGACAAGGGCAAGGAAAAGATGAAGTATTAGTCTTTTAATATCTGTATTTTGATCGAGGCATAGTTAAGAAACTTCTATTGTTATTTAAGCCCTAAAGTACTGTATTAGGGTATATTTGTATTTTTTGTATTAAGGTCATCGAATCTTGGGACTAGTAACACCTTTTAAATGAACAACATCTGTTTATTACATTCCGCATTTAGTTATTGTATGTTGTTTGGAGGTGGATGATTGACTTGGATCGCGATGACCAAATCCGGTGTTTGAGACCCGAATTTGGGGGCAGTTGGTATCAGAGCCGTAGGTTATAAATGTTAGGATTGCGAAACCTACGTTATAACCTTAGTATTAAACTCGTATAGAGTGCATCAGGAGATAAATCAGGGAGATTTATCATATTTGGTATTTTGATGAATTGGGGAATTCATCGAGTCGAGTAGTACCCAATGAAATATAACTTCATTCCTTCAATGAATATATTTTATTACTGTACTAATGTTAGTTTTTGTGTGTTTGTAGGATGGCTGCTGTAGGAGAGACCAGTGGAGTCCGAGAGGAGGAGGAGGTATTCACCGATATACATGTTGTTACCGAGCAGTTAGTAGGCTATGCACCTGTTGCCCCAGGAGTTCCATTGAGTGGATATGGCCCAGAGGAGGACTACTTGGAGGATCTGGTAAAGCCCGTCATAGGTGGAGTGTTGAGATCTGGTAGTCAGGACAGGGATGCTGAGTCCGAGGAGGACCCAGCTGATATAGAGATAGGTGGAGCTGCTACAGAGGTACCCGAGGAGGGATCTCCAGTGTTGCACACCTTTCAGGATGACTTGCTCAGGGATTATGTCGATCGCATAATAGAGCAGGACCAGATTATCGAGCAGCAGAATGCTCGTATTGCACACTTAGAGGAGGAGAATTTTGTCCATCAGGAGATGGAAGATCAATACAAGGCAGAGGCGTACTCGCTACAGTTTCAGATAGCTGAGCTGAAAGCTCAGATTCAGCAGTTAGAATAAGTATCCGCTGCCTATGATTGACGATCTATTTGATCAACTCAAGGGATCAAAATACTTTTTAAAGATCGACTTAAGGACGGGCTATCATCAGCTAAAGGTGAGGCAAGAAGATATCCCGAAGACTGCGTTTAGAACTCGTTATGGGCATTTCGAGTTTCTGGTAATGTCTTTTGGATTAACGAATGCACCAGCATCATTCATGGATGTAATGAACAGAGTGTTCAAGCAGTACATGGATAAGTTCGTAGTCGTATTCATCGATGATATCTTGGTGTATTCGACGACAGGGGAGGAGCATGCTGAACATTTAAGAATTGTGTTGGAGACTCTTAGAAAAGAAAAGCTGTACGCAAAGTTTTCTAAATGTGAGTTTTGGTTGCAGAGGGTGCAGTTTTTAGGTCATGTCATTGACAAAGATGGTGTTTCGGTGGATCCAGCAAAAGTGGAAGCGGTTATCAATTGGGAACGGCCGAAGATGCCAACAGAGATCAGGTGTTTCTTGGAATTAGCGGGATACTATCGGAGATTCATCCAAGATTTTTCAAAGATAGCCTCGCCATTAACCAATCTTACCAGGAAAGCAGTAAAGTTCGTTTAGACGGAGAAATGCGAAGAGAGTTTTATGAAGCTGAAGAAGAGACTTAGCCAAGCACCGGTGTTGGCTTTACCGGACAACACTGGAGGCTTTGTAGTCTATAGTGATGCGTCACACAAAGGTCTTGGTTGTGTGTTAATGCAGCACGGCAAGGTCATTACGTACGCGTCACGTCAGCTGAAGGATTATGAGAAGGGTTACCCGACTAATGACCTGGAGTTGGCCGCGGTAGTTTTTGCCTTGAAGATTTGGAGGCACTACCTATATGGAGAGAAGTGCGAGATATATACGGATCACAAAAGTCTAAAATATATCTTCACTCAGAAGGAGCTAAACATGAGGCAGCGCCGATGGTTAGAATTGATCAAGGATTATGATTGTGAGATTTTGTACCATCCGGGCAAAGCCAATGTTGTGGCCGATGCCTTAAGCAGACAAGGCAGAGAGAAGTTGTTGAAGTTAACCACTCAGAAAGAGTTGGTAAGGGATTTTGAACGACTCGAGTTGGAGATCAAGTATCCGAGGGAGTCAAATGAGCAATTATGTTCATTGACAGCAAGTCTGGCCTTATTAGATAAAGTCAAGGAGGCTCAAGAGAAAGATGAAAATGTGATGGTATAAGGAAGCGAATTTCCGAAGGGGAAGAGCTTAAGTATAAGATTGATAGCACAGGGTTGCTAATATTTAAAGGGAGGATCTGGGTACCATTGAATCAGGAGTTAAGAGAAGAGATTCTCCAAGAAGCTCATAGTACGAGGTACTCAGTACATCCTGGTAGCACGAAGATGTATCAGGATTTGCGGCCATATTTTTGGTGGCCGAATATGAAGAGGGAAGTGGCAGAGTGCGTCAGCAGATATCTGACATGCCAACGAGTTAAAGCAGAACACCAGCGACCGAGCGGACTGCTACAACCACTAGTGATTTCGGAGTGGAAGTGGGAGCACATCGCCATGGACTTTGTGGTGGGCTTGCCACCAACACAAAAGGGACTAGACGCAATTTGGGTAATTGTATATCGTCTGACCAAGTCTACTCATTTTCTACCGATTAAGATCAAGTACAAACCGGAGCAGTTAGCAAAGTTGTATGTGAAAGAAATTGTATCACGACATGGAGTGTCGGTGTCTATTGTGTCCGACAAAGATTCGCGTTTCACGTCGAATTTTTGGAGGAGTCTACAGGAGAGATTGGAAACGCAGTTTAGGTTGAGTACAGCGTATCATCCTCAAACTGATGGCCAGAGCGAGCGAACGATTCAGACTTTAGAGGATATGCTCCGAGCGATTGTGATGGACTTAAAGGGCAGTTAGGATGACCACTTGCCACTAGTAGAGTTCGCTTACAGCAATAGTTATCACGCTAGTATCGATATGCCACTGTACGAAGAACTATATGGAAGAAGGCGTCGAACACCATTGTGTTGGAACGAGGTTGGAGAACCAAGACTGCTAGGACCTGAAATGGTGCAGCAGACAGCAGATACGGTGAAGCTGATCAGGAACCGCCTGGTAGCAGCCCAGGACCATCAAAAGAAGTACGCTGACTTACATCGTAAGTAGCGAGACTTTGAAGTAGGTAGTTTCGTATTCTTGAAGGTATCTCCCTAGAAAGGGAAGATTCGTTTTGGTAAGAAGAGCAAGTTAAGCCCTAGGTTCATAGGACCGTTCGAGATTTTGAGGCGAGTTGGTGAAGTGGCGTACGAGGTAACGTTACCTCCTGAACTTGAGCACATTCACAATGTGTTCCATGTGTCAGTGTTACGACCTTACAAACCATACTACAAGCACGTTATATCCTATGAACCACTTCAAGTCGAGAAGGACTTGTCGTACGAGGAGATACCTGTCCAAATACTCAATAGGAAGGAACAGAAACTAAGGAACAAGATCATTCATTCCGTTAAAGTTCTCTGGAGAAACCACACAGTTGAGTAAGCTACGTGGGAACTTGAGGAAAGGATGAGAGCGAATTATCCGCAGTTATTTGAGTAACCTTATGTTGCAATTCCAAGGACAGAATTTTTATAAGGGGGGAGGATGTAATGACCGTGAATTTTTAAACTCCATTAGTAATTAAATATAAATTTAATTTTAATGAGTTAGTTTCGTATGATTATTTAAAATACTGTGTATTTAATTGGTTATGTGATTATATGATTTCGCGTAACTGTTAGGATTAATTAAAGGGAGTCACTAATGGTTTAATTAAATTAGTGAACTAACCCTACGGTTTTAATGTTAAAAGAATTGATAAAGTGCCGATTAATTAAATATTCAATTTAATTGAATATAGTGTGGGAATAGATATTTAATTATTTTAAAGAGAGTCTCAGCAATAGAATTACTGAATTGATGGACTACCCTAGGTTATATAATATATAGAAATTTATGAATAATTAAGTATTGAATATTCAATTATTTTGAATATAGTGAATCAATTAATATCACCTATTGTTTAATAAGGATAATACAATTAATAATATGTAATAGTTCTGTTAGTAAATAAATAATAATTGACTAGTTAAATTTATTTAATTAACTAGTAGCATTAAATTGGGACAAGAATTATGGGACATACCCCATTTTATTTCAACCGTGGTCTGCAACTTAGGAAAAGAAAAATTGAATTAAAACAAATAGGGATGAATAGTACAAAAATCCCATCCAGCCGCTTATGGATTATGTGCGGGATTTCTTGTCGAAAATCGGTGGCTGAAGATATCCGCGGCCATTGCCCATTAGCTTCTTCCTATTCCCGTTGGTTAACCAAATTGGGCAATTGCATTGACTGGGTTGTTAGTTTGCTATAAATTAGAACCTCGGCTCCTCCTTCAAATAACACTGACTGTGTGAAATCTACTGAGAGAGAAATCGAGAGCTTGGAAGGGAGAGGAATCAGAAGGAGGGAGCCAATTAGCGAATGGTCTCTGAATACATAGTTTATTGCGGGAGGAGGAGAACAACTGCATCTAAGTCAAGCGGAAGGTAAGCCTCATCACAGTGCACGCAATTAATACAAATTACTCTACTTGTATGATTGGAAATTAATTCCCCAAATTAGGTGTATAAAACTCATAATTAACAGTAATATGTGGTTAATATTGAGTTAGGCATGCCTGAAAATTAGTTTAAATGGTTAGAATTTGACGAAAACTGTTGAAAACCATCGGAGAAGACGAACTCTGGTTCGCCACGCCGCAACGTCGCGCCTAAGGGCCTTGACGCCGCAGCGCCAAGCTTATTACTTAAACCCACGCCGCAGCGCCAAGCCCGTGTGCTGAGCTGGAATGGCACGGACCTCACGCCGCAGCGTCGGCCTTGCCTTAATGGCCTCTCGCTGCAGCGCCAAGGCCGTGTTCTTGGCCAGGTCGGTCCGGATCGAGGCGGTTTGGGTCGAGTTGTACAATTTTAAAATTAACAATTAGATAATTATTATTTAATTAATATTAAGTAATAATAAATGTATTAAGATTAATTATTTATTATTCCGATTAATAATAAATAATAAGTGTGAATAACTAATTAGACATTGTTTCATTAATGTTAAATTAGGATAATTAGTTGATTATTACTTGATTACTATTAGGTAACCATTTGACAAACAAAATAGTGTTGTCTTAAGGCGAAAACAATTAAAGTATTTTAATGATGCTACGTCAATTTTGAACCTAGTCTATAAGTGACTAATTGTTATACGAATATGTACTTAATTATGTAGGATTTTAAGGAGCGTGTGTTAGTATATTGTAGCAGACGCACCAGGCAAGTTCTCAATCCCGAAACTTTAATTGTGCAAGTTCCCTTGACTTCTATTGACTTGTGCAAATATATTATTGTTGTGCAAATATTATTGAGGACAAGTTCCCTTTAACCGAAACTTCACTTTGTGCAAGTTCTTAGCCTTAAACTTCTTACGTTGTTGCAAGTTCCCTGAAACCATTCTTGTATTATTTATTGCAAGTTAATATTTAAGCTTGAATCTTTAATTTCTCAAGCATGCTCTAAGTGGATTAATTACTTAACAATTATTCCACATCATTGTTATTTGCACTCGCACATCGTGCAATTGTTTTCGCAGAGACATTGACTTGTATTTTATTTAAAGTTCTATTATGAATGAACTGCTATAGTTAAGTCTTAGCCATTGTTCGGCTAGACATTTGCGGTATAGATTTTAAAAGCTATCCAAACCATTTGATGGTGTGGAATCTTAGACTATATGAATACCCCTAAAAATATAGGGGAGTACCCCACGTAACAAAATATAAGATACAAAGAATAGAAATTAAATGTTATGCAAACACATCGGGTGCTAGAGGCTGATTCCTTCGAGTACTTATTTCTGAGCCAGTAACCAAAGGGTCAACTAGCTATTGACTCCCTTGGACGTTTATTGTTCAAAGTCTACTTGACTAGCATTCATTTTAAAAGTAATTATTATTCTTGCTGCCGATATTCATATTATTGAATTCCTCTATTTACATTCCGTTCATCATGATATATATCATTTCTTGCTGTCATTTAAACTTGCTGAGCAAACTAGTTGATCACCCTTGCTATATCATGAACCTTATTGAAGTTAAGCCCGAGACCTCAGGAAAAGACAAAGGGCAAGGAAAAGATGAACTATTAGTTTTTTAATATCTGTATTTTGATCGAGGCATAGTTAAGAAACTTCTATTGTTATTTAAGCCCTAAAGTACTGTATTAGGGTATATTTGTATTTTTTGTATTAAGGTCATCGAATCTTGGGACTAGTAACACCTTTTAAATGAACAACATCTGTTTATTACATTCCGCATTTAGTTATTGTATGTTGTTTGGAGGTAGATGATTGTCTTGGATCGCGATGACCAAATTCGCTGTTTGAGACCCGAATTTGGGGGCGTCACAGGTTGGTATCAGAGCCGTAGGTTATAAACGTTAGGATTGCGAAACCTAGGTTATAACCTTAGTGCTAAACTCGTATAGAGTGCATCAAGAGATAAATCAGGGAGATTATCATATTTGGTATTTTGATGAATTGGGGAATTCATCGAGTCGAGTAGTACCCAATGAAATATAACTTCATTCCTTCAATGAATATATTTTATTGCTGTACTAATGTTACTTTTTGTGTGTTTGTAGGATGGCTGCTGTAGGAGAGACCAGTGGAGTCCGAGAGGAGGAGGAGGTATTCACTGATATACCTGTTATTATCGAGCAGTTAGTAGGCTATGCACCTGTTGCCCCAGGAGTTCCATTGAGTGGATATGGCCTAGAGGAGGACTACTTGGAGGATCTGGTAGAGCCTGTCATAGGTGGAGTGTTGAGATCTGGTAGTCAGGACAGGAATGCTGAGTCCGAGGAGGACCCAGCTGATATAGAGATAGGTGGAGTTGCTACAGAGGTACCCGAGGAGGGATCTCCAGTGTTGCACACCTTGCAGGATGACTTGCTCAAGGATTATGCCGATCGCATAATAGAGCAGGACCAGATTATCAAGCAGCAGAATGCTCGTATTGCACACCTAGAGGAGGAGAATTCTATCCATCAGGAGATGGAAGATCAGTACAAGGCAGAGGCGTACTCGCTACAGTTTCAGATAGCTGAGCTGAAAGCTCAGATTCAGCAGTTAGAGAGTGTTACACCCTAGTTAGGTCCCACAGTGCAACAGTTAGTGTTACAAAATAGTCAGTTGAGGCAGGCATTAAAGCAGGCAGATGTCAGAGAGGTAGAGCTGCAGACAGTTCTACAGGCTGTTAGGGTAGAGAGAGACTTGGAGCAGGCAGACAGGATCAGGATGCAGGAGTTCTGGGTTCGTATAACCACGAGGGTGGATGTGCTTGAGGGAGAGATTCGAGATGGATCCACCAGGATCGATACTTTGGAGTATGCCTTATATTCGACAATGGCCAGACTACAGGATCGAGTTAGGAGATACCCTCGGGAGGAGGGCAGTAGTCGGCGCATGATCAGACGCCGAGCGGTTGATCGATTGGCTCGACAAGCACTTCGTCGGGCAGTCCGCCGTAGCAGACATTGACTTGTTGGTCTAGTACCTTTGTATTTACTAGGTTGTAGTAGTGAGTCCCACTTTTGTTTAATAGGGACAGACTCATGATGAAAATTCGGATGCCTTGTTGTATGCTTAGAATGGTAGTTAACCCCAACTTTTGTTCTGATAGAGGGGATAGGTATTAATGAATCCTCAACTTTTGTTTAATGGAGGATAGTTAGTAGTAGGCAGATGGTGCCATTGAGCATTTATAGTAGTATGCCAAATGTTGGGTCAGTCTGTATTAAAACATTGGTATATGAATATAAATGCAGTTGTTTCTTTTCCAAATATGTTTGATAGATGCTTTTGCTATTAAATGTTGACTTATCCGGTATAGTGCGAAAAGCGTAATATAATAAGCAGAAGCCTAAGATTTGTTCTTTAGCAGATCATAATGCCACCAAGAGGTAGACCCCGCAACCAACGTATCGCCAAGTCAGAAAGTGAGATTGGAGATCAACCTGACCCAATGAGAGTATTCGCTGAACTGCTAGCCGAGGCTATGCAGGGTAGACCCCCACCAGCAGTGGCACAACCAGCACCTCAGCCAGCGCATCACTTGGCCAACTTTAAGGATTTTAAACTGGTTGGACCACCTGAGTTCAAGGGAACTCTCGACCCCATAGAAGCGCAAACTTGGATCGAGGAGATGAAGAAAGTCTTCGAGGTCGCACGAGTGGCCGAGGAGCAAAAAACTGGATTCGCCACCTTTATGATGAAGGGCGAAGCTAATTATTGGTGGAAAGCCAATAAGGGGTGAGCAGGCAATGGAGTTATCCGTTGGGAGAAGTTTAAGGAGCTATTCTTCGAGAATTACTTCTCAGAGAATACGTAGTAGGATATGGAGGTCAACTTTCTAGAACTAAAACAAGGTGGTATGACGGTCGCAGAGTACGCGGCAAAATTTAACGAGTTAGCCCGCTTCGCTCCACATCAGGTGGACACGGAGGCCATGAAGGCAAGAAGGTTTGAGTTTGGGCCGAAGCCGTGGGTGTAGAAAACTGTAGCGGTGCTAAAAATTAAGAGTTTCTCTGAACTATTGGAAAGGGCTATCATTGCGGAAGGAGGTAATGAAGCCATAACACGTTTTAAACAGGAAAAAAAGGCCGGTCAGGAAGGGCCGAGAGGGGGAAGCAGCGGAGGCAGTAACCCCAATAAGCGTAAATGGATGGAGAGCCAATCCTCCGGAGGCAACAAGTCTGGGGGAGAGGCCAAGTCAAGTGGGAAGTGCAATAGCTGCAGAAAGAATCAATTAAGGGAGTGTATGAAAGGAATAAGTGTTTGTTATCGTTGTGGACAACCGGGGCACCTAGCTCCTTAATGTCCGAATAGGCAGAAGGGAGGGTGTTTTTCGTGTGGAGCCCAGACCATTAAATCAAAGACTGTCTGAGAAAAAAGAGCAATGTAGCCAGTGGCAACCGCAACAATAACAACAACAATCACAACAACAGGCCTAGCATTGGAGGGCTAGCCAGTCAAGCTAACAGACAAACGGCACGCACATTTAACATGACTGTCAAGGATGCGATAGAATCTAAGGACGTAGTGTCAGGTATCATCCCAATCAATGATATAGATGCATATATGTTATTTGATTCGGGTGCTACCCGCTCTTTTGTTTCTGAAGAATTTGCTAGAAGGTTAGACTTACCTCGTGAAAGGTTAGAGCACCCTATGAATATAGAAGTAGTAAACAAAGAGATTATCCCCGTAGAATATATTCATAGGAATTGTTGCGTCAGATTGCGAGGATTTGAGCTTGGCGTGGACTTGATACCAATTTGTTTAGGGGAGTTTGACGTAATCCTTAGGATGGATTGGTTATCAAGTCACGGAGCAGTCATCGACTGTAAGAAGAAATGTGTGCACCTACACACTCCAAATAAGTCGAAGGTGGTATTCTATGGTAGTAAATCGCCAAGACAATCGTGTTGTTTGACGATGATAGAAGCAAAAAATTTGCTTAAGAAGGGTTGCACAAGGTATTTGGCTCATGTGGTTGATACTCAACGAGTCAGGGATGAACTAAGTCAGATACCCGTCGTAAGGGAATTCGCTGATGTCTTTCCAGATGAAATTCCCGGATTGTCGCCAGATAGATAGATAGATAGAATTTATGATTGACTTAGTACCCAGGATGGCACCGATATCCAAGGCGCCATATTGGATGGCACCAGTAGAGATGAAAGAACTAATGGTTCAACTACAAGAACTGTTAGATAAGGGTTATATCAGACCGAGCGTGTCCTCGTGGGGAGCGCGAGTTCTGTTCGTAAAGAAGAAGGATGGTTCGATGAGGCTTTGTATCCACTATCGAGAGATGAACAAAGTTACAATTAAGAATAAGTATCCGCTGCCTAGGATTGACGATCTATTTGATCAACTCAAGGGAGCAAAATACTTTTCAAAGATCGACCTAAGGACGGGCTATCATCAGCTGAAGGTGAGGCAAGAAGATATCCCGAAGACTGCATTCAGAACTCGTTATGGGCATTTCGAGTTTCTGGTAATGTCTTTTGGATTAACGAATGCATCAGCAGCATTCATGGATATGATGAACAGAGTGTTCAAGCAGTACATGGATAAGTTCGTAGTCGTATTCATCGATGATATCTTGGTGTATTCGGCGACAGGGGAGGAGCATGCTGAACATTTAAGAATTGTGTTAGAGACTCTTAGAAAAGAAAATCTGTACGCAAAGTTTTCTAAATGTGAGTTTTGGTTGCAGAGGGTGCAGTTTTTAGGTCATGTCATTGACAAAGATGGTGTTTCGGTGGATCCAGCAAAAGTGGAAGTGGTTATCAATTGGGAACGGCCGAAGACGCCAACAGAGATCAGGAGTTCAAAGATAGCCTCGCCATTGACCAATCTTACCAGGAAAGCAGTTAAGTTCGTTTGGACAGTGAAATGCGAAGAGAATTTTATGGAGCTGAAGAAGAGACTTAGCCAAGCACCGGTGTTGGCTTTACTGGACAGCACTGGAGGCTTTGTAGTCTATAGCGATGCATCACACAAAGGTCTTGGTTGTGTGTTAATGCAGCACGATAAGGTCATTGCGTACGCATCATGTCAGTTGAAGGATTATGAGAAGGGTTACCCGACTTATGACCTGGAATTGGCCGCGATAGTTTTTGCCTTGAAGATTTGGAGGCACTACCTATACGGAGAGATGTGCGAGATATATACGGATCACAAAAGTCTAAAATATATCTTCACTCAGAAGGAGCTAAACATGAGGCAGCGCCGATGGTTAGAATTGATCAAGGATTATGACGGTGAGATTTTGTACCATCCGGGTAAAGCAAATGTTGTGGCCGATGCCTTAAGCAGACAAGGCAGAGAGAAGTTGTTGAAGTTAACCACTCAAGAAGAGTTGTTAAGGGATTTTGAACGACTCGAGTTGGAGATCAAGTATCCGAGGGAGTCAAATGAGCAATTATGTGCATTGACAGCGAGTCCGACCTTATTAGATAAAGTCAAGGAGGCTCAGGAGAAGGATGAAAATGTGATGGTATAAGGAAGCGAATTTCCAAAGGCGAAGAGCTTAAGTATAAGATTGATAGCACAGGGTTGCTAAGACTTGAAGGGAGGATGTGGGTACCATTGAATCCGGAGTTAAGAGAAGAGATTCTCCAAGAAGCTCATAGTACGAGGTACTCAGTACATCCTGGTAGTACGAAGATGTATCAGAATTTGCGGCCATATTTTTGGTGGCCGAATATGAAGAGGGAAGTGGCGGAGTGCATCAGCAGATGTCTGACATGCCAACGAGTTAAAGCAGAACACCAGTGACCGAGCGGACTGCTACAACCACTAGAGATTCTGGAGTGGAAGTGGGAGCACATCGCCATGGACTTTGTGGTGGGCTTGCCACCAACACAAAACGGACTAGACGCAATTTGTGTAATTGTAGATCGTCTGACCAAGTCTGCTCATTTTCTACCGATTAAGATCAGGTACAAACTGGAGCAGTTAGCAAAGTTATATGTGAAAGAAATTGTATCACGACATGGAGTGCCGGTGTCTATTATGTCCGACAGAGATCCGCGCTTCACGTCGAATTTTTGGAGGAGTCTACAGGAGAGATTGGGAATGCAGTTGAGGTTGAGTACAGCGTATCATCCTCAAACTGATGGCCAGAGCGAGCGAACGATTCAGACTTTGGAGGATACGCTCCGAGCGATTGTGATGGACTTAAAGGGCAGTTGGGATGACCACTTGCCACTAGTAGTGTTCGCTTACAACAATAGTTATCACGCTAGTACCGGTATGCCACCGTACGAAGCACTATATGGAAGAAGGTGTCGAACACTGTTGTGTTGGGACGAGGTTGGAGAACGAAGACTGCTAGGACCTGAAATGGTGCAGCAGACAGCAGATACGGTGAAGCTGATCAAGAACCGCCTGGTAGCAGCCCAGGACCGTCAGAAGAAGTACGCTGACTTACATCGTAAGGAGCGAGACTTTGAAGTGGGTAGTTTCGTATTCTTGAAGGTATCTCCCTGGAAAGGGAAGACTCATTTTGGTAAGAAGGGCACGTTAAGCCCTAGGTTCATAGGACCATTCGAGATTTTAAGGCGAGTTGGTGAAGTGGCGTACGAGGTAGCGTTACCTCCTGAACTTGAGCACATTCACAATGTGTTCTATGTGTCAGTGTTACGACCTTACAAACCAGACTACAAGCACGTTATATCCTATGAACCACGTCAAGTTGAGAAGGACTTGTCGTACGAGGAGATACCTGTCCAAATACTCGATAGAAAGGAACAGAAACTAAGGAATAAGATCATTCATTCCGTTAAAGTTCTCTAGAGAAACCACGCAGTTGAGGAAGCTACGTGGGAACTTGAGGAAAGGATGAGAGCGAATTATCCGCAGTTATTTGAGTAACCTTATGTTGCAATTCCGAGGACGGAATTTTTATAAGGGGGGAGGATGTAATAACCGTGAATTTTTAAACTCCATTATTAATTAAATATAAATTTAATTTTAATAAGTTAGTTTCGTATGATTATTTAAAATCCCGTGTATTTAACTGGTTATGTGATTATATGATTTCGCGTAACTGTTAGGATTAATTAAAGGGAGTCACTAATGGTTTAATTAAATTTGTGAACTAACCCTACGGTTTTAATGTTAAAAGAATTGATAAAGTGCCGATTAATTAAATATTCAATTTAATTGAATATAGTGTGGGAATAGATATTTAATTATTTTAAAAGGAGTCTCAGCAATAGAATTACTGAATTGATGGACTACCCTAAGTTATTTAATATATAGAAATTTATGAATAAATAAGTATTGAATATTCAATTATTTTGAATATAGTGAATCAATTAATATCACCTATTGATTAATAAGGATAATACAATTAATAATATTTAATAGTTCCGTTAGTAAATAAATAATAATTGACTAGTTAAATTTATTTAATTAACTAGTAGCATTAAATTGGGACAAGAATTATGGGACATACCCCATTTTATTTCAACCGTGGTCTGCAACTTAGGAAAAGAAAAATTGAATTAAAACAAATAGGGATGAATAGTACAAAAATCCCATCCAGCCGCTTATAGATTATGTGCGGGATTTCCTGCCGAAAATCGGTGGCTGAAGATATCCACGGCCATTGCCCATTAGCTTCTTCCCATTCCCGTTGGTTAACCAAATTGGGCAATTGCATTGACTGGGTTGTTAGTTTCCTATAAATTAGAACCTCGGCTCCTCCTTCAAATAACACTGACTATGTGAAATCTACTGAGAGAGAAATCGAGAGCTTGGAAGGGAGAGGAATCAGAAGGACGGAGCCAATTAGCGAATGGTCTCTGAATACATAGTTTATTACGGGAGGAGGAGAAGAACTGCATCTAAGTCAAGCGGAAGGTAAGCCTCATCACAGTGCACACAATTAATACAAATTATCTGCTTGTATGCTTGGAAATTAATTCCCCAAATTAGGTGTATAAAACACATAATTAACAGTAATATGTGGTTAATATTGAGTTATGCATGCCTGGAAATTAGTTTAAATGGTTAAAATTTGAAGAAAACTGTTGAAAACCATCGGAGAAGATGAACTCTGGTTCGCCACGCCGCAGCGCCGCGCCTAAGGGCCTTGACGCCGCAGCGCCAAGCTTATTACTTAAACCCACACTACAGCGCCAAGCTTATTACTTAAACCCACACCGCAGCGCCAAGCCCATGTGCTGAGCTGGAATGGCACGGACCTCACGCCGCAGCATCGGCCTTGCCTTAATGGCCTCTCGCTGCAGCGCCAAGGCCGTGTTCTTGGCCGGGTCGGTCCGGATCGGGGCAGTTTGGGTCGGGTTGTACAATTTTAAAATTAACAATTAGATAATTATTACTTAATTAATATTAAGTAATAATAAATGTAGTAAGATTAATTATTTATTATTCCAATTAAATTAAATAATAAGTGTGAATAACTAATTAGACATTGTTTCATTAATGTTAAATTAGGATAATTAGTTGATTATTACTTGATTACTATTAGGTAACCATTTGACAACCAAAATAGTGTTGTCTTAAGGCGAAAATTGATTAACCTGGTTAGAACTTAATTACGTTTAAAAATCATTGCGAGACCCCGACTGGGTAGTCGTAGTGGCAATTAAAGTATTTTAATGATGCTACGTCAGTTTTGAACCTAGTCTATAAGTGACTAATTGTTATACGAATATGTACTTAATTGTGTAGGATTTTAAGGAACGTGTGTTAGTAAATTATAGCAGACGCACCAGGCAAGTTCTTTATCCCGAAACTTTAATTGTGCAAGTTCCCTTGACTTCTATTGACTTGTGCAAATATATTATTGTTGTGCAAGTATTATTGAGGACAAGTTCCCTTTTACCGAAACTTCACTTTGGGCAAGTTCCTAGCCTTAAACTTCTTACGTTGTTGCAAGTTCCTTGAAACCATTCTTGTATTATTTATTGCAAGTTAATATTTAAGCTTGAATCTTTAATTTCTCAAGCATGCTCTAAGTGGATTAATTATTTAACAATTATTCCACATCGTTGTTATTGGCACTCGCACATTGTGCAATTGTTTTCGCATAGACATTGACTTGTATTTTATTTAAAGTTCTATTATGAATGAACTGCTATAGTTAAGTCTTAGCCATTGTTCGGCTAGACATTTGTGGTATAGATTTTAAAAGCTATCCAAACCATTTGATGGTGCGGAATCTTGGACTATATGAACACCCCTAAAAATATAGGGGAGTACCCCACGTATCGGAATATAAGATACAAAGAACAGAAATTAAATGTTATGCATACACATCGGGTGCTAGAGGCTGATCCCCTCGAGTACTTATTTCTGAGCCAGTAACCAAAGGGTTTGACTCCCTTGGACGTTTATTGTTCAAAGTCTACTTGACTAGCATTCGTTTTAAAAGCAATTATTATTCTTGCTTCCGATATTCATATTGTTGAATACCTCTATTTACATTCTGTTCATCATGATATATATCATTTCTTGCTGTCATTTAAACTTGCTGAGCAAACTAGTTGTTCACCCTTGCTATATCATGAACCTTATTGCCGTTAAGCTCGAGACCTCAGGAAAAGATAAGGGCAAGGAAAAGATGAAGTATTAGTCTTTTAATATCTGTATTTTGATCGAGGCATAGTTAAGAAACTTCTATTGTTATTTAAGCCCTAAAGTACAGTATTAGGGTATATTTATATTTTTTGTATTAAGGTTATCGAATCTTGGGACTAGTAACACCTTTTGAATGAACAACATATGTTTATTACATTCCGCATTTAGTTATTGTATGTTGTTTGGAGGTGGATGATTATCTTGGATCGCGATGACCAAATTCGCTGTTTGAGACCCGAATTTGGGGGCCTCACAATTGAGATATTAAAATGAGATTGGATGAGAGTGAATCCTAAAGTGACAATAGTATTGTAATAAGCCAAAGATTTACTTATAAACATTATACATCTAATGTAAAGAAAAGTTGAAGACTTAACTAAATGTTAAGTGTCGATTATAGTGGAACGTAATAAAATGAAGGGTTTTATGAGGACTTAATTTCTAAGTTAAGAATTGCATGGAGAATAAAAATGAAGGATTATGAAATGTAAAATAGAGTTAATACTATGTGTTGCTATGTGACTAATAAATGTTGCGCATGATTATATATATCGTGTAGGATACATGAAGTGCAGATAAGTATAAGTTGATTATGGTAATTGGTTATCTACGAACCAGGCAAGTCTTTTAGTTCCTTTTTGTTATGTGAACTAAATGATTAACTATTTTAAACATATGATGTAAAAGTATGATGCATTTTATATATGTTATAAGTATGAGACGACAAAGTCAAATTATGGCTACGTTCATTGAATAAAGACTGTTGATTGAGTTATGGAACAATATCTCTATTTGTTATGTGTTGATCATTATATATGACATGTTTAGCCAAATGTTTATGATTGAAATAATGAGCATGTTATCTATGTGTTATGTGATGCATGCAAACTGTTAGATTTTGCTGAGCTGTTGAGCTCATTCTTGCAAATAACTACTTTTGCAGGTTAAAGATTCAAAGTAGCGTTATGCGTTGCTTGAATGGCATGATTCAGATGTTATGCATGAAGATTAATTGTTTTAGCTTAAATTTATGTTTTTGAACAATGGTTAAGGTTCTGGATGATGTATTTGATGATGAATTAAATGTAACAAATGTTGAGTTGTAAAATTTTGTACTGACTTGTAACTTAATTTTATTCGAGGTATAAAAGGTTATTCAATCTAGAAGTAGTTTTTATTTTATTATAACTCTGGTGAAGCGAATCATAAAGTAAATATGATTCTAGAATACGTAGATGATTTAAGGTTATGATTTAAGGAAAGAAAAGAAAGAAAACTAAAAAGTTTAAAATTATTCCGCATTTTATTAAGGTTAACATTGAATATTGTTGTAAAGTCAGAATGAAGATGTATTGATAACGACCGATGTTGAGAGTTGAATTGTATGAATTTTGGGGTCGTTACAGCGTGTGCCTAGTTCAAAAGTGGCGCGGCCGCGCTAGTACCAGATAAGACCCAGAAATGAGATTTTGATTGTACGATTCTAGGAATGCCTATATAAACCCAATGAATGATTGTAAAGAAATGTAAAACATGTTATAAAACCTAGTAACATGTTATAAACACACAAACGATGATTTAAAAGTGATTGTTTAATAAGTTATATATGACTTAAGCTTGATGGTCGTGAGGCATAAGAATTTGAAATATTAAGATGTTGATTAAATTAATGAATCCAATTGAGTGTTATTCACCCACTGTGATATAATGACAGGTTATAAAGACTTAACTAGTTATTGAGTGGTAATTACAGAGGATCCTAAAGGAACCTAAGATGGATGGTATTCAATTTATATTAACAAATGTAGTACATCTAATTTGATGTAATGATGAAACTTAAGACTTAACTGAATATTAAGTGTCAATTCAAGTGGAACGTAAAGAGAATGAAAAGAAAGTTTAACGTAAATAACCGAAAGGTTTACGAGGAGCCCTAATGGGACTTAAAACCTGAGTTAAGAATTGTAAAGAGAATAAAGTGAAGGATTATGAAATGTAAAGTAGAGTTAACACAAACAAATACTAAGTGTTGCTATGTGACTAATAAATAATATGCATGATTATATATTGTGTAGGATGCGTGAGATGCAAATAAGTATAAGTGATAAGTAGGTTTCATACCTACTTATTGGATACTATTCTACTTCTTTTGTTGCTTAACTAGTAGTTCCAAGTATGTTTTCATGCATTTTTCTCTTCTTTTTGGTATCGCTTCACTATTTGCATTCTATGACTTTTGCACAGTTTTTTGGTTAATTTGACACGAGTTTTGATGCATGTGTTATTTGGGAGCTAAATGTATTATTGTGGCTTGCACAGTGCGCGTGAATCGAGAAACCAGACTGAGTACAGCAAAGCAGCAGCAGACTGACAGACAGCGCAGCTGCGCCCATTTTGGCTTGGAAGCCAGCGCAACTGCGCCAGTGCCCTGCGCCCAGTAAGCTCCCAGCTTGGCCTTGAGGCCGGCGCAGCTGCGCCCTCCCTTTTTTTTCTGCTAATGTCATCAGCGTAGCTACGCCCATTTTGCAAAGCCTGTCGCCAGCCAACCATGCAAACCACGTTCCAGACAGCGAAGCAGCACTACCAAATATCATACAATGCCAGATTTTGTGGAATTAGTGGATTGAAACTTTATTAGTGGGAATCAGAATAAGTCAATAGAAGACAAATTGAGCATGTAATATATTGAATTGAGAATTTAATTAAAAGAGAGCTTCTCCTACACGAAAATTAGCAAGTTTACTGCATTCTTAGTTCTAAAATTGAAATAATTTTGCTGATCATTAAATTCACTTAGGAATTAAAGAATGGAGCTACATGGATGCTGAATTGAAGATTGGGAGCAAGAAATCAAGAATCAACACAACTTGGAAAATCATCAGAAGTTGCAGAAACGGAAGAACTGAAACAGGGAGCTTTAATATTTTCTGTTTTTGATAAATTTTCCTATTCTGTAATTATGATGATGAACCAATTGTGTATGATGAATTCTATTATTGTCATTATGAACTAAACTTAATTTTTGGGATTATAATGAATCTTTTGCATTAACGGAAAATTGATATGCTTCCTTATTATTGCTAGTTGGTTATGAAATGAATGTCTAGCATAATTTATACTGAATGATTAATTGCTTGATCACCAATTACCATGATAATTTATATGGAATTGAGAAAGGAAATATAAATTGAGATCTGATTATGCTAGCATATGTTCATAATTTTTACATTCCTCGTGAAGTTATGTTTCGTGCTTAGGATAGAGATATACCGAAGCACCATATGTGGCCAATTGAGAACTTGTACTTAAACCCTTTTGATTGTAATTCACATAGAAATATAGTGCGTTAGTCATCTAGGGTGTTCACATTCATTCTATCAACTGTGGATTTAGTGTGATATGAATATGGTGCATCGAGAGTTGGTCATATTTTACATTTGTGTTCTCGAGCAACATTACATAATAATCAATTAGCAACGATAGGAAGCATGGAAATCTAAGTTTGTAATAAGTGAAATTATAATCCCAAACCCATAAATCTGTATTTATACAATTATAATTTGTTCTTTTTGTTTCTTTAGTAATCATTCGACAATTTCATCATTGTACTCAACTGTTTAAAGAGACCGAAATAATTATAAAATCGGTGTTTGTAGTCGTAAATGTAATTCTATTCCTCGTGGGATCGATACTTTACTTACTTTATATTACTTGTGGATCACGTGCACTTGCGTGTATGAGTCATATTTGTTATATATACAAATATCCCAACAAGTTTTTGGCGCCGTTGCCGGGGAATTGTAATTACGTTTGTAATTTTCATCATCAGTTTAAATTAGATTGGTTTTAGTTAAACAAAATCTGTTCTTATCTTAATTCTATTTTATTTTCTTTTACATTGTCATGGGTACTATTGAGTCGTGTATGCATACTCGATCGAAGAATCCCGACCTATTGCCTTTCGTGGATAACATCGAGAAAAGGGTTCAACAGTCAAAAAAGTGTTCTGAAACTACTCTAGAGAATCTAGACCAACCACAAGCAATGGCGGGTGAAGCACAAAAAGCATTGAGAGATTATGCTACGCCAAGGATCAATGAATTGCAATCAAGTATCTCAAGGCCGGCCATAACAGCCAATTCCTTTGAAATCAAACCAGGGACTATCCATATGATCCAAAACTCTGTCCAATTCGGGGGAACGGCGGTGGACGATCCAAATGAGCACTTGATGAGCTTTCTAGAGATTTGTGATACATTCAAATTCAGTGAAATTTCAGAAGATGCAGTGAGATTGCGGTTATTCCCATTCATATTGAGGGATAAGGCAAAACGTTGGCTACACTCACTACCATCGGGATCTATTACTACTTGGCAAGATTTGGCGCATAAATTCTTAGCAAAATTCTTCCCATCAGCCAAAACTGCTAAGTTAAGAAATGACATCTCCTCATATGAGCAACATCATGGAGAATCCTTGTATGAGACATGGGAGCAGTACAAGGAACTATTGAGGAAGTGTCCACACCACGGTTTGCCACAATGGATGCAGCTTAACACATTTTACAATGGGCTGAATATTCAAACACGGGCAGGCATTGATGCAGCTTCGGGAGGAGCATTCATGGCTAAAAACTATGACGAAGCTTATGAATTTTTGGAGACCATGGCTGCGAATAACTATCAATGGCCATCTTCTAGATCCAGCTAACCAAAAATAGTAGGGATATTGGATGTTGACACAGCCACATCACTTCAAGCCCAGATATCTGCTATAGCCAAAAAGTTTGACAACCTATATGAAGGAAAGGGGCAGCAAGTTCCCATGATTTGTGAGCTTTGTGCAGGATCACACTCTTCTGACCAATGTGCCATCAACTCCGAATCCGTGCATTTCGTGAGCAACTATCAGCGGCCAGCAAATCAATATCAAAACAACTACAATCCGGGGAATAGGAATCATCCTAACTTCTCATTGAGCAACCATCAAGATTATCCACAAGCTCCAAAACCTCACAATCCTCCGAGGTTCCACAATCAGCAACAAGCCACAGCTACTGATAAAAAGGTTGCTGATATGAATGAAAAGTTGGAGAGATACATGGTCAAAACTGATAAGTTAGAGCAAGGCCAAGCATTGGGTTTCAAGAACTTGGAAAACCAAATGAGTCAATTGTTCACCTTGTTATCTAATAGACCTCAAGGGGCTCTTCCTAGCGACACGGAAATCAATCCAAGGAGAAATGGAAAGGAGCAATGTTAAGCTGTCACCCTCAGAAGTGGGAAGCAGACTCTGCCAACCAGCGCAGCTGCGCCCATTTCACAGAAGAATCCAGCGCAGCTACGCCCTTCTCCAGAAATTGATCCTGCCGGTGTAGCTGCGCCCATTGAGCAAGGGGAGCCAGCACAGCTGCGCCCTTCCCCAGAATCTGACTCTGCTGAAATTTTTAGAGAGGAAGATAACAAAGAGAAATCTGAGCCCACTTTAATAAAAATCACAGAGAAGACTCAACCCCCTCCCACCAGATACTATCCACCAATTCCGTACCCTCAGAGGCAGCAAAAGCAGAAAATGGATAAACAATTCTCTAAGTTTCTTGAGGTTTTCAAAAAGCTTCAAATCAACATACCATTTGCAGAAGCCTTAGAACAAATGACGAGCTATGCCAAGTTCATGAAGGGGATTCTGTCAAGGAAGAAAAAGTTGCAAGATTTTGAAATTGTAGCTTTGACAGAAGAATGCAGTGCGGTATTACAAAGAAAGCTACCTCCAAAGTTGAAGGATCCGGGCAGTTTCACCATTCCTTGCACCATTGGAGACCTGTCATTCAAGAAATGCTTATGTGATCTTGGTGCAAGCATTAATCTCATGCCATTGTCCGCCTTTACTCAGTTGGGATTGTCAGCACCCAAGCCAACAAATGTCTCTCTTCAGCTAGCGGATCGTTCAGTCACCTACCCGAGAGGAATAGTGGAAGATGTTCTTGTTAAGGTTGATAAGTTCATATTCCCAGCTGACTTCATAATCCTAGACTTCGAGGAAGACAAGGATATTCCCATCATACTTGGGAGGCCATTTTTAGCTATCGGGAGGACTCTCATTGATGTACAAAAGGGAGAATTGACGATGAGGGTTCAAGGCCAAGAAGTCACTTTTAATGTCTTTAAAGCTATGAAATTCTCGGCCGAGGAGGAAGATTGTTTCTGAGTAGATATCATTGAAAGTGCTATGACCGAAGAATTCATAAAAGCCACATATAGTGACTTGCTTGAGATAACACTGACAGGAGACATCGACTTGGACGAGCCCGAGAATTGTAAGTATGTTCATTTTCTAGATGCAATACCCAGGATGGCAAAGTTCAAAGTACCAATTGGACCCTTGAAAAGCTCAAATGAATCCTCATCTCATTTAAAACCATCTAGAGAGGTACCTCCTAAACTTGAGCTTAAGCCCTTACCAAGTCACCTCAGGTATACATATCTAGGCATTTCAGATACATTGCCTGTCATTATTTCCTCTGCACTAACCTCTTTACAGGAAGGCAAGCTGATAAGAATCCTTCGAGAATTCCAAGGAGCCATTGGATGGACCATCGCTGACATAAAGGGAATCAGCCCCTCGATTTGCATGCACAAGATTCTGATGGAAGATGACAACAAACCTACCATAGAGCATCAAAGAAGGCTAAACCCCATCATGAAAGAGGTGGTGAAAGCAGAAATTCTAAAATGGCTAGACGCTGGGGTCATCTACCCTATCTCTGACAGTCCATGGGTGAGCCCTGTGCAGTGTGTACCAAAGAAGGGAGGAATAATTGTGGTAAGAAATGAGAACAACGAGTTGATATCTACTCGAACAGTCACGGGATGGAGAGTCTATATGGACTATCGGAAGCTCAACAAAGCCACGAGGAAAGATCACTTCCCACTTCCATTCATAAATCAAATGTTAGATAGACTAGCAGGGCATGAATACTACTGTTTGCTTGACGGATATTCTGGATATAATCAAATTGCCATTGCTCCAGAGGACCAAGAGAAGACAACGTTTACTTGTCCATATGGAACTTTTGCTTTCAGGAGAATGTCCTTCGGTCTATGAATTGCTCCAGCCACATTTCAACGATGCATGATGGCTATATTTTCTGACATGGTAGAAATCAACATGGAGGTTTTCATGGATGATTTTTCAGTGTTTGGAAATTCCTTCGACAGCTGTCTAGAGAATTTGATCATGGTACTGAAAAGATGCGTGGAAACAAATCTTGTGCTTAACTGGGAGAAATGTCACTTCATGGTTCAGGAAGGAATAATATTGGGACACAAAGTCTCAGTAAAAGGTTTAGAGGTAGATAAAGCAAAATTAGAAACCATCGAGAAATTGCCTCCACCAACTTCTGTAAAGGGAGTTCGAAGTTTTTTGGGCCATGCTGGGTTCTACCGTAGATTTATCAAAGACTTCTCCAAAATCACGAAACCCCTGTGCAATCTATTGGAAAAGGATGTCCCATTCATATTCGATGAAAATTGCTTAGCAGCCTTTGAGCTGTTAAAAAAGAAGTTGACAACAGCACCTGTGATTGTGGCACCGGATTGGTCTTTTCCATTTGAGCTTATGTGCGATGCTAGTGACTATGTTGTGGGCATGGTATTGGGACAACGCAGAGATAAGGTTCTACATGCAGTCTACTACGCCAGCAAAACACTCTCAGATGCCCAAATGAATTACACTACCACCGAGAAGGAGCTACTCGCTGTTGTTTATGCATTCGATAACTTCTGATCCTATCTCATTGGAACAAAGGTAGTGGTGTACACAGACCATGCAGCAATCCGATATTTGATTTCAAAGAAAGATGCCAAACCAAGATTAATCAGGTGGATCCTTTTGCTCCAAGAATTTGACTTGGAAATAAAGGATAAGAAAGGCACAGAGAACCTTGTAACTGATCATCTTTCCAGATTAGACAATCCGGAGCAGGCAGGTAAAGATAAGGCTGAAATAAACGAGTGCTTCCCTGATGAACAGTTATTTGCTATAACCGCTGAGATTCCGTGGTTTATTGATATTGTTAACTATATGGTAAGTCGTGTACTTCCATCGGATCTAACTTATCAACAGAAGAAGAAATTTCTGCATGACGCAAAGAGATACATGTGGGACGAGCCTTACCTGTTCAAACAATGTACAGATCTTATGATCCGAAGGTGCATTCCCGATGTCGAGACCTCCGGTATATTGCATGCTTGTCATTCTTCTCTGTATGGAGGCCATTATGGGATGCAAAGAACCGCAGCCAAAGTACTCCAAGTCGGGTTCTATTAGCCCACTTTATTCAAAGATGCCCACCAATTCATAAAGAATTGTGATCGATGCCAACGGGTGGGCAATATCTCCAACCGCAATGAAATACCACTAAATGTAATCTTGGAAGTGGAAATCTTTGACATATGGGGGATAGACTTCATGGGACCATTCTCGTCTTCTTGCAACAATCTCTATATCTTTCTGGCGGTGGATTATGTGTCCAAATGGGTGGAGGCTGCTGCTTTACCAACCAATGATGGTAAGGTGGTTCTTAGGTTCTTGCAATAGAACATTTTCACTAGATTTGGCACTCCACGAGCTATCATCAGTGATGAGGGCAATCATTTCTGCAATAAACAGTTCACAGCCCTCCTAGCTAAATACGGAGTGAGGCACAGGATTGCCACGGCATACCACCCGCAAACAAATGGGCAAGTCGAAGTGTCAAATAGAGAGGTCAAGAGAATTTTGGATAAGATTGTTAATCCTTCTAGAAAAGACTGGTCATTGAAGCTAGATGAAGCATTATGGGCATATAGAACCGCCTATAAGACACCCCTCGGCATGTCTCCATACCATGTGGTCTAGGGCAAAGCTTGTCATCTTCCGGTTGAATTAGAGCACAAAGCATATTGGGCAATCAAGAAGTTAAACTTCGACCTATCCGCAGCGGGAGAAAGGAGACTTCTACAGCTAAATGAACTTGATGAGTTTCGTTTACAAGCCTATGAGAATTTCAAACTCTACAAAGAAAAGGTAAAGAGATGGCACGACCGAAAAATCATCGAAAACAAATTTGAACCTGGTCAAGCAGTGTTTCTATTCAACTCCAGGCTCAAATTATTCTCGGGTAAGCTTAAATCCCGATTGTCGGGTCCCTTTACCATAACAGCTATATTCCCACACGGAGCCGTTGAAGTAGTTGGAAATGACAGTGAGCATCTATTCAAGGTAAATGGTCAACGACTGAAACACTACTGGGGAGGCGAAGTCGATCGCCAAAAATCCTAGTTGTCCTAGCCTTGGATTGAGCACCAACGGATAGTCGAGCTAACCGACTTTAAACCAAGCGCTTCTCGGGAGGCAACCCGAATTTATTGTTTACTTTTTATTCCTGTGTGATTATAATTTAGTTTGTATGATTTCATTCTAACATGTTTGTTTGCTTTTCAGATATCCAATCACGCTCTCAACCGTGCAACTTGAACAGACTTTAAGTTTGGGGGTGTAAAATACGATGCATTGTGTATGCATCGTTTGTAAGTTTGTAAGTTTGAATTAAGATTTTCGTTCCTTTTTAGGTATGTTAGATGTTTTTAAGAATTGAGTTTTTCACCTGATATTCTAATGTGTGCCAAGTGTGTTTCCTATGTATTTCAAAAAAAAAAATTTCATCCAGGGAGTTAGAAGGCCGGCGCAGCTGCGCCGTCCCTCAAGTCATCCAGTGCGCAGCTGCGCCGGGGTCTGTCTGAGCCACAACTGAGCATCAGCGCAGCTGCGCTCCCTCAACAGTACAACAAGGGCGCAGCTGCGCCCATCGACTGGAATTTTATATATATATATATATAGGACTCGTACCCATCCGTCCTGTCACATCAAAACGTAAAACCTAAAACTCTCCCTATTAGCAGAGAAAACCCTCTCCCCTCCTCTCTTGTCATTTTCCCAAACCCTAGTTACATCAAATCTCCACACCAAACTCTAACCACATTCAATCATGCCGAAGAGAGCACGCACACCCCAGCCTTCTTCTTCTTCCAGCAGCAGTGGGTCCGAATCTGCAGGTGGTGGCATCAACACTCTAGATGCTACCAAATTCGTCAACCTCTCAGCCCAACACTACTACTAGGAGGTGCTGAGCGTCAAATCCTTCATACCGGAGAGGGGTTTGAAGCCCAAGGCACAAGATGGGTGAATTCTGGACCAAATCCGGCGTTTGGGATGGCTGCTATTCATTGAGACACCCTTGTCAGCCCCGATGGCCATTGTTCAGGAATTCTATGCCAATGCCCGGGAGACCCAAAACGGCATCTCCTTCGTTCGGGGCAAGCAGGTCTCTTACACCGCGCAGGCAATCAACGAGCTCTTCCGCCTGCCCTCCACTACTGCTGAGACCACCAACTGGGTGGTAAATGAGCGCTTCGAGACTGATCTCGATGTTTTGGTTCGAGAGATGTGCCAGTCGGGCACTCAATGGAAGACTCAATCGGGCACCACTCAGAAGGTCCACTTCCCCCAGACCGCGCTGAACAGATTTGCCAAGGCGTGGTACGCCTTCATTTGCGCGAGTCTCCTGCCGACCACCCATCACCAGGACGTGACCCGGGACTGCGCGGTTATCTTACACCGCATTCTGCGAGGGGGGAGCATTGACATGGGTTACATCATTCACCACTCCATGCTTCAATTCATGCGGGCAGTCACTTCCGGTGCCATTCCACACGCTTCGATAGTCACACGCCTTTGTCTTGCGGCGAAGGTGGAATGGGACGAGGAGACCCTTCAGTTGCCCATGCGGGACATTGACAGTGCCACGATCAGAAAGTACAATGTATGGCGCGGTGGAGAGTCCCGGCCTTATGGGTTGGGTTTTATTATTGCTGATGTGGAAGAGGAGGACAATGACGAGGAGGAGCCTGCACTGCCAGTGCACGTGCAGCAGAGGGGAGTAGGTGGCCACGAGCGCGAGATGCGCCGCCTGCAGCGCCGCATGGACGCGCTGCACACGAGCTTCAGAGACTACAGTGTCTCCTTTACAGGTGCACTGTCAGAGGCATTCAGCCAGCAGGGGTCCACGTCGAGTTTCCCACCTTTGGAGCCAACATCCCTTATCCTCCGCCTAACACACCGCCTGGCAGCGCCGAGGACGACTCTTAGGGGAGTACTCTTTACCCTTTTATCTCCAATGAGGACATTGAATATTTTAAGTTTGGGGGTATTAGGCTTGCCTATTTATTTGTGATGCTTTATTCGTGATGCTTTTATTTATTTGTCTTATAGTTAGTTAATTGTTTGTTTTCTTTTAGTCTTATTAATATTTGCATGATTCAAAAAAAAATGGTGAATTTCTCATGCCTATCATATCATGTAGTTTAGTTGCATGATCCTAACATCTTGATTAGTAAACATCCTCACTTGCCTATTATGAGAATTTTTTTTGAAAATTGCTAATTGCTAAGACTTGGGTCGAATGCCATGATATACTGCAAATCTTGTCTTGTGTTGAGTCTGATAGAACCAGTTAGCACGCCTTTAGTAGTTATCTTACTAAGTAGCCTAAAGATTTGCATAATTGAGTTCTGGGGGAAATTGGTGTGTTAATAAAGAAAAAGAAAATGAGGGTAGTGTAGGTTGAGACAACACTTGTGTCTAAGTTTAGGGGAAAACTTAGTGAAGCATTTGAACAACGAGATGGAGCGTAAAACGCACTCATTGTTATTTATTATATAAAAAAATGAAATATATATATATATATGAATAAATACTTGGTTGGCCTAGTTTTGTGGCATTTGATATTCGAGTAAGTACGCCCTAGGGGATGTCTCTACACCTAGTGCCCTAAGACCATTTGGTTTGGGAGTCGTTGGTCGAAAATGCGCTACATGGGTATCATTAAATAGCCTAAGGGAATTAGGCATTGCACAACCAAGTATCATAGTCAGAATAACCTCTAAGTCGGTCCCCAATCTAAACATAGCGTTGTCTTATCTATAACTTACCCCATTTGTTGTGTTGCAAGTTTGAGTATACAAATTTCCCCCTAAGAAACATATTATGAGAATTATTTGGGTTGCTATAAGTTTGATGAATACTACACACACACACTTTATCGCTCACTACAGGATTTGATTCGTATGACTATCATGGTACACGAACTAAGTTTTGGTTAGATGCTAGGATCTTCTGAGACAAAACATTTGGATTATTTACTAATTGTTGAGGATTTGTGGTGCATTTATAGATTATTGCATTTCATCCATGTTTGCATTCATTTCATTGTAATTGCTTGAGGACAAGCAACAATTCAAGTTTAGGGGTATTTGATAAGTTGGTTTCATACCTACTTATTAGATACTATTCTGCTTCTTTTGTTGCTTAACTAGTAGTTCCAAGTATGTTTTCATGCATTTTTCTCTTCTTTTTGGTATCGCTTCACTATTTGCATTCTATGGTTTTTACACAGTTTTTTGGTTAATTTAACACGAGTTTTGATGCACAGTGCGCGTGAATCGAGAAACCAGACTGAGTACAGCAAAGCAGCAGCAGACTGACAGACAGCGCAGCTGCGCCCATTTTGGCTTGGAAGCCAGCGCAGCTGCGCCAGTGCCCTGCGCAGTAAGCTCCCAGCACAGCTGCGCCCAGCTTGGCCTTGAGGCCGGCGCAGCTGCGCCCTCCCTTTTTTTCAGCTGATGTCATCAGTGCAGCTGCGCCCATTTTGCAAAGGACTCTTGGCGCAACTACGCCTGTCGCCAGCTAGCCATGCAAACCACGTTCCAGACAGCGAAGCAGCACTACCAAATATCATGCAATGCCAAATTTTGTGGAATTAGTGGAATGAAACTTTATTAGTGGGAATCAGAATAAGTCAATAGAAGACAAATTGAGCATGTAATATATTGAATTGAGAATTTAATTAAAAAAGAGCTTCTTCTACATGAAAATTAGCAAGTACACTGCATTCTTAGTTCTAAAATTGAAATAATTCTGCTGATCATTAAATTCACTTGGGAATTAAAGAATGGAGCTACATGGATGCTGAATTAAAGATTGGGAGCAAGAAATCAAGAATCAGCACAACTTGGAAAATCATCAGAAGTTGCAGAAACGGAAGAACTGAAACAGGGAGCTTTAATATTTTCTGTTTTTAATTAATTTTCCTATTCTTTAATTATGATGATGAATTCTATTATTGTCATTATAAACTAAACTTAATTTTTGGGATAATAATGAATCTTTTGCATTAACAGAAAATTGATATGCTTCCTTATTATTGCTAGTTGGTTATGAAATGAATATCTAGCATAATTTATACTGAATGATTAATTGCTTGATCACCAATTACCATGATAATTTATATGGAATTTAGAAAGGAAATATAAATTGAGATCTGATTATGCTAGTATATGTTCATAATTTTTACATTCCTCGTGAAGTTATGTTTCGTGCTTAGGATAGAGATATACCGAAGCACCATATGTGGCCAATTGAGAACTTGTACTTAAACCCTCTTGATTGTAATTCACATAGAAATATGGTGCGTTAGTCATCTAGGGTGTTCACATTCATTCTATCAAATGTGGATTTAGTCTGATATGAATATGGTGCATCGAGAGGTGGTCATATTTTACATTTGTGTTCTCGACCAACATTCCATAATAATCAATTAGCAACGATAGGAAGCATGGAAATCTAAGTTTGCAATAAGTGAAATTATAATCCCAAACCCATAAATCTGTATTTATACAATTATAATTTATTCTTTTTGTTTCTTTAGTAATCATTCGACAATTTCATCATTGTACTCAACTGTTTAAATAGATCGAAATAATTATAAAATCGGTGTTTGTAGTCGTAAATGCAATTCTATTCCTCGTGGGATCGATACTTTACTTACTTTATATTACTTGTGGATCACGTGCACTTGCGTGTATGAGTCATATTTGTTATACATACAAATATCCCAACAATAAGCTGTTTACGGTAAATGGTAATCTACGAATCAGGAAAGTCTTTCAGTTCCTATTTGTTATGTGAACTAAATGATTGATTGTTTTAAACCTATAATGCAAAAGCATGATGAATTCTATATGTTGTATGTATGAAACGACAAAGTCAAATTATGACTACGTTCGTTGAGTTAGAATGTTGATTGAGTTATGAAACTCAATTATTACTTGGTAACTGATGTACAACATGTATGATATGCTAAAATTATAATGTTTATGATTGTATAAACTGAGCATGTTGTTTATGTAGGGTTTTAGATATATAAACGCAGCGGAATTTAAAATTTTAAAACAATTTTTTAAAACCCTAAAACTGGATCCATGCGAAAAGAACAAATTAATTCAGAGGTTTAGATTTGTTTTACCGATTATCCGTGCTTGAATGGAACGATGAAATTCTGAACGGCTTCGAATCTCTAACGCAATCCAGCGGAACTGAGTCTCTACGGTATCCACACGAACGTCCCACAAATCGTCACACGGTCTGCAGCAAAGAGAACTCCGGTACTAGCCGCTAAGATCTGGATTTTCTCAAGTTTTGCTCTCAACTCTCTTTTCTAAAACGGCTAGGATTTTATTTTCTTTTGGTTTTCACGTACCTCAGACTGCTGATATATCAGATATATATAGCATCCAAAAAGTAATTAAACAAAACCCTAATCCTATTAGAAAAGTAAAATCCGAATTTATATATATTATATTTTAATTAAGTCTTACTTAATTAATATATATATATATATATATACAAATTATCCTGATAATTTAAATTCGTAATTTAAATACTATCAATCATATTGATATATTTAAATCCTTACAATTTAAATTAATTCTCTTTTAATTACGTTCTAAGTGTGTGACCCTATAGGTTATTATTATATTGGCAATAATTTTAAAATCATATTATAAAATTATAAACAGCGAGTGGCATCTAGTAATGCATCACTGCTACCCAAATAATAATAAGATCGGTGACTCGATGCAACCTTTTCGTGACCAATGTTTCAATGTAATTTAATCCTTTTAACCTTGACATCCTAGATTAAACTCGAGCCATGGAATGTGTCATACTCTTCATAATTTAATCTGAGTTTTCTTGATCAATGAGTAGACTATATGAAACAAATCACTATTTGAGCATGGCCATGTATTTCATAGTCCTACTCAATCAAGAGGCCTATGGATATCACCCCTAATATATAGGAGGGTTAAATTCCATCTAGATCACTCATATTCCTCACACGATTTATGATGTACCCAATAATCACCTTTATTTTCCACCCTATTAAAGGTGACCTTTGATGATATCAAAGTACAAAATTCTCGTATAGTAATATAGTGATTTCAGGTCAGAGGACCATTACATCATTGTCACTATGAGAATTGCTTATGACACTTTGCATAATGCTCCACGTAGAATTCTCATGATGGGTCTGTCCAGTACATTGTTCTCTAACATGTACCTATGCATTGACTTAATATCTCATATATTAATGACCAATGAGATTTGGCCATCAGTCAATCCACATACTAGTCTCAATGTATCATTGTTGTCCCATTCTCAATGATACTCGACTAGGGAAATTTAAGAGTAATGATACTTATTGTAATTATATAATCTCATGTTCAAGTCACATACTTGAAGCTATATAATTTGTATCATTATTCTAAGGACTTTTATTATGTT
The DNA here is from genome assembly GCA_034770075.1 of Aralia elata. Classification (NCBI taxonomy): domain Eukaryota; kingdom Viridiplantae; phylum Streptophyta; class Magnoliopsida; order Apiales; family Araliaceae; genus Aralia; species Aralia elata. The sequence goes on from CM068387.1 coordinate 29,628,107, forward strand.
AACATTTATATAATACAGTAAATGAAACCATAATAAAATAATTCATTTATTCAATCAAATATCAAAAGAAATGTTAAGCAATTACATTAAATAATTGGCCTCTAGGGCATAAACTCTAACAGTTTATGTGTTACGTGATGCATGAAAACTGTTAGATTTTGCTGAGCTGTCGAGCTCATTCTTGCAAATAACCACTTTTGCAAGTTAAAGATACGAGGTAACGTTATGTGCTTTTCAATGACGTGGATCAAAGTGATGCATGAAGATTAAATGTTTTAGTTGAAAGTTATTACCTGACTTATATTAATATTTTGATAAATGTATTTACATTAAGTTGTAAAGTTTGTATTGAGGTGTAATTTTTTATAATAAGTTCGACAAGGTGAATCATGATATTAATATAATTCTAAGATATTTAGATGTAAAGGTTGAGAATTTTTGGGATCGAGAATGATTTGTAATAGAAAAGTTTGAATTATTCCGCATTTTTATTAAGTTTAACATTGAAAATGTTGTAAAGTCAGAATGAGGATGTATTGATAACGTCCGATGTTGAGAGTTGAATTGTATGAATTTTGGGGTCGTTACACTAAGTCATTGAAGACTGATTGAACTGGTTGAAACACATGGTTCATGTATTGAACCCTTAGTTGGCAAAAAAAAGCTTTTGAACTTCTTTCAAATCAAACACATTGTGTTTACATTTTTGAAATAAACTTGTTGAGCATTTTATAGCTCATCCTTGCATAAACTTTCCTTTGCAATTTTAGATGGTAATCCGGAACTTCAGGGACAAACAATGGAAAGAGGCAGTGTTAATTAGTGTTATCTTACTGTTTTAATAAATCTAAGTCTTATAAGAAGTTGTTGTAATAAGAACATAGTACTGAGAATAATGTAATCAAACTTAAGGTTATGAAATATATATTATCATCTTTTGTTATATCGATTGCGTTGTATTTACATCCTTAGATAAGTTAGAAAGTAGCATTTGAATTAGTACAATATCTATATGAACTATACATCTGAATGAGGGTATTTAAATGATATTGGGAGTTCTGTAAGTACTGAGGTTACACTTAATGAGCGCCGGTAAGGTGCCACCTTTACCGGAATGCGCCCCTCAGTTCCAAGAACAATCTTATCATTAATACTGTGAATGTCAGATAGATAGGGAAAATCGATATGAAAGAGATATCCATAAGATATGAATCTATACATCCAAGTGAGGGTATCCAAACACAGTTAACGTTCTGACGGGAACTATTATCTGTTTATGGGATACTGTGAACCTTGGATAGATAGAAGTTGTATATTATGGAATATCTAATAGTTGGTTAACTAGTTAAGCTTGAACACCAGATCTGTTATAGTGGTATAAAGAGTTAAGTTCATAGATGTTGAAGTTATTTAACTATGCTAGGTTAATATTATTAGCAATGTTTAGAAAGTTCTAACGAGGAAAGGGGTTAGGTCATCTAATTGCCCGTCGTTTTAATGAAAAGCCCCCTCTTTCCTGGGAACTGACTGGTTGTTAATACTGCAAGTCTCGGATAGATAAATGGAGATTTATTTTTAAGTCTTTTAAGACTTATGTGTAATAATAACAAGTTATCTGGGAATGTTATAACCATGAACGAATGATATTATAATATTATCACTTTTTCGCATTATACTCTGATTATTATAAGTTAAAATTTCTATAGCATAATGTAAAGGTTGTACGCGTGAGCACGAAGTCTGACCTGACTAAAAGAAGCTAGCCGGTGGATTTTCGGGGCTTCACAAGATGGTATCAGAGCTATCGACTATAGCTCTAGGGTAGGAGTGCTTTAGGATATAGTCTTTAAAGAAGTAAACCTTATTGTTTAGACATACTTATAAAAGAGTTCTTTAAACAAGTAAAAATATAAAAATAAACCTTAACAGTTATATATAAATATATATATATATATATACACATTGTGTAAAATTGCTTCATTATAATACTAAGCAAAGTAAAAATCTTTTGTAGAATGCCTAGAGATGATAAGCTTGAATAATACGAGGATTAGAAGAATTAAAGGTGAAGAAGAAGAAGTTAGAGAAAATAAGGAAGGGATGTACTAGTATAAAGGTAGTACTTTTATAGTGTCTTGTAAATATAGGCAAGTTGAGTTAGATAACATCATATATATTTGAGAGCCATGTATTATAGGTTGTTATGTGATTCAATAATTGTAAAATTGTTAATATGAAAGAAATGTCCATTATACATAAACCTATCAACCTAAGTGAGGGTATTTGGCACGTTAAAAGTTCTAGCCATCAGTGAACATTGTTGACCTAATTTAAATATTAGGAATTTGATGTGAGAAAGGATGAATTTAGAAAATTCATATTGAAGACTAAGTTAGAGATAATTTCGAGGACGAAATTCTTATAAGGAGTGGAGAATGTAATATCCCGAATATTTATAGAACTTATAAATATGATATTGACTGACTAAAGTTAGCTGTAAAGTTAATTTCGAGGACGAAATTCTTTGAAGTAGGGGTGAATGTAATACCATGAATATTTATGAGGCTTATAAATATGATCGTATATGGTTAGAGGTTAATTTAATGACCTAAAACTAAGTATCGAGAAGTTTAAAACCTTAAACCCTAATGAGATTCGAATTTTGTAACATATGTGCTTAATAAAGATCGAAATGATATTTCGAAGCAGGTGTTTTGTGATTTTATAGTGTAAACGATGAATTAGGTCAAATAAAAAAAATTATCAAGCTGCTTAGTCGTGCTTACATTGACAAAATGATTTGTCGTGCTTTTCATGATTTCTCCAAGAAGCATCCCAGCAAATCATTTTTTTTGACAAGTTGTTGTGTCATGCTTGGGAATGACAAAGTGATTTGTCGTGCTTACGGTGACAAGCTACATTTTCGAGCTTAGAAGATAGGTTCAATTGCAGGCTGTATTGTCGAGCTTGGAAGATATTTTCATTGAGGAGCTTAGAAGATAGGTTCAATTGCAAGCTGCATTATCGAGCTTGGACGATATTTTCATTGAGGAGCTTAGATTGCAAGCTGCATTGTCGAGCTTGCAAGATATTTTCATTGAGGAACTTAGAAGATAGGTTTAATTGCAAGCTGCATTGTTGAGCTTGGAAGATATTTTCATTGAGGAGCTTAGATTGCAAGCTGCATTGTCGAGCTTGGAAGATATTTTTATTGAGGAGCTTAGAAGATAGGTTCAATTGCAAGCTGCATTGTCGAGCTTGGAAGTTATTTTCATTGAGGAGCTTAGATAGTTGCATTATCGAGCTTGGAAGATATTTTCATTGATGAGCTTAGAAGATAAGTTCAATTGCAAGCTACATTGTCGAGCTTGAAAGATATTTTCATTGAGGAGTTTAGAAGAATATTCTAAGAATATGTTAGGGTGCAAAGTGTCATAAGTTGAGCCCCTAACGTACAATTACTGAAACTTGATTTTCCTATAAATATCAAAGCTTAGTTCTTCATTATTTCCTACCATTTCAAGAGCAGTTCAAGAGTTAAACCACTCTATATTTATATTGTGCGAGATATTGTGAGAGATATTGTGAGATAAAAATTTCATTTGAAGCATCGAAACGCTACACGATTGGAAATAAAGCTAACAACTACAAGAGGTATACTCTAGTGGTTATAATTTTCATTTTTATGTATGTATTAGTGAAAATATACTTTTATAAGCAGTTATGATGCCGAAATTATTTTATATATAGTACAAAAGTCCTATTTACAAGCAGTTATAATATCCGATTTATTTCTCTTATATATTAGAAAATATACTTTTATAAGCAGTTACTATGTCCGATTTTCTTCAAGTATTTAGTAAGAATATTCATTTTATAAACAGCTATAATGCTGAAATTATCTCATATATAATGACCTAATATTCATTCTATAACCAGTTATAATGCTGAAATTATTTAATGTATAGTAGAAGAAGTCTTAATTATAAGCGATTATACAAACCGAAATAAAAACTTAAAAAAGTTAATTGTTAAACGTTTAACTAGTTATATACGCCGATAATCGTATAGGATTTACGACGAACATTTAGACCATTATATTTATCTTTAAAAGATATACGAGACAAGTCTTCTATTCCTTTAAACTATGTGCAAGTAATCTAACGCTTATTATTGGTATAAATAGACTATGTGACGCCGACAGACCGCGTAAACTAGACGAACTACGCACAGACAAGTCTCCAAACCTTGTTACCTTTATGCAAGTATTATACATCTTGCTATCAATTGTTGTGAAGTTATTGCTTCTTGATTCAGCATAACTTAAGAAATGAATTATTATTCATATATTGTTTATCCGAGCATGAATTGTTATGTCAAGCCAAATTGTTTGGTACGACATCTTATAACTGAGTATACAAACACCCTATATGGGTTATTATTATCGATAATATATTGACATCTAGTGCATGTTGGGCACAATTAGGATGGTATGCATACTCCTAGGATATCGAATAGGTTGATCCCCGATATTTGAACAAAACTTTTCTAAGTCATTGAAGACTGATAGAACTGGTTGAAACACATGGTTCATGTATTGAACCCTTAGTTGGCAAAAGCTTTTGAACTTCTTTCAAATCAAACACATTGTGTTTACATTTTTGAAATAAACTTGCTGAGCATTTTGTAGTTATTCCTTGCATAAACTTTCCTTTGCAGTTTTAGATGGTAATCCGGAACTTCATGGACGAACAATGGAAAGAGGCAGTGTTAATTAGTGTTATCTTACTGTTTTAATAAATTCAACTCTTATAAGACTTTATTGTAATAAGAACATAGTACTAAGAATGATGTAATCAAACTTAAGGTTATGAAATATATATATATATATATATTATCATCTTTTGTTATATCGATTGTGTTGTATTTACATCCTTAGATAAGTTAGAAAGTAGCATTTGAGTTAGTACAATATCTAAATGAATTATATATCTGAATTAGGGTATTTAAATGATATTGGGAGTTATGTAAGCACTGAGGTTACACTTTATGAACGCCGGTAAGGCGCCACCTTTACCGGAATGCGCCCCTCAGTTCTAAGAACAATCTTATCATTAATACTTTGAATGTCAGATAGATAGGGAATATCAATATGAAAGAGATATCCATAAGATATGAATCTATACATCCAAGTGAGGGTATCCAAATACAGTTAACAATCTGACGAGAACTATTATCTGTTATGGGATACTGTGAACCTTGGATAGAAAAGTTGTATATTATGGAATATCTAATAGTTGGTTAACTAGTTAAGCTTGAACACCAGATCTGCTATAGTGGTATAAAGAGTTAAGTTCATAGATGTTGAAGTTATTTAACTATGCTAGGTTAATATTATTAGCAATGTCTAGAAAGTTTTGACTAGGAAAGGGGTTAGGTCATCTAATTGCGCGTCGTTTTAACGAAAAGCCCCCTCTTTCCTGGGAACTGACTGGTTGCTAATACTACAAGTCTCGGATAGATAAATGGAGATTTATTTTTAAGTCTTTTAGGACTTATGTGTAATAATAATAAGTTATCTGGGAATGTTATAACCATGAACGAATGATATTATAATATTATCACTTTTCCACATTATACTCTGATTATTAGAAGTTAAAATTTCTATAGCATTATGTAAAGGTTGTATACGTGAGCACGAAGTCTAACCTGGCTAAAAGAAGCTAGCAGGTGGATTTTCGGGGCTTCACAGTTAATTAGTATTATCTTACTGTTTTAATAAATTCAAGTCTTATAAGACTTTGTTGTAATAAGAACATGGTACTAAAAATGATGTAATCAAACTTAAGGTTATGAAATATATATATTATCATCTTTTTTATATCGATTTCGTTGTATTTACATTCTTAGATAAGTTAGAAAGTAGCATTTGAATTAGTATAGTATCTATATGAACTATACATCTGAATTAGGGTATTTGAATGATATTGGGAGTTCTGTAAGCACTGAGGTTATACTTAATGAGTGTCGGTAAGGTGCCACCTTTACCGGAATACGCCCCTCGATTCCAAGAACAATATTATCATTAATACTTTGAATGTTAGATAGATAGGAACTATTGATATGAAAGAGATATCCATAAGATATAAATCTATACATCCAAGTGAATGTATCCAAACACAGTTAATGTTCTGACGAGAACTACAATCTATTATGAGATACTGTGAACCTTGGATAGATAGAAGTTATATATTATGGAATATTTATAGTTGATTAGTTTAGTGTGGCACCAAATCTGCTACAAGGAGTGTAGAGAATTTGGGGGCATCACATTTTGGTATCAGAGTTGTAGATTATAGCTCTAAGGTAGGAAGTGCTTTAGGATATAGTGTGTTAGAGATAGTAAAAGTAAGATTAGACATTCCCGTAAAAGAGTCCGTAAAATAAGCAATACACATAAGATAACCTTAAAAGTTTTATATTTATGTGTAAACCTGTTTTACTATAATACTAAACAAGTAAAATTCTTTTGTAGGATAGTAGACTCCGATTGGGAAGACCTTCCAGTAGTGATAGATTTACCTATGATAGAGTCTGAGCAGGATAGTGACCCCGAGGAGGAAGAGGAGGGGGCGATAGAAATATACCCAGATCTAGGATCACCAGAGGTAGAGCCTGAGGAGGAGGAACTTATGCATGACCAAGAGCTACTAGAGGCAGAACTAGCTGAAGATCCTGTAGTTGGGCAGTTGATGAGCGTAGAAAGGCATGAGGAAATAGTTACAGCATTGGTACAATAGTCAACAGAGGACATAGAGGCTACTAACTTTAAGGCATTTATAGCCGAGGGTTTACTGGAGGCAAAGAGGGGTTCTACTCGCCGATTGAGGACATTACTACAGAATCCTCAAAATGAGAGGCAGGATGTACAAGTGCAGTTAGATCGAGTTACTCGAGGGTGTCGTAACTCATTCGACGACTTAGAGTATCGAGTTATTAGATATTCGGTAGAAGATAAGAAGGTGGACTATCTTATAGATCGATCAGTGGTATGCCACATGATCCAGGATTCCTATGATAAGGCGCGTGGTTGTTAAGTATGGGATAGTACTTAGGTTTACTTTTAGTAGTGTGTACTATAAAAATTTTGGTTGTAAATAGGGAATCCTTTGTATTAGTTAGTGGTAGTATAAACTACTAGTCGGATATATAAACTTTCAGTATGTAATATACAAATTATGTTTATAAAAATCAAGTTGTTAACTCTGTGTACGATATATACTTGTATTTTTACTTGTCTTTTCTTCAATTATAGAATCATGGCAATAAGAAGGGGAAATCAGACAAAAAGAGAGAATGAGGATAGAGAAACTGTAACGACCGAGAATTCTGAAATTGCCTTGTAATTCAAATTTTTGAATATTAATGAATATTTTAAATTTTATTAATATTATATTTGTGTTACGTGTTTAAAGGTTGCGTGACAACCTGGATTACGTGAATGCATGAAATTTTATGTGTTATAGTTTTGTTTAAGTGAATAATTGATTTCGCGTAGCGTCACTAAATCACTATTCACGGGGCACGTTTCCTGAGGCACTATTCACGCTATAAAATTTTTGTGTCTTTTTCGACTTTCATAAATTTCATAAATACGTGTATGCGTACGAATAATTTTTCCAAGTGTCAGAAAATTTTATTTGAGCTAATACGTGATTTTATTTGTATCCGAAATGTGTTATATGGGTGTTCCGAATGTTTGGACAAATTCCATAATAATTATTTTTTTTATACATCCCAATAATTATGGGAGTACCCATTTTAATTTTGGGTAGAGTTATTTACCAGTTTTGGTACAAAAGTGGGAGTTTTCGGATATATTTTTGGTGTTTTCGGGTATTTATTTTGGCTTGTTACTCCAAGAGAGAACCAATCCCTCATTTTAGACCAATTAGAATTGAGCAAGGAGGGAGGTTGCCGGCAAGCTCCTTGAGCAACCAACCCCATTTCCATTTTTCTTCCACTTCTCCCAAATTCACTCCACTTCTCCCAAATCATTCAAACATTCATTCTCTCTTGCATTCCACACTCCTCCTATTCCCATCAGCTGATAGAGAGAGAAAGAGAGAGAGAGCTGCAAAGAAGGAAGAGAAAGAAGTCACCGGAGTTCGCCGGAAAGGAAAAAGGAGAAGGAGGTCGCCGGAAAAAGCAAGGAAGAAGAAGGAGAAGGCACGGGTGGAAGAAGAAGAGGATTCAAGCAAGGAAAAACCCCCTAAACAAAGCCTAGCCGAACTCCTTAACATCTAGGAAGGATTTACAGAGGTAAACAATCAATCAAATCTATTCCATTTGATTTCTTGTAAAGATTTTTAAGTTTTTCTTAGTTTTGAGCTCTTAAGCTTGTGGGTCGGATTTTTGGCGATTCTTGGTGTTTTTGTTTGTTGTGATTGTTTGTAAATGTTGTTAAGAGACTATATAAGCCATTAATAACATCAAAGTGGAACAAAAACGCAAGAAATCCTTACCTTGGCTTAATGGAGCTAGAACAATGGACTTTGGACATGAACTTGGACATTTGGACTTTTTATAGGACTATAAAGCTGTGATTTCATGCTTGTTAATTTTGTTTGTTGTTATGGTATTGTAGTTCCATGGGTTTACGAAGCTAACCCGGTTGGAATAGAGCAAAAAGGAGTTAAAACGAATTCGTAGTAATGATTTTTGTAAAACTTGTCAAGAACTCGGAGAACAGAGTATGAACCTTGCACTTTGGCTTAAGATTTGACCATGTTAATATTTATGGGTAATTCTAAATTTTTGATATGTTATAGCCCCATAAGTTAGGAGTCCATAGGGTCCGAAATAGACCAATTTTCTTGTGTATTGAAGGAGTTATGGAGGTTGGAGTGGCCGAAGGTCGGAGTCGCGAACTGGGAACAAACCCAGAATCCGGCTACTGCAGAATGGTGCCGCAGCGCCACTCATAAGCCCTGCAGCTCACGCTTGCAGCGAGGGGCATTATGGGGAAAGACCGGGGCTCACGCCGCAGCGTGAGGCCCAAGCTTTAAGGCTCACGCTGCAGCGTGAAGCCCTGCCAGGGAGAAAACACGTGACTCACGCCGCAGCATGAGGTCCAGTGCTTAGGCTCGGCGCTGCAGCGCCAGTTCCGTGTCCGGACTGGGTCGGGCAGTCAGGTCGGGTCAGGTCGAGTCGGACCTAATGAATCCTTTTCAAACGGGTCCAACACTTAAATTTTTCCTTGTATTAAATGATTAGACAAGTTAACTAAGCATATTTTGTTAAGCCCTAAATGTTTAATTAGTCGTAGGGCAATCAATGTGTTTTGATGCTGCAGTGTCCGTTTTGAACCATTATTTAGAATGTGACTAATTGTTATGTAAATATGTACTTAATTGTGTAGGATATTAAGGAGCGTGTATAATATTGTAGCAGCGCTTCAGGCAAGTTCTTTAACCCTTGTCTAACCCTTGTGTTGGGCAAGTTTCCTTATCCTAGCTCGATTTAATATTGGGCAGGTTTCATATTTTATACAGGTGTTGTATATTGTTGCAAGTTTCATGACTCAAATGGAGTTATTACTTTTAAATCATATTAGTGGATTAATTATTGTGAATTATTCCACCTCAAAGATAATTATTGATATTCGCAGCTTATGCATTTGAATTCGTTATCTGTTGTTGGATTGTGAAACATTTAAGTTCTTCATTCATGAACTGTCTAAGGAAATTGTCTACGCCACTTGTTTCGACTAGACACGTACAGGTTATTATTTTAAAAGCTATCCAAACCGATTGTTGGTGCGGATTCTTGGACTGAGAGAGCAACCCTTATGTAGGGGATTTTAATGTGTCGATTATTCGATGCAGTCAGAGCTAAATGTTATGCATATACATAGGGTACGAGAGGCTGATCCCCTCAAGTACTACTGACGGGCTAGGCGTTTAAAAGGGTTAGTTGAATAATTGATCCTTTGGCCAAATAGTTCATGGTCTATTGGACCACTCAGCAGTAAATAATCAATATTCATCATTTCTTTTGAACTTTGATTATATTGTCAGCTATTTCTTCAATGTCTTAAATTGTTGAACTATGCGATTATTGTTCTCATTCATTCATGATATATCCTCTTTATTCAAATTAAACTTGCTGAGCAAAATAGTTGCTCACTCTTGCTATATCATGAACCTATTGCAGCTAAGCCGGGGAGTTCCAAAGCGGACAAAGGCAAGGGAAAGCTTAAGGAATAGTTATATATACTATCCTATTATATAATTCGGGGAATCATTTTGTATTATTATGGTATTCTGCGATGTATTTTATTTAAGGTTTTAGACCTTGGGACCGTAGTAAACCTTTTGCAATAAACAACATATCTTTATTTATTCCGAATTAGTTGATTTATGTTGTTTAGAGGTGTATGGATATATTTTATCGTGAGCACCAGATTCGAGGTATTGGTACCTGAATTTGGGGGTGTCATAGAAACAAAACCCTACCCAGCAGTTAGTTGATATACTCTTAGGAGCCTTATAAGGTCGTCAACCAAACCAACCTAATGCAGTTACCCCATAGGGCACATTATTCAAAGACTTTAAACTTGTTGGTCCGCCTGAGTTTAAAGGAACCGCATAACCCGTTGAGGCTCAAACCTGGATTACTGAAATAGAAAAGTTCTTTATTGTAACTAATGTCAGTGAAGACCAAAAGACAGTCTTTGCCACCTTTTTCCTCAAAGGTGAGGCGAATCATTGGTGGGAAACTAATAAGGTTCGCGTAGGTGTAGGAATAGTTTCTTAGGGTAGGTTCAAGGAACTATTCTTTGAGAATTACTTTCCCCAATCAATGCAGGATCGTATGGAGGTACGATTCCTAGAGTTGAAACAAAGGGAGCTTACTATATCTCAATATACAGCTAAGTTCAATGAACTAGCTAGGTTTGCCTCACATCAAGTAGATTCGGAGGCAAGGAAGACCCGGAGATATGAGGAAGGTTTGAAACCCCAGATTCGTAGTAAATTGTTGGTGTTCCAAGTAAAACCTTTCCAGAAATTCTAGAAAAAGCTATCATAGTTGAAAACGAGAGTGAAGCCCTTCTAAAATTTCACAAAGAGAAAAAGAGTCAAAATGAAGGGGAAAGGTATAAATGAGAAGCAAGTACTGGTGGGTTTAACAATAACAAGAGAAAGTGGGATACCGCTTTTACTAATAATTATGGGGGAAGGGGAAATAATTATAACAACAACAACAACAATAGAAACAACAATAATAGGATTGACCCTTGTGTTACATATGGGCAAAATCATCGAGAAGTATGTCTTAATAAGAGGATCCATTGTTTCCTTTGTGGTCAGAAGGGACATTATGCCCCTAAGTGCCCTAAAACTAATAGGAATAGGTGTTTCAGTTGTGGGTCAATGGATCACATAGCTAGAAATTACCCAAGACCTAGGGATCAAAATGGAAGGAGAAACAAGCAAATAGGAAGAAGTGCCTTGTAGGTTGTCATATTATTGTCTTTCCAGCGTTTTATAAATAAGGGAATCCTTTTATGTAACTAGTGATAATATACAAATCACTATTTGGTTATGTAATTTTCCATGTGTGTAACTAATGATACTATATAAATCACTAGTCGAATATGTAACTTTCTGTATTTGAAATACAAATTTCTATTTGCTAAAGCCGAGTTGTTTACTTATTGCACTTATATTTATACTTGGTTACTCGTTGTCATTAGATAAATGGCACCACGAAGAAGATCACAAGCGAAAAATTAAGAAAAGTTAAAATGTAATAACAAAACAACGAGGTATCCTTACCTCTTTAGTTAGATCACATCCATAACGTGTTCCATGTGTGACGCCCCCAAATCCGGGTTTCCTAACCTCGAATTCGGTGCTCACGATACTCAACGACAAACATACTTTCTAACTAAATGTGGAATAATAAACATACATTGTTTATTGAAATAATAATAAGGTCTTGCAATCTTGGTCCCAAGGTTCTTTAACCTTAACATAAAACGTACCCTTAATACAATAAAAGGTTCACTTAATCAAACAACATTTAAGAATAACTAGTACATAGGCACTATCGGGCGTCTATTCTTGCACCTTCCCTTTTCCTTTGTCTCCTCTAGACGTTTCTTCTGCCTTAGCTGAAATAAAGATCATGATATAGCAAGGGTAAGCAACTAATTTTCTTAGCAAGTATATACACAAAGAGATATATCATGATAGAAGGAAATTTCGCTTTCAATGTTCAACAACAGTATAGCATTGTGAAGAATTATGAATTATCAGTCAACAGTTAAATATTCAAATAATTGAATGTTAATTACTGAGTGGTTTGAAATAACCAAGGACGTTTACCAAGGTTCTCAGCATGTAAGCTGGACCTCTTAAAAAGTTTTGTTAATCGAGGGGATCAGCCTCTCATACCCCGTGATTTATGCATAAACACTTAATAACCAGCATTGATAGCATGCCTTAAACAAGTTTATCCTTTTCTCAGCCAAGAGTTCTTACCACAACAATTTAATAAGAACAGCTTTTAAAATACCATTGTCTTAACCAATTTAGACATGTTGGATCTAGCTGATACAAATAGCATAGATCGATCTCATAAACAATTCATACTTGAAAGAACTTTAATTAAATTTACAGTTCAATCATAATAGGATAGGAATTCAATTGCACAATGTGCGAATCTCAATAATCAGTATAGATGTGAATAATCGACAATAATTATTCACTAACATGCTTCGAAAATAATAACTCAAGATTGAGTTAGGGAACTTGCCTATCTGCTCAGCTACAAATAATTCTAGCTTTAACTAATTGGCCTTGAAGAACCTAACATTGATAATGTTGATCTATCAATTAGTACTGCGTAGTTGTATATCGACACGCTTACTTATGCTATTTATTTAACAATTAAGTAAATCACATAGCACACATATACTATCGTAAATCCTATAAGACACTTAATTGATCCTTAGGTTGATGGTTTAATTAATTACCAGTGTTTCCCTTAAGTGATAAACACTTATTAAACCCTTAAACAATTAATAATAATTGTTTCAATTGATTAACATTACTCTTTCTTAAGTAATATTTATTTTATTAAACCCTTAAGCAATTTATTATGATTGTTTAATTAATGGGTTATTAAGCTCTCTCTATTTTATTGACTCTATCTTCAATTAATTACTATTAAATAGTAATTAATTAATTATCTTTAGTTATTATTATTAATAGTACTTAATAACTAATTATATTCACTTATTATTTAATTATTAATCAAATTATAAATTTTAATTGTCTTTAATTATTATTTAAGATTAAATAATAATTAATTAGGTTTGTTTATTATTTAACGTTAATCAAATAATTAATTAGTGCGTAACGATTATCTTTAGTTATTATTTAATAATAAATAATAGATAATTAGATTTATTTATTATTTAAAATTAATTAAATAATAAATAATTAATTAGTAAATATGAATTATCTTTAGTTATTATTTAATAATAAATAATAACTAATTAGATTTATTTATTATTTAAGGTTAATCAAGTAATAAATAATTACTTAGTGAATAAGAATTATCTTTAGTTATTATTTAATAAATGATAACTAATTAGGTTTATTTATTATTTAAAGTTAATCAAATAATAAATAATTAATTAGTGAGTAATAATTATCTTTAGTTATTTTTTAATAATAACTAATTAGGCTTATTTATTATTTAATGTTAATCAAATAATAAATAACTAATAAGTGAGTACTAAATTATCTTTAGTTATTATTTAATAATAAATAATAACTAATTAGGTTTATTTATATTTTAAAATTAATCAAATCATAAGTAATTAATTTACAATTCTTAATTATCCTTAATCATTATTTAATAATAATTAATCAATTACTTAACTTTATTTCTTATTTAAACATAATTAAATAACAAATAGTTAATTTTTTTTCTAATTTTCGTTCTTGATTTCCAGATTTGGGGTCTTTCACCAAAACCTTCATAAAACGAAATCTACAACTTCGATTTACGATCCGTTGGTTTTGTTGGATTCGTATCTTCCTGAACTACACTTTTCATTTATCAAACATCAAATTTGGTTATGTTTAGGTCTCGGAAAACAGGCTCAAAGTCAGGGGTCAGCAAGGTTGTTCAACAGTTGGCATGCTTTGGTAATAAATTCATGGTTTGCTCATTTTTCAACATATTTGAGTGATTCAAAAGGGATTTTGTCCCTAACCTATGGATCTAGCATATCAAGAAAGAAAATCACAAGATCCCTTTATAGATTTCAAAAATGACAAGCATATAACAACCTTTTTCAAACAAAATTTTCGGAAATCTCCTTTACTTCCTTTCTTCTAAATTTTTCCAACATAAACTCACACATATGAACAAGCAAAACATTATATATTCAAGATCTAACCTTATCATAAGGTTCTAGCCATCAAGAACATAAAACTTCAAGGATCTATGTCCAAACACATTAAAATAGCTTAAAGTTTGGAGTTATACCTTTTTGATTTCTTCTTCTTCTTTTCCTTCCCAAAATAGGTTGTGAATGGGGATGGCCTAAACAATCAAGACCTTCTTCTTTCTCCCACAAGATTTTTTCTTGCTTTTTCTTCAAACTCTCTCTCTAACACTCTCTCTATACTTGGTGAATAATGAACCAACCTCACTATCATTGGTGAGGGGTCCTATTTATAGGAAAGTAGAGACCGTGGGCAAAATAGTCATTAACCATGACTAAGCAAGGGCAATTTGGTCAATTCATCAATAATAGGAAGCTTCCTAGCAACTTCCTCAAGGGTATTTTAAACATTACCCAACTTCTTTTAAGGTTAAAATAGTCTTTTCGCAAAATCTTTAATTATCCATTAGTTATTAACCATTCTTCATTGGTTATTAGACATTGGTTATTATCTTGTCATAATTACATTGTTTAAATACAATGGTTATTATCCCGCCATAATTACATTGGTTATTAACCACTTGGATATACAATGGTTATTGCCCCTTCATAATTACCTTGGTTATTAACCACTCTTGGCCATTTTAGTCATTACACACCAATTCCTACACTTGACTCACATATGGTTATTTCTTAGCCATAGTTATATCATACCTGCCAACACAAGTATAGACATAGCTTATACATCTCCCACCAATTAACCCAAGTTGGTTTAAATAGAACACAACGTTAACTCATTAAATTAAATTAGATTTAATTAATAAGGATGTTCAAAATTCACGGGCATTACACCATGTATCCGAGTTAGGACTGTACAAACCTGATTATAAACACGTTATAGATCACGAGCCTATTCAGATCGAGAAAGATTTGTCGTATGATGAAGTTCCTATTGAAATCATAGATAGGAAAGAACAAATTCTACGGAATAAAGTAATACCTTCAGTCAAAGTAATTTGGAGAAATCAAAACATAGAAGAAGCTACGTGGGAGCTCAAAAGTAAAATGCGAGACAACTACCCACATTTATTTCTGTAACTTGTACTGTAATTTCGAGGACGAAATTCTTATAAGGAGGGGAGAATATAATTTCTCGAATGATTATAAAACTTATAAATATGATTAGAAATAATTTAGAGGACGAAATTCTTATAAGTTGGGATGAATGTAATACTCCGAAATATTACCAAAATTATAAATATTGTCTTAACTGGGTTAAGAATGAAACCTCTAGAAATATCTAATGAACGACTGTTTAGGTAATCTTTGAAAACCTAATATGATTCGAAAACACGATCGTATACGTTTAGAATTAGAATGTATAACCTAAAACTAGGTATCGAGAAGTTTAAAACCTTAAACCCTAATGAGATTTGAATTTTGTAACATATGTGCTTAATAAAGATCGAAATGATATTTCGAAGCAGGTGTTTTATTATTTTATTATGTAAACGATGAATTAGGTCAAATAAAATTGTTCTCCGAAAAACGTTGTGCTTAAAAATAAAAACGTCAAGCTTAAAATATTTTCACCGACAAGCTTCTCGGTATATTTACGAAAAGCTACTTTGTCGTGCTTAAGCTGATATAGTGCTTTGTCGTGCTTACGATGACAAGCTACTTTGTCGCGCTTACGCTTAGCACACGCTGGCACACGCTTCGCACACGCTGGCACAAGCACGTCGCAATTACCCTTTTACCCTAAGCTTTCCTAGCCTATAAATACCCCTGCATCCATTCATTATTTCCTACCATTTTTCAAGAGCAATTCAAGAGCAAAAGTACTCTATATTTATATTTTGAGAGATATTGTGAGATAAAACTTACTTTCGAAGTATCGAAGCACTACGCGATTGGAAGTAAAGCTAGCAACTACAAGAGGTATTACTCTCGTGGTTATTATTTTCATTCTTCTTTATATATTTAGTAAAAATATAATTTTATAAGCAGTTATAATGCCCAAATTATTTTAAGTATATAGTACAAAAGTCCTATTTACAAGCAGTTATAATGTCCGATTTATTTCTCTTATATATTAGCACATATACTTTTTATAAGCAGTTACTATGTCCGATTTTCTTCAAGTATTTAGTAAAAATATTCATTTTACAAGCAGTAATAATGCTGAAATTATCTCAAATATAATAGTCGAATATTCATTTGATAAGTAGTTATAATGCCCAATTTATTTCAAACATAGTAAATGAATATTCATTTTTGCAAGCAGTTATAATGCTTAATTTATTTTAAATATAGTAGAAAAATATTCATTCTATAAGCAATTATAATGCTGAAATTATTTCATGTATAGTAGAAGAAGTCTTATTTATAAGCGGTTATGATACCCGAAATAAAACTTAAAAGATATTTTTGGTTACAAGTATGTAACAAAGTCCATTATATTCTAACTTTGCAAGGCCGAATCAACGCCGAACCTTAACGATACTTGGCTAGTTCAATTCGATACGTGCTATTATAAATTCTAACGCTAATTATTGATATGAATAGACGTAAATAGAATACACAATGTCGATAGACAGCGTAAACTAAACGTACTACGCACAGGCAAGTCTCCAAACCTTGTTACCTTTATGCAAGTCTTATACATCTTGCTATCAATTATTGTAAAGTTATTACTTCTTGATTCAGCATAACTTAAGAAACGAATCATTATTCATATATTATTTATCAGAGCATAAATTGTCGTGTTAAGCCAAATTGTTTGGTACGACATCCTATGCTGAGTATACAAACACCCTTTATGGGATGTTATTGTCGATAATATATTGACATCAAGTGCATGTTGGGCACGATTAAGATGGTATGCATACTCCTAGGATATCGAATAGGTTGATCCCCTATAAGATATCTGAACAAAGCTTTTCTAAGTCATTGAAGACTGATAGAACTAGTTAAAACCCATGGTTCATGTACTAAACCTTCAGTTAGGCAAAATCGTTGAACTTCCATCAAATCAAACACATTGTGTTTACATTTTTGAATAAACTTGCTGAGCATTTTGTAGCTCATACTTGCATAAACTTTCCTTTGCAGTTCTAGATGATAATCCCGGAACTTCAAGGACGAACAATAGAAAGAAGCCGTGTTAATTAGTATTATCTTACTGTTTTAATAAATTCAAGTCTTATAAGACTTTGTTGTAATAAGAACATGGTACTGAAAATGATGTAATCAAACTTAAGAAATATATATTATCATCTTTTGTTATATCGATTTCGTTGTATTTACATTCTTAGATAAGTTAGAAAGTAGCATTTGATTTAGTACAGTATCCATATGAACTATAAATCTGAATGAGGGTATTTGAATGATATTGGGAGTTCTGTAAGCACTGAGGTTACACTTAATGAGCGCTGATAAGGTGCCACCTTTACCAGAATGCGCCCCTCGGTTTCAAGAACAATCTTATCATTAATACTGTGAATGTCAGATAGATAGGAACTATTGATATGAAAGAGATATCCATAAGATATAAATCTATACATCCAAGTTTGGGTATCCAAATACAGTTAATGTTTTGACGAGAACTTACTATCTATTATGGGATACTGTGAACCTTGGATAGATAGAAGTTATATATTATGGAATATTTATAGTTGATTAGTTTAGCGTGAGCACCAAATTTACTACAGGGAGTGTAGAGAATTTTGGGACGTCACAAAATCATTAAACTTCCTTCAAATCAAATACATTGTGTTTACAGTTTTGAATAAACTGCTGTGCATGTTGTAGGTCATACTTGCATAAAACTTTCCTTTGCAGTTTTAGATGGTAATCCCGGAACTTCAGGGACGAACAATGGAAGAGGCAGTGTTAATTAGTATTATCTTACTATTTTAATAAATTGAAGTCTTATATGACTTTGTTGTAATAAGAACATGGTACTGAGAATGATGTAATCAAACTTAAGGTTATGAAATATATATTATCATCTTTTGTTATATCGATTGCGTTGTATTTTCATTCTTAGACAAGTTAAAAAGTAGTATTTGATTTAGTACAGTATCCATATGAACTATACATCTAAATGAGGGTATTTGAATGATATTGGGAGTTCTGTAAGCACTGAGGTTACACTTAATGAGCGTCGGTAAGGTGCCACCTTTACCGGAATGCGCCCCTCAGTTCCAAGAACGATCTTATCATTAATACTGTGAATGTCAGATAGATAGGAACTATCGATATTAATGAGATATCCATAAGATATAAATCTATACATCCAAGTGAGGGTATCCAAACACAGTTAGTGTTCTGACGAGAATTACTATCTGTTATGGGATACTGTGAACCTCGGGTAGATAGAAATTATATATTATGGGATATTTATAGTTGATTAGTTTAACGTGAACACCAAATCTGCTATAGGGAGTGTAGAGAATTTGGGGGCGTCACATTCAACATATTACATCAATATCAGTCTAGCCTAAACAAGTGGCATAGACTTTCATTAACAAAGTAATTCATGCATACTAGAACGTTTCATGCTTAACGATTCAATATTTGAACGAATTTTTCAAATGCACCTTAGTGTGGATATAACATGCAATTATCGCTTAAAAAATAACAAATAAGAGTTTGAATAGAAAACTTTCTCAATTACAAGAATTCGAGTAATCTTAAAAAACTTGCATTTAATATGAAAATCAAATGAAGTTAGAATACTTGTCTGTCTCGTTATTTATGCTTAACCGTAGTACGTTGTTACTCAAATAACGTACAACATTCATAAAGATTCGCTTAATCGTTACCCTTGTAAAAACATTGCCGGTAATTATCAAAACTTAACTCGGTAAACATTCTTCAGACTTAATCCGAACATAAACGTTCCCTCACAATATAATTATAATACTACATAAAAATATGTAATTAGCATCTATATAGACTCATATGCCACAAATCAGCACATTCCAGTCGGTAGAAATATTTCGGTAATTCCCAACTTTACGGTTTTAATTGTTTTTAAAATGTTCGAAGCCTAATTTTCTCGTTAAGCCTCCTTAAACATTTTATTTTTTTTTTCTTTTCTGGCCACACATATATACATATATCCCACATACAAAAATAATTTTTCTGGAATTTTTCAACTTCCTTTAATATTTTTCAAAAACCCGTTTTTAGTTCGTAACTTATCAAAATTAGCTACATCATGCTCAACTTCAAAAATTCCCATCTCTGGTCAGAATCTCACATATAATAACATGAAGTTCCAGTTTTAAACTTCGTGGCCATCGGAGTTATAGAACTCAAGTTATGGCAGTTTTTGTCTTTAAAACCCTAAAATGTAAACAGCTATAACTCACTCGTCCGAAGTCGGAATACGTTCAATTTCGAACAGAATTTAATTTATACCATATAGTTTCATTTCCCAAAAGGCATGAATTTATTTCAATGTTTAAGTGGTCCAAACAGGGCCCGGACCAAACTGGCAAGGAGGTTTTAAGTGGTTTTTAGCTCTGGACTGTTTTGGGAGAATTTGACCTTACGAAACTCTACAACTTATTTTCTAGAAATTCCACTTGAAGGTTTTAGGGGGACTTCCATATCTAACTCCATGACTTGACCTCACTCAAAAATTCGAAATAGGCTAGGAGATATGCTTGTTCAAATCTTAGGTTCCGTTTCTGAAAATTTCTAGTTTTTTTCCAACTTTGAGATTTCTTAAAAAGCTTTGGTATTTTCATGGTTTCTCATACATAAAACATATAACAAGCATATATACTCCTTCATAACCTTCCTTATATCATAGGATCCACCATGATATATCATACACACAACCTCCCATAACCAATCATGCAAAAACATAAACTAGGCTAAGAAAAAAATTTTATGGTTAGGGTTTTAGAAGACTTTTATACCTTCTATGCTTTTCTTCTTGTGGATGGTTGTTGATCCTCTAGCCTCCCTTCTTACTCAACCGTGGCCCTCCTCCTCTTCACTACCAAGCTCACTTACTCACTCCCTTGCTCTTTCTCTCTCTAAGTTACTAGCTCTCTCTAAAGGAAAAGTGCTGAAATTTGTTTAACCAAAGTCTAACACTTCCTTCTTAATTCTATTTATAGGCACAAACTAATCTTGCTTAGCCATTCACTAATCATCCAACACATTCCTAATCATGCTTAGAAGCTTATAATTAAGAGGTTACTTGCAATGCATTTTGTCAAACAAATGATGAAGATATGGAGTGACAAACTGAACAAAGAAAATTTTGCAAGTAACTTTCATTTTTTCTTCATGTGGGGCCCACTTGACCACAAATTCTTCTCATGTGGGGCCCACCATTTGAAAACTTACTCTCCCATGTGGGGCCCCATATATAGCCGACTACTCCCTCTATTATCCTCCAATTTTTCTTTTTCTTCTCCTTTAATTATAACATCATGCTGCTATTTATGTGTTTATGTCATCAAGTCTCATTTTGGGCCACCTATTGGGCCATGATTCGGGCTTGGTCTTGGACTCCCTACAAAATTTGTTAAGGCTTGGTATAGGCTTAGGTTTGGGCCTTAATAATCCCTCTTTTGGACTATTCAAAATAGCAATGCACTAGGGTTTGTTGTCTAGGTTATTTACTTAACTTTTTTC
Source organism: Aralia elata (assembly GCA_034770075.1). Lineage (NCBI taxonomy): Eukaryota > Viridiplantae > Streptophyta > Magnoliopsida > Apiales > Araliaceae > Aralia > Aralia elata. The sequence goes on from CM068387.1 coordinate 29,649,237, forward strand.
GACCTTTAACAAAATTTACTAGCTTGTTTGCATAATTCATTTAAGCCATCATATATTATCATACGAGTCTATCATTTCAAGTTTAGTTAGTTAGTAACATAAGTTAGCATAATAAATTCTTATCTCTTGGCTTTCCTTTTTGTTCCATCAATTCTTTAACTCAATTAGCCTTAATTAGCTTGAAAACTCTTATCGTTCGGTCGACAAATTATTACACATATATCTAACCATATTTATGCAAGAACTTCATTAATAATACTTATTAATCACTTAATGATTATTATTCTCTTCATTTGTCATTCAATGCTAACATTCAAGCTATGTTAATTCATAACATACACTTATCTTGCTTCCTTCTCATTCATTAGTCAATATCAAATTAATAAATTGACTAACTTGTTTAAATATCATTATATACATATATACACACATATGTTCAAAACAATTCCTCATAAAAAAAATCATTCATAAAAAAATAACATTTATTATGACACGTAGTATTCCCGGTCATTACATTCTTCTCCCCTTATAAGAATTTCGTCCTCGTAATCACTATTACCGTACGTTCAAATTCTGCCTATCTCTAGACCCTTACTTATTCGTCGACCAATTTTATTGAATTACTACAACATAGGTATTACATCATTTCTTCTCTCATTTACTCTTTCCCATCCCATTCGGGGGCAGAAAATCTTTGCTTTGTAACGACCCCAAAATTCATACAATACAACCCTCGTCTTCGATCGTTATCAATACATCTTTATTCTGACTTTACATCATTAATCGATGTTAAAATTAATAAAATGCGGAATAACTTTAAACTTTTCTGTCTTCTTCCTTTGTTTTCCCTGAATCATAACCTTTATCATTTACGTATTCTAGAATCATATATATTTTATGATTCGCTTCATCAGAGTTATTATAAAATAAAACTTACTACCAGGTTCAATACCCTTTATACACCGGATAAAATTAAATTTTACAACTCAACATCAGTTAAATATCATACATTATCAAACACATCATCCGGAACCTTAATCATGGTTCAAAAATATTAATTTAAGCTAAAACATCTAATCTTCATGCATCACATCTGATTCATGCTATTCAAGCAGAACATAACGTTACCTTGAATCCTTAACCTGCAAAAATGGTTGTTTGCAAGAATGAGCTCGACAGCTCAGCAAAATCTAACAGTTTTCATGCATCACGTGGCACATAAATAACATGTTCATCGTATACATCATAAACATCTGACTAAACATATCATACATAATGTACATCACATATCAAGTAAAGATTGAGTTCCTTACTCAATCAGCATACTCATATATTGACTTTCGCAATTCATATTACAACATAGGCAGTTCTACATGCTCTTTGTAGTATAGGTTACAATAAATCAAACATCAAGTTCATATAACAAATAGGAACTGAAGGACTTGCCTGGCTCGTAGATTACCAATTACCATAAACAACTTATAATAATCTGCACATCACGCATCCTACACCATATATAATCATGCACATCATTTATTAGTCACATGGAAATGCTTAGTAATTGTTTGTGTTAACTCTACTTTACATTCCATAACCTTTATTTTTAATCGATGCACAATGTTCAATTAAGTTTGATTGTGTGAACTTCACCTTACACCTCAGTTCTATTCTTTTTAGGCGACACTCGAAGTTCATTCAAGTGTTTAAGATTTATCATGACTCCGTATTATGAATCTAACATTCAATAAAATTTATTATAGTTGACTGAAACAACTTTATCTTATTACCCCTTCATACTTTACTTTATTTAACACTTAACATTTAGTTAAGTCTTAAGCTTCATCATTACATCAAATTAGATGTAGTACATTTGTTAACATAACTTAAATAACCATCCATCTTAGGTTCCTTTAGGATCCTCTGTAATTATCACTCAATATTCAGTTAAGTCTTTATAACTTGTCATTATATCACAATAGGTGAATAACACTCAATTGAATTTATTAAGTTAATTAACATCTCAATCTTTCAAATTTTTATACCTCACGAACATCAAGCTTAAGTCTTATATAACTTACTAAAGCATCACTTTTAAAACATCATTTGTGTAATTTTAACATGTTATTAGGTCTTAAAATATGTGTTACATTTCATTACAATCATTTATTAGGGTTATATGGGCATTCCTAGAATTGTACAATTAAAATCTCATTTCTGGGCAAAACTGACTATCGGCGTTGCGGCGCCACATTTATACTAAGGATCGGTGCTGCGGCGCTGGGTCACAAATTTTCGGATTGGGACAGGGTCGGCATTGTGGTGCCCATTTTGAACTAGCAAGCGGCGATGCGGCGCCGTTCGTCAGTTCCAATTTTTGCAGTTCGCGAATTGAACAGAACATCCCAAAAATCCCTAATTTCTTCACCCAAATAACAATTTAAGCAAACCCAAATGCTATATACTTTATAAACCCAATACGTATACAATGATTTAAACAACATAAATAACATAAACAATCAACTTAGAGGCTCAAAAATCACTGTTTATGCTCTATTTTCCTATTTCAACACATTTAGCGAATCCAACTCTCACGAATTCGTTTCTGAATCAAATTGATTCATTCTTTTTGCATTGTTTTCGTTTCTCAGAGTACTACAACTATCACCCATCAATTTACAGATTACCACAAGGATTAACCATCAATTTTAACCCCAAAATAGGCCAAAACGTACATATTATGCCAAAACTCAAATTCTCTATTTTAAAACATATTCTCATGGATTTTGATCACTCAAAATCGTTCATATACAACATATAATCAGATTATTACAACCCAACAACATATATAGCCAATTTCTCAACAAATTAATCATCAAAACCATCTACAGATAATTAAATTTAGAAAATCAACTAAGAACTTTTAGAAACAAATTGTGTACCTTTAATTCTTCTTTAGACTTAGATGATTAGGATAGTTTGATTACCCTGCTTCTTCATTCTTTGATTCTCAAGCTTTCTTCTTCTTCTATTTTCACAGAGAACTCTCAATTTCTCTCTTCCTCTCTACACTCTAAGCCTTCTCAGACTTAACTGACAATATCACGTATATAATAACTGGCTAGCAGTTATACAAACCAAGGGTCTCAGCAGTTAGGAAAAATCAAAGGTCCAATTAATCTCCATTTTAATTTATTTTAATATTCTTCTTATAATGTGGTAAATATGACACACCTCAATTAACTTAACCAAATTTATTTTATTAATAAACTTAATTAAAGCTTACTAATAAAATTATAATTCAATTTAGTCAAACTATAATTTTATTAAATAAATTATTTTATTTAATAAATCACTTGCGTAATAAAATACAACTGACTATTGTTTATCATCAATTTACTCAATATCATCATACTTAAATAATTTATTCCATAATAATTTTCATCAAATATTTATCTTATTTAATAAAATATTCCAACTAAAATATTTATTTTATTAAATAAATATTTTAAACTATCTACGAAATTCACCATCGTATTACCTTAACATATTACATTTATATGTAACACGTTGCTTTCTCATTTTATTAAAATAAATATATATTTCCATTAATTCACTTCTTTAATTAAGTGAATTACTCTCATTATTTATGAAATTTAATTCATAACAATTCCATTGCCCACAAGACATAACAATCAAATTATATTATTTCAGAATATAATTTTCAACTTACTAATATTCAGTTAATATCTTTTTCGTAATAATTTCATTTACTTCATTTAATGGTTTAATTAACTATTAAGCCTTATTTTTCCAATATAAAAATATACATTTCTCTTTTATATTCACATTTAATCACATATTTTACAATATATAATACATATATACATATACTCAAACTCAAAACATCTCATAATAAAATTTTATTTATTAAATTCTTATTTAATAATTTCTAAAAAATCCGGGTTGTCAAATGCTTAGCCCAAGTCTTATTGATTTTCCTTGGCTCATGTCTACATGTTATACTCAGGCATCAGCATAATAGTATTCTTCTACCATATTAAGATCATCTATTCCGTCAAGGTTCTCTAGAGGATTCACGCAGTCGAAGAAGCTACGTGGGAACTCGAAGAGAAGATGAAAACAAATTATCCTTTTCTATTCGAGTAACCTTATTTTGCAATTCCGAGGACGGAATTTTTATAAGGGGGGAGGGATGTAGTGCCCGTGAATTTTAAACGTCATTATTAATTAAATATATAAATTAAATTTTTAATGAGTTAGTTTGTGTGCTTATTTGAACCTTTTGTGTGCATTGGTAGCCTACATGACTAGGTGATGAATTGTTTTAAGTTGAGTAAAGGGGGTCACTAATAGTATAGTTAAATTAGTGAACAAGCCTTAAGGTTTAATATCAATTAAATTGATAAAGTAGTTACTAATTAATCATGCAAGTAAATTGAATATACTTAGTATATTGAATTGAGTAAATTAATTAATAAAAGTATTAATTAATGAGAATATTGTCACATTGAATAATAAAATTTAATAGTTCAATTTAGTAAATCAATTTCTAATTGATTAGCTTATTTAATTAAGGAACTAAGACCGATTATTTATTTGATCATGGGTGTAGTAATTAATAGTGTGGTAAATTAATTAATCAATCATTGGGTTTAAATTAAATGACCCAATATTGCATTAAATAGATTTAGATTTTATTAGCCTAATTAGGTTACAAGTTAAAGAGATATGTGTAAGTAATTAAATTCCATAAGATTGGAAATAGAAACCCTAAATAAACAATTAGGGTTAATACATATTAAAATTGTTAAACTATGTTTATTACCTATTAAGCCCTATTAAGCCTTTTAAGGCATGAAATTATGTCAATCAACTTGTTTTATTTGGTAACTCTTATACAAAGGACAAGGTTGTCAAGCTCCCATTGGTGGAAAAATCTAATTAGCACACTTAAAGATAAGATTAAGGCTAAATGGAAGGGATAAGGTGAACTCTTATATCCAATGGGTAAGAAAGATGTGGGGGATAATAGCATGAATTCTAATTTAGCATTATACTTGCAAGTATTCTATCCTTTCATTTTATTTCAAGTTCATTTCTTCTTTTCATCTCCTTCTTTCATTTGTCCCAAGCAAGAACACAAAGTGAGAGCTTAGAGAGAAAAAGAGAGTGAGATTAGCATAGTTCATGCATCCCAAGTTCATCACATACTTTGGTAGATCAAGGAGAATAGCTACAAGATCAAGGTGAAACCCTAAATCATTTTCTTCTTTCTTACTTTTTTTTATTTTTATATTTTTTGAGAGATTTTGTTCTAAGACTCAAGAATCATTAGATATTCATGTTTTATGTATAGATCTAATCCTCTTGAGTGTTAGAATGGAGATTCAAAGGAAGAAAATGAACTTATGTTCTTAAAGGGTAAAAACCTTAGCTTTTCTTCACTTGGATCACCCATAACTTGAGATCTACAACTTGGATTTATGATCCGTCGAAGGAGGGTGCTAGATACATGAGTTAGCTAGTAAACCCAAGTGGTAGAACACAAATCCAATAATTTTTGAAGCCTTGGGGGCTATTTTCCCAAAACAGTCCAGCTATAAAACTTAAAACTTTAAAACCCTAAAAGCTTATTGTCCTCGTTTTTCCAAAGGTTGTTTAGGCCAGTTATAAAACTTTTAAAAATCTGGTAAAAATCACAGAGGTACCTTAAGAAGGTATCTACAAGTAGGAAAAAGAACGAACATGTTTCGATGTGTAGTTTTTGTGTAATGGCTTTTACCGTGAAGGACTTCTAAATATTTATACCCTGATTTCTCACTGTGTATACCTTGAAAACATATGAAATGTTTACAGTATGTTTATGTATAGTATGATAGTGTACCCTGAAAATTTCAGAATTGTCTGAGCAAAACGCGATTTATGAAAAATGTAACAAGATTCAGAGGTTTTGGGTACTTTAAATATAGTAAATCACTTTCTAAAATTCCAGGAAAATTGGTGGATCATTGTTGGATCATATACTATCCAGATCCAGAGGATAATAATTTTCAGAGCCTATTTGCTATTTTTCATAATAATGTTATAGTTATGGTTAAACGAAAATAAATGGTTAAATGATGTCATAAATAAGGAAAATGTGATTTTTAAGCTTGGATACTCCTAATATTATATATTCTAACTATTGAGGGGTATTTTGGTAATATTTAATGAGAAATAATATTTATGACCTTTTATGGGTAGTAAAGGAGTTGTTTAATAAAGGGTTTAAAAACAATTAGAATAAATTGTTTATTTGCCTAATAACTTATTAAAATATTACTATGATATTTGTAATATAAGAATTCGATATTTTTTAGTAAACAAAGAAATATTAAGGTTAAAACTTCATGGAAATATTATTGAATGGGTAATAATATTTGTTTTAAACATTAATAAATGATTAAGATGTTATTAAAATGGCTAATAATATTAGATTAAAATATTATTAATGATATGAGAATTAAAATATTATTAAGAGATTAATAATATTAGATTAAAGTATTATTGGATGATTAAAATATTATTAAGATGTTAATAACATTAGTAAACGAATAAAAGTGTTATTAGTGGACTAATAATACCAAGAGGTGAATTAAATATTATCAGGATTGATAATATTAAGTGTCTTATAGGATTTTACGATAGTTTATTAACTTATTTGTGCTATGTGATTTGCTTAATTGTTAAATAAATAGCATAAGTAAGCGTATCGATATACAACTACGCAGTACTAATTGGTAGATCGACGTTATCAATGTTAGGTTCTTCAAGGCCAATTAGTTTAAAGCTAGAATTACTTGTAGCTGAGCAAACAGGCAAGTTCCCTAACTTCATTCTTTCAGTATATTGAATGCAAGTTCTATCTTACTCAACTTTTATATTGAGCAAATTTCTAAACCTTATGCATTATTTTTAATTCGTGCAAAAAGGTATATATTGTTGCAAGTTATTCTTTAAGCTTGAATCTTATCTCCAAGCATGCTTTAAGTGGTTTAATTACTTTTAAAATTATTCCACGTCTTTGTATTTATTGACATTCTCACTCGTGCATTTGAATTCGTATATTTATTTAAGTTCAGAAATTTGTGAACTATTCATGGTTAAGTCTGAACCCTTGTTCGGTCAGGCAAGTATTTGAGAATTTATAAAAGCTATCCGAACCAATCAATGGTAAGGATTCTTAGACTAAATGGACACCCCTTTTATTATAGGGGAGTACCCCAGGTACCGGATATAAGGTACAAACAGCAGAGTTAAATGTTATGCATACACATAGCGTACGCGAGGCTGATTCCCTCAAGTACTTATTCTGTAGCCAGTAACCAGAGGGTCAACTAGCTATTGACTCCTTTGGAAGTTATTGTTCAGAGTCTACTTGACTATCAATTGTTCTAAAAGCAATAATCGTTCTTGCTTCTGATATTAATATTGTTGAATTCTTTTTTTTTCTATATTCCATTCATCATGATATATCCTTTATTGTCATAGTTTAAACTTGCTGAGCAAACTCGTTGCTCATCCTTGCTATATCATGACTTTCATTGCAGTTAAACCCGAGACTTCAGGGAAGGGCAAGGGTAAAGAAAAGATGAAGTGATAGGCTTCACGTAGCTGGCTTTATTTTATGCTTAGTTTAATTTGCTATTAATGTAATTTGAACCCTGATTACCATTTAGGGTATGTTTTGTGTTATGTATTAAGGTTATCGTATCTTGGGACTAGTAACACCTTTTGAATGAACAACATATGTTCGTTATATTCCGCATTTAGTTATTGTATGTTGTTGGAGGTGAATGTTTGTATTGGATCGTGATGACCGAATCCGGGTATTTTGAGACCCGAATTTGGGGGTGTCACAGGTTGGTATCAGAGCTATAGGTTATAACCCTTAGGAGAAAGAGTCCTTAGGCTATAACCTGGGAGAATATAGAGGAATAGAAGAGGATAGAACTCATATGGAGTTATTTTTGGGTAGAAATTTATTATGATCTTAAAATTGAGGATTTGGATCATACGTTGGTGTTATTAAGCTTGTGGATAATTTGAGGAATGTGTATTGATGAGATATTATGGTAAAGTGAAGACCATTAAGTATGGACGATCCATTGTAAGCTGGAGTTATAGATATTCGAGGTAATTAGATTAATCATTTGATGTTATTGATCAATTCTGTGGCTATTGATCAATTTTTGTGGCTATTCATTAGATAAGATATTGGAGTGATGTGGTTATAGAGTTTCTTTGTGAAGAAGAGAGGGTACCTTAGAATCTGTTGGGTTAAGGTTTGCAAGAAGGAAATGATTAATTCGATAAATAATGAATATATCGATATTTTGAAGTGTTAGTTAAGTTATTAAGCTTTATGGTGGAATGCCAGGTGAGACAAAGGTAATGAACTCATATAGAGTTGTTAAGCAAAAGTTGAGAGTATTAAGATGAATGATTTTATATGCAAAAAAAAAAAAATTTAAGAGATGACTGATGGCAATTTAGATTGTTTTGATGATTAGAAAGGAGAGACAACGGAGAGATTATAAGAAATGAACCGAGGGTAGATTTAGTGTCTGATCTGGAAAAAAGTATCTAGAGATGGAACTGAATGATGAGATAATAGAAATCCCTAAGGAGGATCAATTGGAGCCGATATAAGGAATAAGTGGAGGAAATGAAAGAAAGAAAGATTAAGTCTGAGAGTTATAAGACCTTTGTGAGTCGTAATGAATAAAGAATAGTAGTCAATGTATATGTACTAGTATACCTATGCATGTAAGAAATGTGAATCTCAATTTTTGTACAGCTAGCAGTATATCTGTTGTAAGTCCCAATTTTGTGTAAGTTGTGGAGTAGTTATGTGAATCCCATCTTGTTGTTAGTAACAGAGGGATAAGTAGATATCAGGAATGTTATATGATGTAAGTAGTACGAGGTACTAAGATGAGCTTATTAGTATTTACTAAAGGTGCCTTGAGTTGATATGATGATGATACATCCCCACTTTTCAGATCTAGGGGAATGGAGTTCTTATTAATCCCATCTTTTGTGTCTTAATGGGATAGTTAACATTTATAGGAATATGTCGGAATTATAAGTGTTTGACACACTAAGGGGTGTATGAATATAAATGTAGTATTATTATTACATGATTGATTGTGATCGATTTGTGCCTTGACTCTTAAATGATAACATTAGTAGAATTTTGCACGATGTGTAAAATAAGAAGGATTTATGTAAGGTTTTGTTTAGAACAAACAATGCCGTCAAGGAGACAACCCCGATACACGAGGGTGGAAGAGTCAGTGAATAACGAGGAGGGTCAGACTGACCCCAAGAGGACCTTTGCGAACTTGTTAGAGGAAACGATGCAAGGCAGACTAGCCATTGCTGTTGTTTGGCCATGAAATCACATGACAAACTTTACGGGTTTCAAATTACTAGGACCACCGGAGTTTCGTGGGAATATGGATTCGAGTGAAGCCCAGACATGGGTAGAAGAAATGGAGAAAGTTTTTAAGGTCGCAAGAGTGACCGAGGAACAGAAGACTTCGTTTGCCACTTTCATGAGGAAGGGTGAGTCAAATTACTGGTGGAAGGCGAATAGAAGCCGAGCTGGGGAAGGTGCGACTGCGTGGACTCATTTTAAGGAGCTATTTTTCAAAAAAAAATTACTTTCTAGAAAGCACGCAGGCAAGTATGGAGATAAAGTTCTTGGATCTGAAGCAAGATGATATGTCGGTAGCAGAGTACGCAATGAAGTTTAACAAACTAGCTAGGTTTGATCCACACAAGTGGACACCGGAGCTAGGCGAGCGAAGAGATTTGATCAAGGGTTGAAGCCCTGGGCGTATAGTAAGGTTGTGGTTTTGCAGATCAACACATTTCCTACGTTACTTAAGGAAGCAATCGTTGCCGAGGAGGAAATGAAGCGTTGACAAAGTACAACCAAGATCAGAAAAGCCATGATGGTCACAAGGAAGGATGTCGTGGGGTCCAAGGACGTGGTGTCAGGTATCATCCCAATCAATGATATAAATGCTTATGTGTTATTCGATTCGGGTGCTACCTGCTCTTTTGTTTCCGAAGAATTGCTAAAATGTTAGACTTTACCTCGTGAAAAGTTAGAACACCCTATGAACGTAGAAGTAGCAAATAAGGAAATTATCCCCGTAGAATGCATTCATAGGAATTGTTGTGCTGAATTGCGAGGATTTAAGCTCAGCGTGGATTTGATACCGATTCGTTTAGGGGAGTTCGATGTGATCCTTGGAATGGATTGGTTATCGATTCACGGAGCAGTCATCGATTGTAAGAAGAAGTGTGTACACCTGAAGACTTCTAATAAGTCGAAGGTAGTATTCTATGGTAGTAAATCGCCGAGACAATCTTGAAGAAGGGTTGTATAGGTTATTTGGCCCATGTAGTTGATACTCGTCGAGTCGAGGGCAAACCAAGTCAGATACCTATCGTAAGGGAATTCACAGATGTCTTTCCAGATGAAATTCCGGGATTACCACCAGATAGGGAGGTAGAATTTGTAATTGACTTGGTGCCAGGAGTCGCACCAATATCGAAGGCGTCGTATCGCATGGCACCGGTAGAAATGAAGTAGCTAATGGTTCAATTGCAAGAACTGTTGGATAAAGGTTATATCAGACCGAGCGTGTCACCATGGGGAGCGCCAGTTCTATTCGTAAAGAAGAAGGATGGATCGTTAAGGCTCAGTATCGATTACAGGGAATTGAACAAGATTACGATTAAGAACAGGTACCCGCTACCTAGAATAGATGATCTGTTTGATCAACTCAAGGGAGCAAAATACTTTTCAAAGATTAATTTAAGGACAGGCTACCATCAGCTAAGGGTGAGACAGGAGGATATCCCGAAGACGGCATTCAGAACTCGTTATGGACATTTCGAGTTTCTGGTAATGTCATTTGGACTAACAAATGCACCATCGACATTCATGGATATGATGAACAGAGTGTTCAAGCAGTACTTGGACAAGTTCGTGGTAGTATTCATCGATGACTTCTTAGTATATTCAGTGACAGAGGAAGAACATGCTGAACATCTAAGGATTGTTTTGGAGGCATTAAGAAGGGAGACGTTGTATGCGAGGTTTTCAAAGTGTGAATTTTGGTTGCAAAGGGTGCAGTTTCTAGGTCACGTCATTGACCGGGATGGTGTTTCGATAGACCCAGCAAAGGTGGAAGCCATTATCAACTGGGAGCAGCCGAGGACGCCGACGGAGATCAGGAGTTTCCTAGGGTTAGCGGGATACTATTGGAGATTCGTCCAGGATTTTTTGGAAGATAGCATCGTCATTGACCAATCTAACCAGAAAGACGGTAAAGTTCGTTTGGACGGAGAAGTACGAGGAGAGTTTCATGGAGCTGAAGAAAAGACTTAGCCAAGCACCAGTGTTGACTTTACCGGACGACACTGGGGGTTTTGTACTATACAGTGATGCGTCATACAAAGGCCTTGGTTGTGTACTAATGCAGCATGGCAAGGTCATTGCGTACGCTTCACGTCAGCTGAAGGACTATGAGAAGGGATACCCGAGTCATGATCTGGAGTTAGCAGCAGTAGTATTCGCCTTGAAGATTTGGAGGCACTACTTATATAGAGAGAGGTGCGAGATATATACAGATCATAAAAGTCTGAAATATATCTTCACTCAGAAGGAGCTGAATATGAGGCAGCACCGATGGTTAGAATTGATCAAGGATTACGACTGTGAGATTCTGTACCATCCGGGCAAAGCAAATGTAGTGGCAGATGCCCTGAGTAGGAAAGGCAGAGAGAAATTAATGAGGCTCACGACTCAAGCAGAGTTGATAAAGGAGTTCGAACGTCTGGAATTGGAGGTTAAGTATCCGATGGAGGTGGACGGGAAATTATTCACAGTGACAGCGAGCCCGACCCTATTGGATCAGATTAAGGAGGCTCAAGAAAAGGATGAGGATTGTGATTCAATAAAGAAGTGAATTGCCGAAGGCGAGGAGCTTAAGTAAAAGATTGATAGCACTGGATTGCTAAGGTTTTTGAAGGGAGAGTCCTGGGTACCGTTGGGATCTGGAATTGAGGGAAGAAATCCTTCAGGAAGCTCATAGCACGAAGTACTCAATACATCCCGGGAGCACAAAGATGTACCAGGATTTGCGACGAAATATTTGGTGGCCGAATATGAAACGAGAAGTGGCAGAGTGCGTCAGCCGATGTCTGACATGCCAGCGGATTAAAGCAGAGCACCAACGACCGAGCGGATTACTTCAACCATTAGAGATTCCGGAGTGGAAGTGGGAGCACATCACAATGGACTTTGTGGTGGGACTGCCACCAACTCATAAGGGTTTAGACGCTATCTGGGTAATTGTGGATCGTCCTAACCAAGTCTGCTCATTTTCTGCCAATTAAGATACGGTACAAATCTGGAACAATTAGCAAAACTTTACGTCAAGGAGATTGTATCGCGTCATGGAGTGCCGGGTATCTATTGTATCGGACAGAGATCCGCGCTTCACGTCAAATTTTTTGGAGAAGTCTGCAGGCAAGAATGAGAACACAGTTGAGGTTGAGTACAGCGTATCATCCTCAAACTGACAGCCAGAGCGAGCGAGCGAACGATTCAGAACCTTAGAAGATATGCTTCGGGCGGTCGTGATGGATTTTAAAGGGCAGCTGGGATGACCATTGCCACTGGTGGAGTTCGCTTACAAACAACAGCTATCACGCTAGTATCGATATGGCCACCGTACGAAGCGCTATATGGAAGGAAATGCCGAACCCCGATGTGTTGGGACGAGGTTGGAGAGCGAAGACTGTTGAGACCTGGAATTGGTGCAGCAAACTACAGATACAGTACAACTGGTCAGGAATCGTCTGGTAGCAGCTCAGGATCGCCAAAAAGAAATATGCCGACTTACATCGTCAGAAGAGAGACTTTGAAGTTGGTAGCTTTGTGTTTTTGAAGGGTATCTCCCTGGAAAGGGAAGATCCGTTTTGGGAAGAAGGGAAAATTGAGCCCTAGGTTCATAGGACCGTTCGGAGGTATTAAGGCGAATTAGCAGAGGTGGCGTACGAGGTAGCGTTACCTCCTGAACTTGAGTACATTCACAACGTGTTTCATGTGTCAGTGTTGCGGCCGTATAAACCAGACTACAAGCACGTTATCTCGTATGAACCAATCCAAGTCGAGAAAGACTTATCGTACGAGGAAATTCCTGTTCAGATACTCGATAGGAAGGAACAGAAACTGAGGAATAAGATCATCTATTCCGTCAAGGTTCTCTAGAGGATTCACGCAGTCGAAGAAGCTACGTGGGAACTCGAAGAGAAGATGAAAACAAATTATCCTTTTCTATTCGAGTAACCTTATTTTGCAATTCCGAGGACGGAATTTTTATAAGGGGGGAGGGATGTAGTGCCCGTGAATTTTAAACGTCATTATTAATTAAATATATAAATTAAATTTTTAATGAGTTAGTTTGTGTGCTTATTTGAACCTTTTGTGTGCATTGGTAGCCTACATGACTAGGTGATGAATTGTTTTAAGTTGAGTAAAGGGGGGTCACTAATTAGTATAGTTAAATTAGTGAACAAGCCTTAAGGTTTAATATCAATTAAATTGATAAAGTAGTTACTAATTAATCATGCAAGTAAATTGAATATACTTAGTATATTGAATTGAGTAAATTAAATTAATAAAAGTATTAATTAATGAGAATATTGTTCACATTGAATAATAAAATTTAATTAGTTCAATTAGTAAATCAATTTCTAATTGATTAGCTTATTTAATTAAGGAACTAAGACCGATTATTTATTTGATCATGGGTTGTAGTAAATTAATAGTGTGGTAAATTAATTAATCAATTCATTGGGTTAAATTAAATGACCCAATATTGCATTAAAATAGATTTAGATTTTATTAGCCTAATTAGGTTAACAAGTTTAAAGAGATATGTGTAAGTAATTAAAATTCCATAAGATTGGAAATAGAAAACCCTAAATAAACAATTAGGGTAATACATATTAAAATTGTTAAACTATGTTTATTACCTATTAAGCCCTATTAAGCCTTTTAAGGCATGAAATTATGTCCAATCCAACTTGTTTTATTTGGTAACTCTTACACAAAGGACAAGGTTGTCAAGCTCCCATTGGTGGAAAATCTAATTAGCACACTTAAAGATAAGATTAAGGCTAAATAGAAGGGATAAGGTGAACTCTTATATCCAATGGGTAAGAAAGATGTGGGGGATAATAGCATGAATTCTAATTTAGCATTATACTTGCAAGTATTCTATCCTTTCATTTTATTTCAAGTTCATTTCTTCTTTTCATCTCCTTCTTTCATTTGTCCCAAGCAAGAACACAAAGTGAGAGCTTAGAGAGAAAAAGAGAGTGAGATTAGCATAGTTCATGCATCCCAAGTTCATCACATACTTTGGTAGATCAAGGAGAGTAGCTACAAGATCAAGGTGAAACCCTAAATCATTTTCTTCTTTCTTACTTTGTTTTATTTTTATATTTTTTGAGAGATTTTGTTCTAAGACTCAAGAATCATTAGATATTCATGCTTTATGTATAGATCTAATTCTCTTGAGTGTTAGAATGGAGATTCAAAGGAAGAAAATGAACTTATGTTCTTAAAGGGTAAAAACCTTAGCTTTTCTTCACTTGGATCACCCATAACTTGAGATCTACAACTTGGATTTATGATCCGTCGAAGGAGGGTGCTAGATACATGAGTTAGCTAGTAAACCCAAGTGGTAGAACACAAATCCAATAATTTTTGAAGCCTTGGGGGGCTATTTTCCCAAAACAGTCCAGCTATAAAACTTAAAACTTTAAAACCCTAAAAGCTTGCTGTCCTCGTTTTTCCAAAGGTTGTTTCGGCCAGTTATAAATCTTTTAAAAATCTAGGAAAAATCACAGAGGTACCTTAAGAAGTTATCTACAAGTAGGAAAAAGAACGAATATGTTTCGATGTGTAGTTTTTGTGTAATGGCTTTTACCGTGAAGGACTCCTAAATATTTATACCCTGATTTCTCACTGTGTATACCTTGAAAACATATGAAATTTTTACAGTATGGTTATGTTATAGTATGAGAGTGTACCCTGAAAATTTCAGAATTTTCTGAGCAAAACCCGATTATGAAAAATGTAACAAGATTCAGAGGTTTTGGGTACTTTAAATATAGTAAATCACTTTCTAAAATTCCCAGGAAAAATTGGTGAATCATTGTTGGATCATATACTATCCAGATCCAGAGGATAATAATTTTCAGAGCCTAATTTGCTATTTTTCATAATAATGTTATAGTTTATGGTTAAACGAAAATAAATGGTTAAATGATGTCATAAATAAGGAAAATGTGATTTTTTAAGCTTGGATACTCCTAATATTATATATTCTAAACTATTGAGGGGTATTTTGGTAATATTTAATGAGAAATAAATATTTATGACCTTTTATGGGTAGTAAAGGAGTTGTTTAATAAAGGGTAAAACAATTAGAATAAATTGTTTATTCGCCTAATAAACTTTATTAAAATATTACTATGATATTTGTAATATAAGAATTCGATATTTTTTAGTAAACAAAGAAATATTAAGGTTAAAACTTCATGGAAATATTATTGAATGGGTAATAATATTTATTTTAAGCATTAATAAATGATTAAGAATGTTATTAAAAGGGCTAATAATATTAGATTAAAATATTATTAATGATATGAGAATTAAAATATTATTAAGAGATTAATAATATTAGATTAAAGTATTATTGGATGATTAAAATATTATTAAGATGTTAATAACATTAGTAAACGAATAAAAGTGTTATTAGTGGACTAATAATACCAAGAGGTGAATTAAATATTATCAGGATTGATAATATTAAGTGTCTTATAGGATTTACGATAGTTTTATTAACTTATTTGTGCTATGTGATTTGCTTAATTGTTAAATAAATAGCATAAGTAAGCGTATCGATATACAACTACGCAGTACTAATTGGTAGATCGACGTTATCAATGTTAGGTTCTTCAAGGCCAATTAGTTAAAGCTAGAATTACTTGTAGCCTGAGCAAACAGGCAAGTTCCCTAACTTCATTCTTTCAGTATATTGAATGCAAGTTCTATCTTACTCAACTTTTATATTGAGCAAATTTCTAAACCTTATGCATTATTTTTAATTCGTGCAAAAAGGTATATATTGTTGCAAGTTATTCTTTAAGCTTGAATCTTATCTCCAAGCATGCTTTAAGTGGTTTAATTACTTTTAAAATTATTCCACGTCTTTGTATTTATTGACATTCTCAACTCGTGCATTTGAATTCGTATATTTATTTAAGTTCAGAAATTTGTGAACTATTCATGGTTAAGTCTGAACCCTTGTTCGGTCAGGCAAGTATTTGAGAATTTATAAAAGCTATCCGAACCAATCAATGGTAAGGATTCTTAGACTAAATGGACACCCCTTTTATTATAGGGGAGTACCCCAGGTACCAGATATAAGGTACCAAACAGCAGAGTTAAATGTTATGCATTACACATAGCGTACGCGAAGCTGATCCCCTCAAGTACTTATTCTGTAGCCAGTAACCAGAGGGTCAACTAGCTATTGACTCCTTTGGAAGTTAATGTTCAGAGTCTACTTGACTATCAATTGTTCTAAAAGCAATAATCGTTCTTGCTTCTGATATTTATATTGTTGAATTCTTTTTTTTTTCTATATTCCATTCATCATGATATATCCTTTATTGTCATAGTTTAAACTTGCTGAGCAAACTCGTTGCTCATCCTTGCTATATCATGACTTTCATTGCAGTTAAACCCGAGACTTCAGGGAAGGGCAAGAGTAAAGAAAAGATGAAGTGATAGGCTTCACGTAGCTGGCTTTATTTTATGCTTAGTTTTAATTTGCTATTAATGTAATTTGAACCCTGATTACCATTTAGGGTATGTTTTGTGTTATGTATTAAGGTTATCGTATCTTGGGACTAGTAACACCTTTTGAATGAACAACATATGTTCGTTATATTCCGCATTTAGTTATTGTATGTTGTTGGAGGTGAATGTTTGTATTGGATCGTGATGACCGAATCCGGGTATTTTGAGACCCGAATTTGGGGGTGTCACAATAAGGATTTTGTCCTCGGAATCAACGAAACCTCCCTTACTCGGTTTCCATCGAATCTCTTTCAAAAGTTTTATTGTAAAATAACTTCAACGCATTACCTTAATATAGGTTTTATAATTTTTCTACCACCCATCTTCTCAATAAATTCTTGTAGACTCCACTTCGTAATCTCTATTTGAACTCAATACTATTCCGAGTATTACATATTCTTTAACCTACTCATTACCTTTTTCTAAGGGTTTTCGTCATAGGCTCAATTCATAAACACTCGAGATATTACATTCACCCCTTCTTCTAAGAATTTCGTCCTCGAAAATTTTAACTTACTAATCTTCGTTCATTCTATATTTCAAAATAAACTTTGTATTAATCTTTATTCATTTATTAGGAGTCCATGATTAAATTTCTTCTCTAAGGATCTTTTTAGATCATCATATTCTTCACACCTTGTTTCTAAGTGGTCACATTATCCATGTCAACTTCACCCCTCTTCTCTTTTCAGAATTTCATTACTTACTTACTCATTTTACTCATCACTACTTGTCGCATTCTACAACTTACTTCTTTCTAAGGAATATCCTTCTTACCACATTCACCTTTCAAAATAATAAGAATCTTCCACAATTGATCAATAATTGGGAAGTGATATGAAGAACTCAAGAACTTTTAATATTATGTTGAGGAGTCGTAAAGACTTGAACCTTGTCCTAGGTTAACAGATATTTCAACTATAACCTTTAACAGTCAAAAGACTATGGACCATCCTTTCTCCTACTCCAGGTGATCAGCCCTTTGTACTATATATTGTGCACATACATATTATCGCTAGTGCGTAGCTCATAAATTATGGTTTACGATAACATCTCCCCCGTTACAGGGTTGGTTCACCTCAGACTTAATACAAATTTCGCACCAAAACCAATCTGGTTTGGCATAATTATTCCAAGAACAGCTTGAATTTCATAAACATCTTTCAACAGTTGTCTAGCCGAATCAACTCGCTTAGACTTTTAGCAACAATTCGAAACATCAATCGAAATATTTTTAGCCAACTCAATTGGCACATCTTTTCATAGTTTAAAAGAAAACCAAAAATTTTTTTATGACGTCATGATACCGTACCGTCTTAACAGTACGTTAAGGATTCTGTCATTTTATGACTTTGTCATACTACATCATACCATAGTGGGTTGACGATTCTATGATCACATCCAATACTAGGTTAAGCTGCATTGATGACTCCATTATTCAAAATACATTTTGATAATTTCAAATCATTTTTGTCTAGCTGAAATAATTAGCTTAAACACATGAATAATGGGACTTTTAAAAACTTATTGGTTCAGCAATCTGATCCAATATATATATATATATATATATATATATATATATATATTTTAAAACACAACAGTGAGAATATCAGCACGAAGTCCAATAAATTTCAAAAATCTAGCATAGCTAGAAGATTTGGAATATCAAATTTTCTTCATCAGCTTCAATCTTTTCTCCATTGCTTATCACTATCAATCTTTAGCACCATCAATGCTTACTATAAACAAAAATTCTTAGGTTCTACAACTCTCGCTCATATCTTAAATATAAGTTCATCAAACTTACCACACATTATGAGTTTAGGTAACTGCTGCCACAAATAATATGAGTTTAGGAACTTAT